>JAAWVA010000036.1:4400623-4775754 GCA_015227895.2 Colaptes auratus
CCGCTGACTCACGGGGACGGCTCCGGCGCCAGGCAAACAAATCCGGCCCCAGGCCGCAAGCGTCAGTCCCCGGCAACAGAGCTCCAGCCCCTTCTGCTGGGACCCAAAGTGATGCTGCCCGGGGCGCTGGTGTAGTCTCCATCCCTGGAGGGGTTTAAAAGCTGCGCGGCTGTGGCGCTGAGGGACTTGGTTTGGTGACAGTGGCTCAGCAGCACTGGTGGCACTGTGAGCTCTGGGTAAGGAGGTGCACTTGGTGATCTCAAAGGGCTCTACCAACCTCATGATTCTATGAACAGGAAGAGGGGACAAGTCTCAGGAGGACACAGCCCCAGCTGGACACCAAGGCATGATGGTCCTGGTAACAAGGATGGGCTGGATGCAGGGAGCAGGTTTGCAGGATTTGGTCCTAATTTAGCATGAGCTGGCAACAAAATGAGGAATCCAACCCCAAATGCTGTCACTGTTTATTGTCCTGTAGCTTTGGTGTCACTTCCAAATATTTAATGTGCTGGAAATGGTGTTTGTGATGAATGGGATGCGCTGGGGACACGGCGGGGGTGTGTGCCACCATGTGCCAAAACCCAGAGCTTCAGCAGCCTTCATGGAAGGCTCTGCTCTGCCCTAGGGGCACCACAGCTGAAGCACTGGGGCCAGGTCTGGGCTCCCCAGTTCAGGAGAGACAGAGAACTGCTGGGGAGAGTCCAGGGGAGGCTGCAGAGCTGCTGAGGGGCCTGGAGCAGCTCTGGGAGGAGCAAAGGCTGAGAGCCCTGGGGCTGAGAGCCTGCAGAAAGCAGCCCCAGAGGGCAGCTGAGCAATGCTCAGCAAGAGCTAAAGGAGCTGTGAGGGGGAAGAGGCTGGGGCCAGGCTCCTGCCAGTGGTGCCCAGGGACAGGACAAGGGGCAATGGGCACAGACTGGAACCCAGGAGGTTCTGAGCAGGAGGAGAAACCTCTTTGTTGTGAGGGTGCTGGAAGCCTGGAGCAGAGGGGGTGGACTGGATGATCTGCGGAAGTCCCTGGGATTCTGGGATTTGGTGCTAAGGTCTGGCACCTCCTTCAACCACATCCTGGGCATCCCCATGCCTGTGCTGCCACCAGCTGCCACCTTACAGCTGTCAAATCTTCCCTGAATTCAGGTTCAAGCTATTTTGGATCTGCAATGACATGGACACGTCCCTGATGCCAGAGCTGTTGGGACAGACACAAGGGCTGCTCCAGCATTCCAGTGGTGCTGCACATCTGGAGCACAAGCACATCTGGGCAGGGATGGAGCAGTGTTGGGGTGCACAAGCAGGAAAAGCAAAGAGAACAGCTGCAGAGCGCTGGCCGTGGCCCTGCTCTCCGGCTGCTCACCGACCCGTGGCCAGGCCAAACCGAGCTGCTGTCGGGTGGCCACCAGGCTCCCTGAGCGGTCAGCTGGATGTGTCTGAGAGCCAAGGGGGCTCCTGACCTGCCCCACGGTCAGACCTGCCTGCTGCACAAACACCCCCTTTGTCCCTTTGGATAAGTAAGGTTTCCAGCAGTGGAAAGTTCTCAGAGCCGCGGGGCCAGGCGTGGATCGGCGGAACTGGTAGAGAAAAAAGCCCACAAAGCAAAAAAGCCTCTTTCCAGCTCTTTTCCATTGGAAAAATCCAAGGAAGCTTTCTCCTAACTGTTGATTTCTCATCAAAACTGAAGCAGAGCACGCAGGGCAGGGAGGCAGGGGTGAGGGGAGCTGTCGGCCGTGCTGGAACAGCCTCTTCCCCTCCGTCAGGGCAAATATTTACATTTCTCCCCGGGCGGGCTCGGGCGGCGGTGGGCTGCTGCCCAGCGCACTGTGGCCACGCTGCAACACGAGCCCCGGGGAAGCGGAGTCAGGGCTGCAGGAACGCAGGGGTTGGGCCAAAGCGTTTTTCCTAATCTTCCCTGGGAACATTGATGCTTTGGGGACTGTTCCAACTCGGAAGTTTTGGAGCCATCTCTCATCTCCAAGTTGTTCCACCTCCAGTGTAGGACAATAACAATAATTATACTTCTTGAAGGGTTAATTAATCTTTTGACAGTTTTTTTAATCCATCCTGAGCATCCATCAGGGACTTGCACTGCCTGGTTCTGGGGACTGAAGCCATCTGTGATGCTTCCTCCTGCCGTGCTCAAACCCACCCGGGGCATCTGCTGCTCCTGGGGCTGGCACTGCTGGGAATCAGTGGAATCGTAGAATCCCAGCCCCCCAGCATGGTGAGGGTTGGAGGGGACCTCTGGAGATCACCCAGTCCAACCCCTGCTCCAGCAGGGCACCCACAGCACAGTGCCCAGCAGCACAGTGCCCAGGGGGGGTTGGAAGCTCTCCACACAATACACTCCACAACCTCTCTGGCAGCCTGCTCCAGGCCTCCAGCACCCTCACAACAACAACTTTCTCCTCCTCTTCACATCCAACCTCCTGGGCTCCAGGCTGTGCCCCTTGCTGCCCCTTGTTCGTCCCTGGGCACCACACTCAGCAGAGTCTGGCCCCAGCCTCTTGCCCCCCACAGCTCCTTTAGCTCTTGCTGAGCATTGCTCAGCTCCCCTCTGGGGCTGCTCTTCTGCAGGCTCTCAGCCCCAGGGCTCTCAGCCTTTGCTCCTCACAGAGATGCTCCTCAGCATCTTTGAAGCTCCACTGGACTCTCTAGCAGGTTGCTGGGGAGCCCAGAACTGGGCCCAGGACTCCAGATGTAAATTAATTAGAAATTGTAAATGAATCAGAAATTCCCAGTAAAGGAGCACTGCAGTTAGCGCCTAGAGACCTTGCAAGTAGGATTTCCTGTTGCAAACCCATCTCTCACTGGCTGGCAGGGGTACATTTTCCCCAAGACAGGTGTTGTGATGCCCTTCCCGATGTCTGAGGCACTGCTGCTGCCATCCTGCACTGCAGAGGATGGGAGTGAGTTAGGTAATTAGCAACAGGAATATGTCCACACTGAATGGGGCCTGGCAAGGGTTGCATGGACACATCCCAGTCCATGGTTGGCATGCAGGTTGTGTTTCCCATGGAGCAACAGATGAGTGGAGAACCTGTGGTTGGAAAAGACCTTGAAGATCAAGTTCAACCCCAGCACTGCCAAGTCACCAACAAACCATGGTCCTCAGCACTACATCTCCACGGCTTTGCCACCCCTCCGGGGGTTGGGACTCTACCACTGCCCTGGGTGAACCTGCTCTGGTGGTGGGTTCACAGAACATCAGTGGTTGGAAGGGACCTCTGGTGATCATCTAGTCCAAACCCAGAGCAGGGTTACCCACAGCAGGTTGCACAGGACAGCAGCTGGTTGGCTTTTGAAGGACTCCAGAGATGGAGACTCCACCGTGCCCCTGGGCAGCCTGATCCAGGGCCCTACCACCCGCACTGTGAAGTTTCTCCTATGTTCCTGTTTGTGCCCATTGCCCTTCTGCTCTCACTGGGAGCTATTGGAAGGAGTCTGACCCCATCCTCTTGTCCCCCACCCTTCAGCTCTTGATCAGCGCCGAGCAGATCCCTGCTCAGTCTTCTCCTGGCTAGGCAGCCCCAAGTCCCTCAGGCTTTCTTCACAGGACAGATGTCCCAGACCCCTCAGAGACGTCCCAGACCCCTCAGAGACGTCCGCCCCTCAGCGCCTCTGTAGCCTTTTGCTGTACCTTCCCAAGAAGTTCCCTGTCCTTGAAGCAGGGAGCCCAGAAGGAGAAGGCCAGTAAGCTCACTCCAGCACCTCTCTTTGGGATGCTCCAGGGAAGAGGCTCAGCAAAGCCATGTGGAGGCTGCAGGGGGGGTACTGGGATGCTCTGGAAGCGCCGGAGAGCTCTCGGCTGGTGCGGGGCTGCCGCTGCCGTGCCCCCCCCCTCCAACACATCCCCTCGCTCCAGCACTTCCTTCCCTGGCTTGTTCCAGCGCCGCTTCTCCTGCAGTCCCAGCAGCTGTTCCGTAGCAGCAGCTGTTTTGACTACTGGTTAACTATTTATCCGGAGCAGCAGGGCTGCTGTCCTGCGCCTGCCATGCTTTTTCCATATACAAATTCTGCTCTGCAGTGGAAGGACAAAGCCCAGCGAGCCCCAGGAGCCAAGCCCGAGCACTGCCCGTGCTTGCCTTGGCTGTGGTTCAGCCTGCCCGGGCACAGCCCTGCCTCCAGCCCCTGCCCTCTCTCCTTTTCACCTCCAGTTTTGGGGTTTCATCCTCCCTGTCCCCTGTTTTCCAGTCACAGCCCTGGCCCTCGCCCTGGCCCAGCTGCCACGAAGAACTGGTGCCCCTCATTTCCCTAGCACTTAATTTTAATCAAATGCAAATTCCAAAGGCTTTGCAAACCCAGAGCCCCATGGGCCGGGGATGCTGTCTGCACCCTGGCGAGTGGCAGGATGGGGCCCCGCAGTGGGCGCCAGGGTGACGTGGCCCTGTGGTGCCCCTGTGGCCATTCCTGCTTTAATCCAAAATCAAGGTCACAGCAGGTGCCCAGCCTCCAGCACGGGATCTCAGGGAAGGTTTTGTGTCCTGTGCATCCTCCCAGGGGACCAAATGCTTCACTGGGGCTTTGGAGCTGGGTCTCTGCAGCCCCAGTTAAGGCACAGACCCTCTGCAGAGCTCATCTCCCCGAAGTGCTGCATTTGCACCCATTTCTGCTGTTAGATAAGGACTCTGGCCTTAAAGCTGTCTCTTCCCCAGCAGGGTGGTGCAATCAGCTGTCCAGCCCATTAGGGACAAGAAATGGCTTCACCTGAGCACCTCCCTCAGAGGAGTTTCTCCTCCATGCCCTGCTTCAGCAGCACTGAGGGCTTCCCCTGCAGCAAACCCCATGGCTGGCGGCCAGGGTTCTCATGCACCCCGCGGGCAGGCCCAGGTTTGGCTCTTCAGCAACATTTGCATTGAAAATCCCAACTTTGACATGCAAAAAGAGACTTGGGTGACCCTGCAGCAGGGACCTCCCAGCCCAAAGCTTTCTCCAGAAGAGTTCTGTTTTCCCTCTGCTCTTGAATGGAAGGACATCAACTCCTCCTGGGCTGATCAATGTCTCTCAATATCTGAGGGGTGGGGGTCAGGAGGAAGGGGCCAGGCTCTGTTTGGTGGTGCCCAGGGACAGAGACAAGGAACAGCAGGGACAGGCTGGAACCCAGGAGGTTCCACCTGAACAGGAGGAGGAACTTGTTTAGTGTGAGGCTGCTGGAGGCCTGGAGCAGGCTGCCCAGAGAGGTTGTGGAGTCTCCTCTGGAGACTTTCCAAACCCACCTGGATGTGTTCCTGTGTGCCCTGCCCTGGGTACCCCTGCTCTGGCAGGGGGTTGGACTCATCTCTGGAGGTACCTTCCAGCCCCTACATACTGTGATTCTAAGGGCAGCCCCTAGCTCAGTCCTGCTGGAGGGGACATTTCTCCCTATCTGCCACCAAAACCACCTGGAATTCAGCAAAGCCACCTCAGAGCTGCCTCCTCCAGCAACATTCCTTTTGCTCTCAGCTCCCTGCCCTGCAGGCAGCCTGACGTTTCCGACCGCACTTGTCGCCCAGCGCCTGACAGGAAAGCTGGCAGCTCTCGGGGCTATTGTCACAGCCCCTTATGAAACTCCAGCACTGCAGCTCCACTTCCTACCCTGCCCCTTATCGAGGCTCTCCATGCTCTTGGCAGGTCTCTGTGCCACCGGGGGGCTGCTCTCCGCAAAGCGCTGGTGGCGCTGGGGTGAGTGCTTGCTGCAGAGCCTGCAGCCCCCCGAGGCGTGCACCCTGTGCTCCTGGGCAGTCCATGGAGGGAAACATCTCCCTGCACAGCAGGCTGAGCAGCTTCCCCAGATTTTCTAATCATGAGTCCTGTGAGGGGCAGCTGAGAGCTGGGGATGTTCAGCCTGGAGAAGAGGAGGCTGAGGAGAGACCTTCTGGCTCTCTGCACCTCCCCAAGGGGAGGCTGGAGCCAGGTGGGGGTTGGGCTCTGCTCCCTAGGAACAAGTGACAGGACAAGAAGAAACGGCCTCAAATTGCCCCAGGCAAGGTTTAGGTTGGACACGAAGAACAATTTCTCTCCACAAAGGGTTGTCAAAATCTGGCCCAGGCTGTCCATGGCAGCGGTGGAATCCCCATCCCTGAGAGGAGATGTGGTGCTGGGGATTATGGTTTGGTGGTGACCTGGCAGTGCTGGGGTAAGGGTTGAAATCAATGATCTTCAAGGTCTCTTCCAGCCAAAACCATTCTGTGTTTATGAGCTGTCAGCCAAGGTTTGCTGAGGGGCTGATGCTCATTTGCTCCTTATCTTTAGTTGCTGAAGGCTCAGCAGCTGTGCAGCAGCTCAGCATGCGCCCTGTATCGCCCAGATGCCCTGAGGACATCGAGTGTCTGATCTCACCTGCAGACCGCAGTTTGCCTTCAGCACATCTCCTGACACCCTCGCCCTGCCTCTTAGCATGTGGAGGTTGTGGATCCCCCTCCCTGGAGGTGTTCAAGGCCAGGTTGGAACAGGTTGCCTGGAGAAGTTGTGGAGGCTCCAGCTCTCAAAGTGTTCCAGGCCAGGCTGGATGAGGCCTTGAGCAACCTGGGCTGGTGGGAGGTGTCCCTGCCCATGGTGGGGGGGCTGGAACTGGATGAGCTTTGAGGTCACTTTCAATCCAACCCTGTGTCTGCAAAAATATGTGCACAAGGTGATGGAATGATTGATGCCTGGCAGTGGGTGTGAGGCAGGGTCTTCTGAAGCCACAAGACAGGGAAGGGATGCTCTGCTGACAGGTTTATCCCCCACAGCCCCAGTCTTTGCCAGCAGTCAGGTCAGGCCTGGAAGGATGTGGTCTCTGCTTCGCCTGTCACATCCAGCTGGTTAGTGTGAGGAATAGCTGCTGGAGAGGGTCCAGAGAAGGACAATAAAGCTGGTGAAGGGTCTGGAGAACAGAGCTGGGGAGGAGCAGCTGAGGGACCTGGCGGTATTTAAACCTTATCACCCTCTACAACCACCTGAAAGGAGGCTGTAGGAAGTGGGTGTTGGTCTTTTCCCCCCAAGCAACAAGCAGTAAGACGAGAGGAATTTGGCCTTCAGGTGTATCAGGGGAGGTTGTTTAGGGTGGGCATGCAAAACAACTTCTGGAGGTATTTGAAAGCCATGGAGATGTGGTGCTGAGGGTTTGGTAGTGGATCTACCCCAGCTGCAGGAGGGACATCCTGGTCCTGCTTTCTCTCGGGGTGAATTTGATAGCCCAGCCCAGCACTGCTGTGTGCTCTGTCCTCTCAGGAAGGTTTTGGGGCCCAGGCTGGACACTGACAGCAGGGAGGTGGCTCCTGTGCCAGCAGAGCAAGCCTCAGGGGCAGGCACATGGTCACTGCAGAACCCATCTGTGCCCCACAGCAAGTGGTGTGGGTATGCCCCATGAGCTGGACAGACTTTGGGTTGTGCTGCTGGACCTTCGTGAGTGGGTTGTGGAGCTTATTAGTGGGACCCAGTGTGGGCTGGGTTGTCTTCTCCCCCTTGAAAGTTCTCATGCAGCAAAGCCACATGCAGTGGGTGCTGTGCTGGGTGCATCAGCCAGGGATGTAATTCTTGGGGAGGGGGAGCATTGGGGGGTTCCATGTGCCCTGGGTGAGGGTATCTCTAGGGACTCCACTGCCCCTGGGACAGAGTGGTGGCAGTTTGTGCTCAGTCTGTGCTCCAGGCTGTAGCTGGCATTCTCTGGAGCACTCATGAGGAGGTCACCATGGTGGGACTGGGCACAGGGAAATGACAGCTGTGAGGCTGTGAACCTGCCTGCCTTGAAGCACACTGCCCCAGAGCACATCTCCCAAAGGGCTTTTTCCCCAGGAGCTGGGCTGGTGTCCATGGAGGGTTTCAGGATGCAGGAGTGAAATTGGGTCAAAAATCCTTGGTCTGTGCTGCTGGTGGAGGACATGCTGCCACCCTGGGATGCCACCAGCTGAACCCTGAGTGCTGTGCCCACAGCGACCAGCCCTGCTGTGTTTGTGTCCGACACGAGTGCACCCTTGGCCAGCAGCCACCGAGCAGCAGCAGGAGGGTGTTGGGCTTCCTCGAGGCCGTCTGGCCACGGAGATAAGCAGTGGAGCAGGAAACTGCTCAGGCTGTGCTGGGCTACAGCGAGCCAAAGGCTCCTCAGCTTGGAGGGGGCTGGGGATGCGAGCACAGGAGCTGCCCACCTGTGAGATGGTGCTGATCGGGATGGCCACAGGGTTTGTCTCACGCTTTCCTGCGAGATCCTCTCCTGGGGATGGTCCTGGCGTGGGTGTGGTGGGACTGGAGTAGGCAGCAGGAGAAGGCAGGGCGCATCCTGGGCAGGAGTATCTGCCAACACCACCCCAGGGCCATGTACCAATCCCAGCTGTGACCCTGTGGGTAAAACCTGAGCATCATGGTGTTAGGACAAGAGGAAATGGCCTCCAAGGGGAGGTTTAGGTTGGACATGAGGAACAATTCCGTGCTGTGGGACACGGTTCGATGGTGACCTGGTGATCTTAAAGGTCTCTTCCAACCCCAACAACTCTGTGATTCCACAAGCACCCCATGGCCTGTGCTGTTCTCCTGCAGCACCCCATGGAGATAAGTTCCCCCTGCTGGGCAGGGGAAAAGGACATCTTCGTGTGGAGCACCCATGGCAGGACTGCTGGCAGCCATCTGCCTGGGGTATGCAGTATGGAGTTTGCACTCTGCACAGGTCTTGAGCAGACAACAAGTTCCCCATGAGGCAGCAAAGTTCCCTTGGGGCCAAGAAGGCCAACAGTCTCCTGGGGTGCATAGAGAAGAGTGTGGCCAGCAAGTCAAGAGAGATTCTCCTCTCTCTCTGCTCTGCCCTAGGCAAGCTATATCTGGAGTGCTGGGTCCAGGCCTGGGCTCCCCAGTTCAAGAGACAGAAAGGTGCTGGAGAGAGCCCAGGGGAGGCTGCAGAGCTGCTGAGGGGCCTGGAGCAGCTCTGGGGAGCAGCAAAGGCTGAGAGCCCTGGGGCTGAGAGCCTGCAGAAGAGCAGCCCCAGAGGGCAGCTGAGCAATGCTCAGCAAGAGCTAAAGGAGCTGTGGGGGCAAGAGGCTGGGGCCAGACTCTGCTCAGTGGTGCCCAGGGACAGGACAAGGGGCACAAAGTGGAACCCAGCAGGTTCCACCTGGAGGTGAGGAGAAAGTTGTTTGTTGTGAGGGTGCTGGAGGCCTGGAGCAGGCTGCCCAGAGAGGTTGTGGAGTGTCCTGGTGTGGAGAGCTTCCAACCCCCCCTGGGCACTGTGCTGTGGGTGCCCTGCTGGAGCAGGGGCTTGGTCTGGGTGATCTCCAGAGGTCCCCTCCAACTCCGCTGCACTGGGGTTCTGGGATTCCCTAACACCTGGCTGTTGCTGGGGCTGCAGAAGCCCTCTCTGCCCCAGCTGTCTCTGGTGCTGCACCCTCTTTCAGCTACCTTTGGAGCTGCCCATGCCCAGCACATCTGCTCCTGAGTCTAGGGTGGGCTCTACTTTGCCAACAGCATTCAATGCACAAGAGAGATCCTAATCTGGCTCCACACAAGCAAACCAGCCCAAAGTTCTCTGCCCAGGCCAAGTCTGCAGGAAAAATCCCTGCAGTCTCTGCAGAACAGCCTCTGCCCTCCTTGCTGGAGATAATTGCTCCAGCTCCCAGCAAGCTGCTGCTGGCAGCACTTGGCCAGCACATCGTGTCCCAGGCACCGGCTGCTTCCGCAGGCACAGCAGCACCCTCGCAGCAATGAGAGGGTTCCTTGATGCCATCTCAGAGGTAGGATTCACTTTTAGATCCCAGAATTCCAGCATGGAGTGGTTGGAAGGGACCTCTGGAGATCATCCAGTCCAACCTCCCTGCTAAAGCAGGGCACCCACAGTAGCTTGCCCAGGAGCACAATGGGCAGGTGGGGCTGGAATCTCCCCAGGGAAGGAGATTTTACAGCCTCTCTGGGCAGCCTTCCCCTTCCCCTTTCCCCTTCCCCTTCCCCTTCCCCTTTCCCCCTTCCCCTTCCCCCTTCCCCTTCTCCCCCTCCCCCTCCCCTTCCCTTTCCCCTTCCCCTTCCCCTTCCCCCTCCCCTTCCCCCTCCCCCCTCCCTTTCCCCCTCCCCTTCCCCCTCCCCTTCCCCTTCCCCTTCCCCCTCCCCTTCCCCTTCCCTTCCCCTCCCCTTCCCCCCCCTTCCCCTTCCCCCTTCCCCTCCCCTTTCCCTTCCCCTTCCCCCTCCCCTTCCCCTCTTCCCCTTCCCCTTCCCCCCCTTTCCCCCCCTTCCCCTTCCCCTTCCCTTCCCTTCCCCTTCCCTTCCCCTTCCCCTTCCCCTTCCCCTTCCCCTCCTTGCCACTCACCTTGCCCTTGCCTTTCCCCACACCAGGAATCTCTTGTGTCCCACTGCTGGTGGACAGACCAGGTGGTTGGCAGTTCCCAGCCAAAGTAGCCTCTGACCCCACTGCCAGCCCCGGCTGGGGATCAGAGGGTGGAAGGATCAGATGGGAATGAAGCTCCTGGCAGTGCGTGGTGTCTGAGCAGGGTGCATCAGCCCCAGGAGATGTGTGCCCCCACCCTGAGCAGTACTTGTTGGGCACAGAGCTTCTAAAAGAGCAATCCCATTTCTGAGTGCAGTTATGGTGCTGCCCATAGCTCCCCATGCAAAATGGGGCCAGGAACAACTCTGCTTCGGGCTCCAAAAAGTCCCAAACCTCCTGTGGATCATGGAATGGTTTGGGTGGGAAGGGACCTTTCAAGCTCATCCAGCCCAACCCCCTGCACCAGAGCAGGTTGCTCACAGCCCCAAACACCCTGAGCTGCACTGCTGCCAGCCATGGGGCAGCTCTCTGGGCAGCCTGGGCCAGGCTCTCCCCAGCCTCAGTGTCAAACATTTCTCCTTCTCTCCACTCTCCATCTCCCTCTCTCAGTCCAAACCATCCCCCCTTGGCCTGGCACCACAGGCCCCGCTCCAAACTCTGTCCCCAGCTTTCTGATCTCCCCTTGAGGCACTGCAAGGCCACCAGCAGCTCTCCCTGGAGCCTTCTCCTCTGCAGGCTGCCCAAGGCCAACTCTCTCAGCCTGGCCTCCCAGCAGAGGGCTTCCAGCCCTGCCAGCACTGCTGTGGCCTCCTCTGGGCCTGCTCCCCCAGGTCCCTGTCTGTGCTGAGGACTCCAGAGCTGCCCCAGCACTGCAGGGAGGTCTCAGCAGAGCACAGCAGAGGGGCAGAGTCCCCTCCCTGCCCCTGCTGCCCACACTGCTGGGGCTCAGCCCAGGCCAGGCTGGGGCTGGGCTGGCAGCACTTCAGGATGGGGCACCATGAACAAACGTCTCAATAGCCCTGAAACTCTGGTTCTTGGTGTGCCTGGAGCCCAGGGCTGTGCACTGGCCTCACTGGCACAGCTTTGCAGGGCTGGGGGAATGTTGATGGCTGGCTGGAGGCTGCCTGTTGTATCACTGCAACCCCTGGACAGGGAAGGCTCTGCCCGCTGGTAGCTGCTGTGGGACAGCCAGGTGAACATGAGGCCTTGTGCCATGTGTGGGGATATCAGTGGGGCTCCACCCCTTGTTGCTGCCCTGCCATTGTGATCTGGCTGGGGGGAGAGTTCCAGGGGTGAATGGGAATGCCTGGTGGTGTAGAGACAGCAGTTTCTGCTCTTTTTGCATGCTGAGCTATTCCCATGAGTCTGGAGTTCAGGGCTGGGGTTAAGCAAGGCCTGTGCATTAGGTCATTTGAGGTGATTCTTGCCACCATCCCAGCACTCCCAGCAGACACATCCTTTGACGGCCTTGAGGACCACATGAGCCAAAAGTGCTGCTGATAACTGAGAGCTGAGCTGCTTCAAAGTGCATTGCAAGGGCTGAGCCTTTGCAGAAGTCGCTCATCTAAACCACCACTGCTCCTCATGGCCACCCTTCTCCAGCACCACCAGGCACTCTCAGCCTGGTCAGCAGCCAGAGCCCCAGAGCCCTAGCAACAATGACATTGTTTTCTATATCTGCACACTGGAGGCTGAGCAGAGCGGATGACACACGCGGGGCTGGCAGCGGAGCTGGCTCTGCTGCCATCTGCAGAGGGACGCCTCCTCACCATCTTCACATCAAATGTGCTCAGCTCTTTGGTTTGTGCTTCTCTGGCTGCTCATGGTGGGCTCTGGGTGCCCCACTGGGAGCCTGGGGTGGCCCCAAACCAGGGGGATGCTCTTTGTGTCTTCTCAGAGTGCGGCTGTGGAGGTGATGTCCTCTCTCGTCCCCTGGCGTTATGCAGGCTGTGTGCACAGGCTCCCTCCAGACACCACCAGCAGCTCCCAGGAGCAGCTTCCAGCAGCAAATGTTCTTGTGATCTATTTCTTTGTACTCTTTTTGTCACAGGCTGCTACTGAAGTGGGAGATGAGGACTCAGCTCCATTGCATCTTCAGAGAGAGGCAGACTGTGTGGCTTGCAAACCCCCTGAGATTTTGTGTGCCTCTGGATGCTTATCACAGAATGGTTTGAGCTGGAAGGGACCTTAAAGATCATCCAGTTCCAACTCCCTTGCCATAGGCAAGGACACCTACTACTAGCCCAGGTTGCTCAAGGCCTCATCCAACCTGGCTTTGAACACTTGGAGGAGTGGAGTCTCCACAGCTTCTCTGGGCAACCTGTTCCAATGCCTCACCACCCTCAAGGGGAAGAATTTCCACTTCATATCTAATCTAAATCCATCCTCTTGCAGTTTGAGGCCATTAATGCTTGACCTGTTCCTCCCCATCTTTCCTCTAGGTTCTTTATAAGTACTGGAAAGCTGATACTGGGTCTACCTGGAGCCTTCTCTTATCCAGGCTGAACAACCCCGACTCCCTCAGCCTGCCTCTCTGGGAGAGGCGCTCCAGCCTCCCGATAACCCTTGTGGCCTCCCCTGGGCCGGCACCAATGGCTGCTGTTTGTGCTGGGGAGCTCCAGAGCTGGACATGGTATTCCAGGTGGGGTATAACCAAAGTGGGTTAGATGTTTTAAAAGTCAGTTATGCCCTTTGTATTCTACTGCAAGTGCACTTGGGGACTCACCAGCTTGTCATCATGTTGTCTGTGGGGAGCCAGCTTCTGGCCTCCTTGCTGCACTGAACCTCCACAGGGAAAATCCACCCATGGTGGAAAACCATGCCCACAGGACCTGGGCCTCTCCCAGCTTGGTTTTGTGCTGGCACTGTGTAAAGCTGGGAGAAGTCAAGGTCAGGTTCCTGGTGATCCCTCAGAGACAGGGAATTCTCATCAGGGCTGAGCTCCAGCCGGGCAGGGCTGAGCTCCAGCCAGGCACTGCTGCTCAGGGAGGCTGAAGGAACCCAAGGCCACAGCCACATCCCACTGGCAACAGGAGATGTCTTGTGTGGTACTCCCTCCAGAGCTGTGAGTTTGAGCCTTAGAGCAATGGATGTGGACTGGTTTAAAATAAATCCTGGATTCTGAATGTATGAATTCCGAGTTCCACATTTGGAGAGCACTTGCTGTGCATCTGCAGCTAGGAACCGGGAGCACCACACTCGTGTCCCAGCCAAGACTGGTGAGGTGGTTCCAGGAGGAGCAGCAGGCAGGCTTGCAGCACACTGACCCACGTGAAACCCCAGATGCTGTCAAGGTTGCAGCATGATGAGGAGGATCCTGCACCAGAGTGCTGGTGTCAGGCACAGAGTGGCAGAAGAGAGGAAATGCAACTGTGGGCACAGGGATGCCCCGGGAGGAGCAGTGGGGCAGAAAGAGCCCAGCAAAAGCACAGCTGGGAGGTGGAGATGGAGCAGTGAGGCTGGAGCTGTGCTCATCAGAATCAGAATGGTTTGGGTTGGAAGGGACCCTTAAAAGCCCTTCCTGCAGTCAACAGGGACATCTGCAGCCAGAGCAGGTTGCTCAGATCCACGAACAACCTGACCTGCAGTGGTTCCAGGGATGGGCATCTCCCACCTCCCTGGGCAACCTGGGTCAGGCTCTCACCACCTGCACTGGAAAAACAAATAATCTCCTTCTACAATGAATCTCCCTCTTGTGATTTATAAACCATCACCCCTTGTCCTCTCCCCATAGGCCATGCTCAGGAGTCTGTCCTCAGCTCTTTGGTTGTCTCTCTTCTACTTCCTCGCTGCAGAGCTGATGCTTCCCGTGGTGCTGCCTTGCTTTGTCTCTGCAGCTCTGCACACAGCTAAAGGAAGTGCCTGTGGGAGATGAGTTATCAGCTCAGCTTTGGGCTTTACTTTCCTCCACATGCCTGGTCCTGCTGAACACTGAGTCCAGCACAGAGCTGTGCTGATGGGGAATGTTTCCCATGGCCATCACTGGAAGCTGAGCCATTCCATGGGGCTACAAGGATGATGAAGGGACATCTGTCTGATGAGGAAAGGCTGAGAGCCTGCAGAAGAGCAGCCCCAGAGGGGGTCTGAGCAATGCTCAGCAAGAGCTAAAGGAGCTGTGGGGGGCAAGAGGCTGGGGCCAGACTCTGCTCAGTGGTGCCCAGGGACAGCACAAGGAGCCATGGGCACAAAGTGGGACCCAGGAGGTTCCACCTGAACAGGAGGAGGAACTTGTTTGTTGTGAGGGTGCTGGAGGCCTGGAGCAGGCTGCCCAGAGAGGTTGTGGAGTGTCCTTGTGTGGAGACTTTCAAGCCCCATCTGTATGCATTTCCGTGTGACCTGCCCTAGGTGATCCTGCTTTGGCAGGGGGTTGGACTCAATCTGTAGAGGTCCCTTCCAATCCCTGCCATTATATGATTCCATGGCAGCAGCACTTTGACCTGGTGGCAATTTAATCATCATTGGTTTCAGCTTTCTCACCCCACCATGTCCTTCAGGCACCCCAGATCCCCATGCCCAGCCATTCCATATCCTCAGCCCTCTCAGCCCTGGGGGCTTGAAGTTCACCAGGGCAATGCGGAAGGTTTTCCCACCACTGGGTGCTTAGTTTCATAGTTTCAGTCAGGGTTGGAAGGGACCACAAGGATCAGCTAGTTCCAACCCCCTGCCATGGGCAGGGACACCCCACACTAGATCAGGCTGGCCAGAGCCTCATCCAGCCTGGGCTTAAACACCTCCAGGGACGGGGCCTCAACCACCTCCCTGCACAACCCATTCCAGGGCTCACCACTCTCATGGGGAAGAACTTCCTCCTCCCCTCCAGCCTGAATCTCTCCACCTCCAGCTTCAGTCCATTCCCCCTAGTCCTATCACTCCCTGAGATCCTGAGCAGTCCCTCCCCAGCCTTCCTGTAGCCCCCTTCAGATACTGGAAGGCCACAATGAAGTCACCTTGGAGCCTTCTCTTCTCCAGCCTGAACAGCCCCAACTCCTTCAGTCTGTCCTCACAGCAGAGGTGCTCCAGCCCTCTGCTCATCCTCCTGGCCCTGCTCTGGACACCTTCCAGCACCTCCAGATCCCTCTTGTACTATGGGCTCCAGCACTGGAGGCAGTACTCCAGGTGGGGTCTCACCAGAGCTGAGTAGAGGGGGCTTTGTCTCCCTGGGCTGAGCGTGGGACCATGCCACCAGCTCTGTTGTAGTTGGCAGTTGTTGGGTGGCCCCATGAGTGCTGGGCTCACCACACTGCTGGTGTTTCCAAGGGGACACATGGTGAGGGCAGGAGCCAGGAGAAGCCACTGTGGCTGTGCCAGGGCTGAGTCACCAGGGTCAGGAGGAAAGGAGAGTGTGTCTCCATCATGCTTTCATCAAGCCTGAAATCATCTCTGGTATTTTTATTTTCAGACTCCCAGCTTCAACTTTTGTGGCAAGGTGGTTCTGCTGTCCGGACTGCAGCGGTGCCACGCCGGTGTCGGCGAGCGAAGCCTGGCTGCGTCCCACCACTGTCCCAGCGCTCCTCCTCACCCTCGACCAACGAGTTGAGAGGACATTTCAGCTTGCTTTGGAACCCTCTGATTGTCCAGGTGAAGGTGGATGAATTTTCTGCCGGGCCACTGGCATTCTCCTGTCATCCATGTGTGGCCACAGCAGCTGCGGCCCCACGGAGACCTTCAGGAGCCACCTACCAAGGCAGGGAATTGTGTGCAAATAACTTAGCTCTTCGGAACATCCTGGAATGGAGGGAGCTTGCTGGATGGTGCAGCCACATGGGCCCCTGCACTCAGGCAATCAAGTGGAGGAGAGCAAAGCAAGCCAGGCATTAAACCAATCTACTTGAGGTGCTGGAGCAGGTGCAGAGAAGGGTTGGTGAAGGGTCTGGAGAACACGGCACTGAGAGGCTTCTCAAACACTGGCCCAGGATGCCCAGGGAGGTGGTTGAGTGTCCATCCCTGGAGGAGTTTCCAAGAAGTAGAGAGGTAGTGCTGAGGGCTATGGTTCAACTCCAGCCTTGGCAGAGTTCAAGAGTGGCTGGGCTCAATGATCTCAGAGGGCTTTTCCAACCAAATGATGCTGTGAATCAAAGCAGCAGAAGTGGCCTGCAGCTGTGCACATAGCAGAATTTCATAGAAGAGCTCAGGGGCTTTTGGTCATTTTCTCTAGTTCTATCTCCTTAGGCTCTGGTCTCTGCGCATGGGCATGGCCTGAACTTGCTTGGTCCAAGTCCAGCCAGAAGGTAAGAAAGGCACTTGATTTAGAGGGATCATGAAATTCTTGAGGTTGGAAAAGCCCTCTACAACCATCCAATCCAGCCCTCAACCCACTGCCACCATGGCCATCAGACTATGTCCCCAGGTGCCACGGCCACAGGTTTCTTGAACACCTCCAGGGATGGCAACTCCAGCACCTCCCGGGGCAGTCAGTCCCTGGCCACTCCTGCAGAGGAGAGCGTTTTCCTAACATCCACCCCACACCTCCCCTGGCGCAACTCCAGGCCATTTCCCCTTGTCCTGTCGCTTGTTCTTTCAGAGAAGAGACCAACACCCAATGCTAAGCTGTGATGTCTGAACCTGGAAACCATCCACAGTACCTTATGTTGGGGAAACAAGAAACAAGCAAAAAATGGTGGAAGAAAGGCTTTGCCTGAAAGCCAACACCTTCAGTGCGGGCAGCACTTCTGCACTCAGCATCCAAAGCAGAGCAAGCTGAGCAGTCACCCCCCTTCTTCTCCCTTTGCAGAGCCAAAAGCTGTGCCTCACATCCTATAGATTTGCTCTCTGATTAACATAGGATTTTTTGTCAGGGATGAGAAGCAGGGAAGCTGACAGCAGCCAGTTAAGTGTTTGGCAAACAGTTCCTTCCCTGCGGCGCGTAGGCAGCGCTGATAGATGAGTGAGCTAAATATAGCCCAACGCACTCGCAGCTCCCCCTCATTGTGGGTCCCCTTCCTTGCAGATACCTCCACAACACAGACACTGTCCCCAGCTGTAAAGACAGGCACTGAACCAGCAGCTGGCACCCCACTCCCCAAAGCTCGGTATTGCAAAACATTTTGCATCAAAACACTTTGTATTGAGTGTCCAGAGAAGGGCAACAGCTGGGGAAGGGTCTGGAGAAGAGGGCTGGGGAGGAGCAGCTGAGGGAGCTGGGGGGGTTGAGCCTGGAGAAGAGGAGGCTGAGGGAGACCTCCTTGCTCTCTGCAGCTCCCTGAGAGGAGGCTGGAGCCTGGAAGGTGTCAGAGACCTCTTAGAACCACAGAATCATTGAAAGGTAGGGGTTGGAAAGGATCTTTGGAGCCCAACCGTCCCCCCTGCCAGAGCAGGGTCACCCAGAGCAGGTCCAGGTGGATCTTGAAAGCCTGCACAGAAGATGATTCCACAACCTCTCTGGGCAGCCTGCTCCAGACCTGCAGCGCCCTCACACCAAAGAAGTTTTTCCTTCTGCTCAGGTGGAGCTTCCTGGGTTCCAGTCTGTGCCCACTGCCCCTTGTCCTGTCCCTGGGCACCAGTGCAAAGCACCTGAACCCTTCTTGGCAGTTCAGGGTTAACTGTTGGCCTGGATGGTTTTGAGAGGCTTTCTCAACCTTTATGATTCGATGGTCTTTGCTGTTCTCAAGGGAAAGACAATGGGATTCTGCATCTGTCTGTGCCACCCCATCAGCTGGGATGTGTCTTTCATGGTAGTGTTGCACTCAGCAGAATAAGGAGCTCTGGAGCTGCAGGTGTCTCGGGGTCACTCAGGGCAAAGTTTTGGGAATGTTTTGTGCTGTGAGCATTCGATTGCAGGGGGGGTGGCTGCATTTTGCCTTTCAGGACAAAGAAGCTGAGACAGATAGGGGCTGGAGATCATCCACTCCAACCCCCTGCTAAAGCAGGGCACCCACAGCAGCTTGCCCAGGATCAGTGTCCAGGTGGCTTTGGAAGCTCTCCACACCAGGAGACTCCACAGCCACTCTGGGCTCCAGCACAGAAGTTTCTTCTCATGTTTAGATGGAATAAACTCACATTTTGGGGAAAGGAGCTGCAACAAATCATTTGGCTCCTTCCATTTGGATCACTTTGGATTCCTCTTTTTCTTAAACAGAAGTGAATGTGTCAGCTTAAAGGGGAACAAATGCTTTTTTGTTTGTTTGTTAAGGAAATCTTGGAACAATACCTGGTGACTTTTAAACAAACAAACAAACAAACAAACAAACCAACCAACCAACAAACAAAGCTGCTTTTTAGTTTTCCCTCTTCCTCTAAGCTTGACTGCTCAGTCAAACCAGTCCCTTTCACCCCACAGAATCCATAGCATCACAGAATGGGTTGGGTTGGAAGGGACCATGAAGCTCATTCAGCTCCACCCCCTGCCATGGGCAGGGACACCTCCCACCAGCACAGGCTGCCCAAGGCCTCATCCAGCCTGGCCTTGAACAGCTCCAGGCAGGAGGCAGCCACAGCCTCCCTGGGCAGCGATGTTCCCAGTTCACACCCAGCACTGCTGTATTATGCTTTTTTCCCTCCCTGTGGGCTTCTCTGCCCCAAAGCAGAGGGGTTGTGGAGGTGTTTCTGCCTTCCCTTTGCACAGCACTCACGAAAGCGAAAGAGGAAGGAAACCTCCGTCAGGCGGGCTGGGGCTCGGCACTGGGGCTGGGTCTCCCAGCCTTGCTGAAGGCCACTTCCCCAAGCCCTGCCCCCGAAAATACACCACCCAGTGTCCCAGTTTGGCACTCTTGTGGTGACTGGGAGGCAGGGAAGAGCCCAGAGGAAGGACAGATGCTCGCTGCTCTGCAAAGCTCGGCTCCAGGATGAGCATGGGCATGGAACAAGAACGACTCTTGGAACAGATCCAGAGGAGGCCACAGAGATGCTCAAGGGGCTGGAGAACCTCTCCTGTGGGGACAGGCTGAGAGCATTGAGTTCAGCCTGGAGAAGAGAAGGCTCCAGGGAGACCTCAGAGCAGCCTTCCAGTACCTGAAGGGCTCCAGGAGAGCTGGGGAGGGACTTGTGACAAGGGCTGGGAGTGCCAGGACAAGGGACAATGGCTTGGAGATGGGAGAGAGGAGAGATGGAGACTGGAGATGAGGAAGAAATTATTGAGAGTGAGGCTGGGGAGACTCTGGCACAGGCTGCCCAGGGAGGCTGTGGCTGCCTCCTGCCTGGAGCTGTTCAGGGCCAGGCTGGATGAGGCCCTGAGCAGCCTGTGCTGGTGGGAGGTGTCCCTGCCCATGGCAGGGGGCTGGAACTGGATGAGCTTTGAGTTCCCTTCCAGACCAACCCATTCCATGATTTTCCATCCTAGTGAACCACATCCTCAGTCCCTTCCATGAGTCAGGCTGTGATTGCCACAGAGGATCTCCACAGATGAAGACCTGAAGCTGGCTCCCTTCCTGCACTGTCAGAAGGCTGGTCCATGAGGCCTGGCCTCCTGCTGGCTTGTAGGTTTGGTTTTTATTAACAATTCCTATGCATTATTATTATTATTCTTTACTTTGGTATTTCCCTGTGCAGCTTGGCTGCTGCCTGCAGCCCAGGGCTGTCCCACAGTTCTGCAGTGTGGCCTTGGCGGTTTGCAGGGGGTCAGGATGCAGGGAGAGATGGTGCAGGGTAGGAGGCAGCTCCAATCCTGCCTCCAGCATGGCTCAGCCCATTTCCAGTCTCCTAGGAAACTGTGTGAAGGGCTCAATGCAGTCACAAACCCCTCAATCTCCCCATTTCCCACCCTCCAGATTTGGGAATCAGCCTTAAAAAATAAACTGCTCAAAGAAAAAAAGATGATCAGAGGCTGGAGCAGCGCTCCCACAAGGACAGGCTGGAGAGCTGGGGCTGTTCAGCTTGGAGAAGAGAATGCTCCAGGGAGACCTCAGAGCAGCCTTCCAGTAGGGAGGCTTCAGGAGGGGCTGAAGGGGCTTCAGGAGAGCTGGGGAGGGACTTTGGACAAGGGCTGGAAGTGACAGGACAAGGTACAATGGCTTTGAGCTGGGAGAGGGGAGGTTTAATCTGGACATTAGGAAGAAGTTCTTCACAATGAAGGGTGGTGGAACACTGGGATAGGTTGCCCAGAGAGGTGGTTGAGGCCCCTTCCCTGGAGACATTCAAAGTCAGACTTGATGGAGCCCTGAGCATCTTGATCTAGTTATAGAATAGAATAGAATAGAATAGAATAGAATAGAATAGAATAGAATAGAATAGAATAGAATAGACCAGGTTGGAAGAGACCTTCAAGATCATAGACTCCAACCTATCACCCAGCACCATCTGATCAACTAAACCATGGCACCAAGCACCCCATCAAGTCTCCTCCTGAACACCTCCAGGGATGGGGACTCCACCACCTCCCTGGGCAAACAAACAAACAAGGGCCAATCTCCCCTGGCACAGCTTGAGACTGTGTCCTCTTGTTCTGGTGCTGGGTGCCTGGGAGAAGAGACCAACCCCCACCTGGCTACAACCTCCCTGCAGGGAGTTGTAGAGAGCAATGAGGTCTCCCTTGAGCCTCCTCTTCTGCAGGCTAAGCAACCCCAGCTCCCTCAGCCTCTCCTCCCAGGGCTGTGCTCCAGACCCCTCCCCAGCTTTGTTGCCCTTCTCTGGACACCTTCCAGCAGCTCAACATCTTTCCTGACCTGAGGAGCCCAGAACTGGACACAGGACTCAAGGTGTGGCCTAACCAGTGCAGTGTACAGGGCACAATGACCTCCCTGCTCCTGCTGGCCACACTCTTCCTGATGCAGGCCAGGATGCCATTGGCCTTCTTGGCTGCCTGGGCACACTGCAGGCTCCTGTTCAGCTGCTGTCAACCAGCACCCCCAGGTCCCCCTCTGCCTGGCTGCTCTCAGCCACTCTGACCCCAGCCTGTGGCACTGCCTGGGGTTGCTGTGGCCAAAGTGCAGCCCCTGGCACTTGGATGTGTTCAATCTCCTGCCCTTGGCCTCTGCCCATCTGTCCAGCCTGGCAAGGTCCCTCTGTAGAGCCCTTCTGCCCTCTAACTGATCAACTCCTGCCCCCAGCTTGGTGTCATCTGCAAACTTACTGCTGATGGACTCAATGCCCTCATCCAGATCATCAATAAAGATGTTGAAGAGCTTGGGGCCCAGCACTGCTCCCTGGGGCACACCACTGGTGCCTGGCTGCCAGCTGGCTGTGGCACCATTCACCACCACTCTCTGGGCTCAGCCTCCAGCCAGTTCCTCACCCAGCTCAGAGTGCTGCTGTCCCAGCCAGGGGCTGACAGCTTGGCCAGGAGGTTGCTGTGGGGGATGATGTCAAAGGCCTTGCTGAGGTCCAGGCAGACTCCATCCACAGCCTGCCCCACATCCCCAGGCAGTCACCTGGGCATGGAAGGAGCTCAGGTTGGTCAGGCAGGACCTGTCCTTCCTAAATCCCTGCTGGCTGGGCCTGAGCCCTTGGCCATCCTGTCAGTGCTGTGTGGTTGCACTCCAGATGAGCTGCTCCATAACCTTGCCTGGCACTGAGGTCAGGCTGCCAGGCCTGGACTTCCCTGGCTCATCCAACCTGCCCTGCTTGTGGCTGGGCACCACCTTGGCAGCTTCCAGTCACCTGGGACCTCTAGTTGGAGATGTCCCTGCTGACTGCAGGGGGGCTGGACAAGGTCACCTTCAAGGGTCCCTTCCAACCCAATGAGTTCTGTGATTCTGGGAGGAAAACAGCTCCAGCAAAGCATCTGACCACAGCAAGCTGGGTGCTGCTGGCCCCTTTGCTTCTGAGAAGGCTGCTTGTTGCAGGAATGGGCACCCTCCTCCCTGGCCCCATTGGCACCCACCCCTCTATGGTGCTGGGGTGCAGGAGGGTCAGGGGCATCCCTGTGTGCATCACTGTGGCCAGTTAGCAGCCCTCTGGCTGGAGGCACCTTCTCCTGTGGGCATGTTTGGCTTTGAAACCCCTGTGATGGGTTTGCTTGCTCTCTAGGGAGATCCATGGGTGGAGGGGGCTGGGTTTTGGTGCTGTGACAGTGTGCAGAGCTTGCTTGTGGGAAGAGAGAAAGGGCACTGCAGACATGGAACAGGGAGCAGCAAACCCCATGGATACTGAGCATGCCAGCCCCTACCCTCCATCTCCATGGAGAGCTGGGACCGTTTGTGCTGCCTGCTGACAACCAGATGGTTTTCCATTCCTGGCTGGTTCTGGAGGGAAACCTGGAGTGAAATTGTGCCCCTGGCCAGGGCTAGGCACCTCACACACCAGCCCAGCCCCAGGGGTGTGCAGGGCTCCCATGCTGTGTGATTTGCTTCTGCTCTTGCCTGAACCCCAGAAAAAAACCAACCAAAGAGCCCAGGAATGACACATCCCAAAGGCAGGCTTTCTCCAGGAGGAGTTTTGCATCAGGGAAGAAGCCATCTGAGGGTCAGAGGGAGTGTCCCAGCGCCCCCTCCTCAGGGGCTATTAATGAATTTTCCTACCTGGGGAAGGGATTGGGATTGGGTTTCAAATAAAAAAATGCAAAAAATGCCTCAGTCTAGGTCTGGATTCATCAGCAGAAGCTCTGAGAGTGCTGCTGCTGGCTGTGGGGAAGATGCCAGGAGGCTGGGAACGCCGTGGGATCCTTGCTCGAGTCCCACTGTCAGCTGTCATTGCTGGGGCAATTGCACCCAGATTGCCCCCAACCAGGCTCTGCGCTTGGGCCAGCCCCAGCGGCAGCTTGGGCCCGGGCTGAGCCCTGAGGAAAGGCAGCCCCAGGGCATGGGGACAGAGCTGCCACTCTTCAAACTCCCCAGCACCAGGAACACTGCTCCTTGTAGGCTTTCCACTGGGAGCACCCGAGAATCCCAGCATGGGGAGGATTGGAAAGGACCTCTGGGGATCACCCAGCCCAACCCCTGCTCCAGCAGGGCACCCACAGCACAGTGCCCAGCAGCACAGTGCCCAGGGGGGGTTGGAAGCTCTCCACACCAGGACACTCCACAACCTCTCTGGGCAGCCTGCTCCAGGCCTCCAGCACCCTCACAACAAACAACTTTCTCCTCCTCTTCACATCCAACCTCCTGGGCTCCAGGCTGTGCCCCTTGCTGCCCCTTGTGCTGTCCCTGGGCACCACTCAGCAGAGTCTGGCCCCAGCCTCTCACCCCCACAGCTTCTTTAGCTCTTGCTGAGCATTGCTCAGCTCCCCTCTGGGCTGCTCTTCTGCAGGCTCCTCCCATTCAGCTGGATCCTCCTGGGTTCCAGTCTGTGCCCATTGCCTCCCAACAGAAAGGCCTTGTCCATAGAGATCATTCCTCTTCATTTTCAATAGACTTAACCCCCTGCCTGCCTTGAAATCCTGTGCTGGCCACATGTTTCCAGGATCTTCCTTGGCCCAAGGTGGGATCTGCAGAGCAGGGACAGTTGCAGCCCCATGATGCAAAGCTGCATCATCCCTTGCCTCCCCGGGGCAGGTCTGGCATGTCCTTGCTGTGCTTATGCTCCAAAAAGCCAAATCCCAGAGGTAAGCTCAGTCTTGCTCCACCATAAAGGTGCATAGGGTGGCAGAGGGCACAGAAGCCAAGGCACCTATTTCCAGCCAGGGTGGAAAGAGAGGCCTCTAAGATCATCCAGTCCAATCATAAACCAAACACCACCATGGGAGAGGAGACCCAAACTGCCATGGCCACAGGTTTGTCAAACACCTGCAGGGATGGGCACTCCACCACCTCCCTTAGGCAGCTTGTTCCAATCCCTGACACCTCTGACACCAAAGAAATTGTTCCAAATGCCCTACCTAATCCTCCCCTGGTGCAGCTTGAGGCCATTTCCAGTCATCCTCTCACTTGTTAAGTGGGAGAAGAACCCAAGCCCCACCTGGCTGCAGCCTCCTCTCAGGGAGCTGCAGAGAGCAAGGAGGTCTCCCTCAGCCTCCTCTTCTCCAGGCTCAACCCCCCCAGCTCCCTCAGCTGCTCCTCCCCAGCCCTCTTCTCCAGACCCTTCCCCAGCTCTGTTGCCCTTCTCTGGCCCTGCTCCAGCTCCCCAGCGTCCTTCTCGGAGTGAGAAACCCAAACCTGAAACCACAATCAAGTTGTCCAGGGGCACAAGCCCTGCCCTGGCCCTGCTGGCCACACTAGTGATAAGCTGTGGATCTCCAGCCCCAGGCATGGTGCTCAGTGCTGATGTTTCAGTACTCTTTGGATCCAGCCCTCGGGGAGCAGGACAGGCCCGCGGCTGCTGGGCGTTCTGGCTGGGGGATTAGAAACAAAGCCCCGAGGCTGCCTCTGAAGGTCACTGGATGTGTAACATTTAGCAGAGCCTCAAACGCCTATTGCAGGGAGTATTAGTTTTTTTCTCTGTAGGCAAAGCAAATATCTGAGCTGCTGTGGGGAAAAAAAAGCTGCTCCTGGTGCTCCCCTGAGGATAGAGAGATGCTGCAGAACTGCAGAGAGAAAGCCTTGGGGTCAGGTGGCAAATGGCAGTGACGCTGTCCCTTTTAGCTCGTTAATGTCACTCACTGTGAGGGCCCCAGAGCCGGGCGAAGGTGCTGCAGCAGCGCTTGGGGCAGCTGCACATAACCCTGGGCTGCTTCTTGCGGGTGAGAGCTGTTGACAGAAGAGATTTACACCTTCTTGTCTGGCATTAACTTCTCTGTTTGGGGTGGTTAAGCCTGAACTCGGTCTTTTTTTAGGTTCAAGCTCCTCTTCTGGGAGCAATCCACGGAGAACAAGCCAGGATATGAGCTTGTAGCTACAGGCATGTGCAGTGGGGTTAAAGGAGGATCCCAATGTCGTGTGAGATGCAGTGCCACGGCTCTGCCGTGGACATGAGGGCAGTCTTTCTAATAGGACCTGTAGAGATAGGACAAGGGGTGATGATTGAAACTTAAGAGGGAGATTTAGACTAGATATAGGAAACCAGCTTTTCACAGTGAGGGTGCTGAAACACTGGAACAGGTTGCCCAGGGAGGTGGGAGATTCTCCATCCTTGGAAGCATCCAAAGGCAGGTTGTCTGGGGCTCTGAGCAGCCAGCTCAGTGTCCCTGTTGACTGCAGGGAGAATGGACTAGCTGGCCTTTAAAGGTCCCTTCCAGCCCATGATCACATGATTCTGTGATCAACCACCCACTCTTAACCCTCCTTCTGAATTAAGCTGACCTTGATCTAAGAAGTGTAAATGTGGACCCTAAACCATGCTGCTGCAGAAACAAGGAATCAAAAGCCCTGTCCATTTTCTCCCACCCTTCAGGCTATAATTCACAGACTCATGGAACCATAGATTTGTTTGGGTTGGAAAGGACCTTTAAGATTGTTTGAATCCAACCATTATCTAACTCTACCAAGCCTGGTGCTAAAATTGCTGCTGGCAGTCCCCAGCCCGTGGCCAGGCTGTGCTCAGGCTGGGATATCCATCACTCTTTCACACTGGAGCTGGAGCTGCAGCCTGGGGGCTGGTTACCAGCACACCCGCTGCTCTCTCAGCCTTTCCAGCAAGCATAATTTTTTCCTCATATCCGAGGAACAAAGTGGAGACAAAAGATTAATCTTCCACGGGTTGTAAAACCCTTGGGGGAGCAGCGTGGCGTCGGCTGCGCGCCGCTGGCAGCCTCGCTGCTGGCTCTGAGGGCTCTGCGAGTGACTCCGGCGTCCTGCTCGCCTCGCCCCCGGCCTGGGAGCACAGCGCTGCAAATTCACAGCTCTCAGGAGGATTAGTCCCAATTCCCTTTGGTAGAAACAAGATCATAATGAAAGCCAGCTGTCGACACCTGTGGTTCGTAGGGTGCTCGCCCAGCACTGCAGCCGTGGCTAGAAAGCCTCCTCAGGAGCTGGGGAGGTGTTAAACCCACTCCTTGCTTCTTTTTATGGCCCTCTTAAGCTTGTCTGCCTCCAAAAAATTATTACTGCAAGGGAAGCCAAGATAAACAAGGTTTGCATTTTGTTCCAGGGCTGAGGTGCTGCAGAAGGGATTCCCCCAGACCAAGAGGGCTGCCAGGGATGGAGCCCCACTCACCCCTAGACCAGCTTGCTCCTGTGGCTACAGACCCTTCACTTGCAAGTGAATCACAGAATGCATCAGGTTGGAAGGGACCCTCCAAGGTCATCACCTTGTCCAACCCCCCCTGCAGTCAGCAGGGACACCTCCAGGTAGAGCAGGTTGCTCAGGGCCCCATCAAGTTTGACTTTGAATGTCTCTAGGGATGGGTCAACAACCACCTCCCTGGACAGCCTGTCTCAGTGTTCCACCCCTCTCACTGTGCAGAACTTCTTCCTGATGTCCAACCTGCCTTGCTCCAGTTTCAAACTATTGCCCCTTGCCCTGTCCCCACAAGTCCTTAGGAAACAGTCCCTGCCCAGCCCTCCTGGAGCCCCTTCAGGTACTGGAAGGCTGCTCTAAGGTCTCCCTGGAGCCTTCTCTTTTCCAGACTGAACAGCCCCAACTTTCTCAACCTATTCCCATAGGGGAGATTCTCCAGCCCTCTGACCATCTTTGTGGCCTCCTGTGGATCCTCTCCATCAGATCCATGTCCTTCCTGTGCTGAGGTTTCCATATCTGGACACAGCACTGCAGGTGAGGTCTGCGGAGCAGAGCAGAGGGGCAGGATCTCCTCTCTCCATCTCTGGCCGTGCTGCTTTGGATGCAGCCCTTTGGCTTGCCATTGGCCTTCTGTGCTGTCAGTGCAGCATCTCATCCACCAGCACCCCCAAGACCTCCATACAGCTGCTGTCATTACTGAGGGTGTTTCCAGTCCAGACTGTTTTCCCTCACTGGTGCTTGTTTGGACTAAGGAATTTATGACTCCAAGTCACTCTCAATTTTCATGGATTGCTTAATTAGAGGCAGGGTGTATGGTACTGTTTGTCACTAGGGCTGCCAGATGTTGCTTTTATGACTCTGTCCTCAGTCACTCCCAGCTTTGTCAAGCTTTAACCTTTGGAGCTGGGATATCATCCTGGAGTTCCCTTCCAGTACAAGGACTGGCATCATCTGACAAAACTGGGAGGAGCAGGAAGAACAGGAGTCTCAAGCTGGGCCAGGAGAGGTTCAGGCTGGATGTTAGAAAGAAGTTCTTCACAGAAAGAGAGATTGGCCATGGGAATGTGCTGCCTGGGGGTGTGTGTGTGGAGTCACCATCCCTGGAGGTGTTTAGGAAGAGACTTGATGGAGTGCTTGGTGCCATGGTTTAGTTGGTTAGATGGTGCTGGGTGAGAGATTGGACTTGATGATCTCAAAGGTCTCTGCCAACCTGGTCTATTCTATTCTATTCTATTCTATTCTATTCTATTCTATTCTATTCTATTCTATTCTATTTCTATTTCTATTTCTATTTCTATTCTACTCTACTCTACTCTACTCTACTCTACTCTATTCCATTCCATTCCATTCATGTGGTACTGAGAAAACCTGTGGGATGCCCAAGTTGATGGCACAGTGTGGGCAGGAGGTGCCATGTCCCTGAGTGTGGCTGAGATGAGGCTTTGGAGGACAGATCATCGGAGGTCACTGAGTGAAATGCTCAGCACTGGGAGGCTGGTGGTAGAAAACACCATTGGTGCCTGCCCACACCTGCCCAGTGGTGGGGGCTCATTGCTGGGGTAGGCCACCGCTGAGGGACCTCTGATCTGAACTGCTGCAGTTGTAGAATATAATGGGGTCAGGAGGTGCTGGGGAAAGACACAAGAGTCTCCTAGTTGTACAAACACAGTCACACAAAGAACTCTCTTGCTCTAGGGGAGGCCCAGGAGCAGGGTACTAAGAATTGGGTAGCTGGTAAGAGGGTTCCCACCCAGGAACCCAGGGAGTCAGGTGTGACCCCCAGCTAATGTGGACCTTAGAGCAGCCTTCCAGCATTTGAAAGGGGCTACAGAAAAACTGGAGAGGGACTTTGTGCAGGAGTGACAGGACTAGAGGTGATGGCTTTAGATTGGAAGAAGATAGATTTAGATAAGACATTAGGAAGAAATTCTTCACCATGAGGGTGGTGAGATACTGGAACAGGTTGCCCAGAGAAGCTGTGGCGGCTCCAAGCCTGTCACTGTTCAAAGCCAGACTGGATGAGGCCTTGAGCAACCTGGGCTGTGGGATGTGTCGGGGTATGGCAGGGGGCTGGAACTAGATGACCTGTAAAGTCTCTTCTAACCCAAACCATTCTATGATCTATGATTACATCAGCTCTCCCCAGACACCTGGTGGAACCTCTCAGCCCTGGGAGCCATAGAGCCGAGGAGCAGACTGTGCTTGAGGGTAGCACTATTGCTCAGGGGTTCAGCAGCAGAAACACCGCTTTTCACCTCAAAACAGCCATGAGAGGCAGATGATCACATCAACAGAGCTTGAAGCAAGGCCAAACCGCAAGGCTGGGAGCTGTGCTTCCTGCAACAGGGCCTTGTGACACCGCTCGGGGGTGTCCCTTGGGCTGCAGCTCAGCAAGAGTCCCCCTCCACCTCCCATGCTGTTGGCTGCTGACAACCAAAAAATGTACTTAAGGAACTCCAGAGATGAACCTACATTTCCTTCAGGACCTCTGCTCCAGTGGGAGCTGCAAAGTATTTCCTGTAGAGGAATCCACACAGAGAGAAACCAGGTTGAGCTCCTCCCCTGCCACTTCCTCACGCTCGCCGCTGTGGCTCTGCTTTGGGTGCGTCCCTGCAGAAGCTGGGTTTGTCCTCCCCAGCTCTCTCACCTCTTGGTCCCTCCCTGCTCCTCATAGCTAGAGAGTGGCACCAGTTGCCAGCTTCTTCCAGCCGTGGGTGCAGTGGGAGGACTGGAAGTGCCTGAAAAGTCAGCAGTTGGTGTTCATGTGGGGGCAGTGGGTGGGAGCGGGTTTGAGCCGGGTCACACAAGCCCTGCTGGAGCACAGAGCCTGGCTGGGTGTCCTTGGAAAGATCCTGCAGATAGTGGGGGGGTACTATGGGTTTGGGGGACACCTCTCCTTTTCCAGGTGAGGGTAACTCACGTTGCTGCTGTAGTCTCTGCTGTGTGTGGTGTCTAGAAACAGTGGGTTCGGTCCTAACCCTGCCACTTCGCTGCTCGAAGTTTGGGTAGCCTCCTGTGGCAAGAGTCGCAGAAGGTGATGTAAAGCTCTTGTGCTGTGCAACTGGGCTGCTGGTCCCTCCTGAGCTGAGAGGGAAGGGGACATGGAGCTGGTTAAACAGGGTGGTGAGAGGGGCTGAGGCCAGCTCCAGAATGAGCCTGTTCACTCAGCTATGGCTGCTCCGCCTTCTGCTGCGGGGACGAGGAGCACGGAGCAGTGTGAAGCGTGATGGGATGTGCAGGACACACACCCAGAGACTGCTGCTCAGGTTTTACCATGTGTGAGGTGTCCTGGTTCCTTCCTGCCTCTCCCTGTGGTGACATTTTACATTTCATGCTTCAGCAGATGACGACGGCGCGGCACAGCTGCTGCTCTCCGGGTGCGGTGTCGATGGGGACAGCGCCGGTGCTGGGTTTGACAAGTGCCAAGCACTGACTGCAATGCCTCCTGCTGCCATCAGATACTGCCTCTGATCCCGTAGAGGGACATGGCTGTGGGCACATGCACCGGTACAGGTGAGGGGGGACCTGATGGAAAGCAGCTACACAGAGAAGCACTTGGGACTGCTGGTGGATAACAAATTCCCCAGGAGGCAGCAATGTGCCCTGGTGGCCAAGAAGGCCAATGGGGTCCTGGGGTGCATGGAGAAGAGTGTGGCCAGCAGGGCAAGGGAGGTTCTCCTCCCCCTCTACTCTGCCCTAGGGAGGCCACATCTGCAGTGCTGGGTCCAGTTCTGAGCTCCCCAGTTCAGGAGAGACAGAGAACTGCTGGGGAGAGCCCAGGGGAGACTGCAGAGCTGCTGAGGGGCCTGGAGCAGCTCTGGGAGGAGTAAAGGCCCTGGGGCTGAGAGCCTGGATCACAGCAGCCCCTCAGGGGATGTGAGCGATGCTCAGCAAGAGCTAAAGGAGCTGTGGGGGGCAAGAGGCTGAGGCCAGACGCTGCTGAGTGGTGCCCAGGGACAGGCCAAGGGGCAGCAAGGGGCACAGCCTGGAGCCCAGGAGGTTGGATGTGAAGAGGAGGAGAAAGTTGTTTGGTGTGAGGGTGCTGGAGGCCTGGAGCAGGCTGCCCAGAGAGGTTGTGGAGTGTCCTGGTGTGGAGAGCTTCCAACCCCCCCTGGGCACTGTGCTGCTGGGCACTGTGCTGTGGGTGCCCTGCTGGAGCAGGGCTTGGCCTGGGTGAGCTCCAGAGGTCCCTTGCAAACCCACCGTGCTGGGGGGCTGCATGACGTTATGAGCTGATCAACTTGCAGTGGGGTGGGAGGGGGAGCTCTGGGACATGCCCAGCTTTCAGCCGGAAAAGAGGTGCTGAAAGGGACACTTTGACGGGACAGCAGCTGTCGAAGCCCCTTCCCGTATCTCCCGGCAGCACCCCGGGGGGGCTTTCCCGTTCCCGAGAGGATTTCCCGGTGCCCAGCATCAATTCCGAGAAGTTGGAGATAATTAATAAAACTGACGAAGGGGAGAGTGGGACACGGACACACAGCGGCGCTTTCGGAGGGGCTGCAGAGGGGCAGGAGCCCGGCGAGCGGGGGATCCCCGTTGCAATCCCCGGGGCTGCCCCGCGGGGGGCGGCGCTGGGCGGGGGCGGTGGTGTCGGCCCCCGGGAAGGCGGGGCGGGGCCGGCGGGAGGGGGCGGAACCCGCGGCGGGCGGAGAGGTGGCGACGCAGCACCGGCGAGCGGCGCCCCGTGTGCCCCCCGCCGAGCATCCCCCCGAGCCGCGTCGAGCCGATCCGGGCAGGCAGCGGGGCATGGAGGCGGCCCACAGCCTCCCGGTGCTCGAGGTCCTCCGCCGCTTCGGTGTGAGCGAGAGCTGCGGGCTCAGCCCGGAACAGGTCCGGCGGAACCGGGAGAAGTACGGTCCCAATGGTGAGTGAGGCGGGAGGGGAACACCGTGTGCTACCGCTGACCGGCTGGGGCAGCTCTAGCGGGATACCGGCATCCCGACGGGGGCGGCTGGTAGCCTTCGTCGGGGTTCTCCCTGCTGGGAGTTGGGACAGGGATACCGTCCCGTCGGGAGCGGGACACGGACCGGGAGCGGGATTCTCCCTGCCGTGATCGGGACTGGGACCCTCCCCACAGTGACTGGACGGGGAGCGGGACCTTCCCTCCCGAGCCTGGGAATGGGATCGGGACCTCCCAGCCGGGGACCCTCCGCATTGGGATTCTCCCGACCGGGAAGGATCGGGGTGCTGCCGTGGGTGTCCCCACTCCGCACCCGGCGCGTCCTTCCCCAAGGTGTGCACAGGAGCCATGAGGGTTACCCCGGAACACCTGTTGATTAGGGTACTGTCTGCTGATTGCCATTAAGGGCTAATTACTGGGGGTACTGGTGGCCGGGCAGCACTGGCATTTAGCTGGGTATGCATCCCTCTGGCAGAGCGGCGGAAAGCCGGAGGGACACGGATAAGTCGGCAGGAAAGAGGAAGGGGGAAGTTCCCCCATTGGCTGTCGGTGAGAGGGGAAAGCCCCAAAATCGAGGTGTAGTGACGAGGGGGGCACCCCGCTGCCAGCTCCCGGCAGCCCTGGCTGGGCCGTGGGTGCTGCTGCGGAAGGGGAAGGGGTGCTGGGAGGAGATAGGCTGATGGCACATGTCGTGGCTTGGCTGTGCTGGCCCGAGGAACCCTCTGACCATCTCCTTGTGCCAGCAGCTGGCCACTTTCTGGGCTGTGATAAGGGCAGTTTCTATATTTGTGTTTTCGAGGTGTGCACCAGAGGGACTCTGGGGTGCTGAACCCCCCCGGGGGGACGGGGGCTGTGCTTTGTCAGGCTGCAGCTGGATGTGGGTCGTTAACTCCGTGAGGAAACAAGAGCGTTGTAGGGTGAACTTGCTCCAGGGTTTTGAAGCAGTGAGTCCTTCCTTGAAGTTGTGCAAGAAGATAAGTGTGTAAGCTCCTGCTTTGGAGCTGGCTGTCTCTGCTTTTTGCTTGATCCTCACGGGAGAGGCTAAGGAAAGCCCCAGCAGGTGCTGGTGGACTGCTGTCTGCATCTCTGCTCACTGGGAAGGCAGTGCTGGGTGGGATCAGAGGACCATGCTCTCGGACAGCCCTGTGAGCAGCAGCCCTCTGTGCTGCTCTGTGCTTGCCTCTCTGCAGCTTTGCTTCTCATATAGTCCCGTGCTGGGCTTCTTGCAGGTTGTTGATTTGCAAGAGCTTCTGAGTTTGGGGTGTCCTGTGGCCTTCAAAGCACAGGTCTGCACCTCCTGCATAGAGCAGCTCACAGGGATGTGCAGAGAGTGTGGGAGCAGTACCCTGGGCAGTGCAACCATCAGTGAAACGTGGTCAAAGTTTGAAGAATTCTGCATTTTTGTAGATTTTGTGCAGCATTGATGTTTTCCTCATAGTGTGGATGAGATATGGACAGGCTTGCATAGCTTAAAATGAGGCAGAATGGGCTCCTGTGGGGCTCCTTTGGTTGCAAACCTCAAGGCTAAGCAAAGAGCCTCTTCCTTCCAGCATGGTGGGAACTTGCAGGTTGTGTTGTGCAGCAGGAACCAACCTCCTCATTAGTGCTGGGGTACCCTTGGGTGCCCAGATTGGTTTGGGGAGCCGTGTGGGAGGGTGAGCTGGGGTCATGTCTTGAAGACAGCCTGTATTAAACCGTGGTTTAGTTCAGGCTTAAGTTAAACTCCAGCAACAGAAGTGCAGGGCACTTGGGTGATTTGCTGGAGCTCAAAGAGGAAGGAGATTCAAATCTTGTGTGGCTCAAAGTGCAGAGCAGACCTTCAGTGAGTTTCATTTTCGCACCCTCCTGTCTCACATTCATTCATTTCCTTCTCAATCCAAAATCAAACTGCTGGCATGGTTGTGAATCACCACCAAAAAGACATCATCTGTCTGAGGAGCTGCCTCCCAACACCCTCCAGCGAGCTGCTCTCTGCTGCCTTCTCATTGGGATGATGCATTCAAGAAAATCTGAGCTGCAGCAAGCTCTGATGTTCAGTGAGAGGTGGTGGCCATCAGCCTCTTTAATATATAAAAAATATATATTTGTTCTAGCCTAAAATTGCATTTTCAGTTCCAGTGCTTGCATTTGCAGGAGGAAACAGGGAGCAATACTGATCAGTTAGTATCTCCACTTCATGGCTTGGCAGCCGAGCAGTGAGATATAGATTGCTGGGCTGGGAGGAGATATGGCTCTTGTTGCAGTTTCAGATCCTCGCTGGTGCTGTCAGCATGGCCACTTCATGCCCCAGGGAGACTGCAGAAGCTGCAGAACGTTGGGGTCTGTGAGAGCCTAAAGCTTGTCTCTCCTGGTGTGACTCAACAAAGATAAAATCCCTTGCTGCTTGCCCAGACAATAGCTGCTGTGCCTTGGGCAGAGCCACTGGAAGGACTCCGGAAGGTGCCAAGATAACCTTGCTCACGGGACTGCAGCTGGCCTACAGCAATGGCCCAAAGGCCCAGCCAGCACGCCTGCAGGACAGGACCATTTCCAGCTATCAGATACCCCAGGGAGGGAGGATGGTGAGACAATGGAATCACCACCTGTTTTCTGATGTGTAATGAGTATGTGGGTAGGTAGATGGGGCAGGAGGAGGCGGAGGCCTCCTCTCCCCTCCATCCAGACCCTGCCCAAACTCACCTGAGTACACAGAAAGATTTCCTGGGGAACGATACCTGGACGCTTACCTAAGGATGATTTCCCAGAACGATATCCTGGGGAACAACACCTGGACACTTGCCTGAGGACTAAACAACTGTATAAAAGACTGGAGCAACTACTGGCTTTAGAGAAGAAAACTGGAGAAGCAAAATGCAGCACCACATGCTGGAAAGCTCACGGGGCCAACACAACGGATCCTGGACTCTGCAAACCCTCTCTCCGTGCCCTAAGCTCCGCCTGCTGCAACTCATGGAGCTGAAGAAGCTGCTCAGAGGACCACATCCCTTCTACAGCCAAAGCCTCAGCACCCTTCCTCTACAGACCCAACATCTCCTGCAGCAACTTTCCTCCACAGACTCAAACTGTCTTGGGGGAGTAAGGGCTGTGGTAATATAATTCCTTTCCTCTTTTCCTCTCTTCTCTATCTTCTCTCTCTCCCCTTCTGATCCCTCCACTGTATTTATGTAATCAATAGTCTAGCCTTTGCTATTTTGGCCTCGTTTGTGCCTCTCATTTCACAACACGGGAATATTCATAAAGCACCTGAATCTCTTTCCCTTCCCGGATCGAGACAGGGTCTCACCGTGGGGATGCTCACAAGGCTCCCGGATGTCCAAAGACACAGTCACTGAACGGTAGGGCTTGGAAGGGAGCTCTGGAGATTGAGTCCAACGCCTCTGCTGAAACAGGCACCTGGAGAAGGTCACACTGGAACACATCTGGGTGGGTTCTGATTGTCTCCAGAGATGGAGACTCCACCACTTCTCTGGGCAGCCAGCTCCAGGGCTCCAGCACCCTTAAATTACACGGAATCAACCACATTGGAAGAGACCTGCAAGATCAAGTCCAACCAATCACCTAACCCTAACTGATCAACCAGACCATGGCACTAAGTGCTTCATCCAGGCTTTTCTTAACTCCAGAAACATTGACCCCACCCCTTCCTGGGCAGCCCATTCCAAAGGGCAATCTCTCTTCCTGTGAAGAACTTCTTTCTATGGTGAAAGCCTGAACTTCCCCCTGCACAGCTTGAGACTGTGCTCTGTTCTGTTGCTGGTTGCCTGGGAGAAGAGACCAGTCCCCACCTGGCTACAACCTCCCTTCAGGTAGTGAAGTTACAGAAGGTACAGAAATTACAGAAGCTCCTCCTCATGTTTAGCTGGAACTTCTCATGCTCAAGTTTGTGCCCACTGCCCCTTGTCCTGTCCCTGGGCACCACTGAACAAAGCCTGGCCCCATCCTCCTGGCACCCACCCTGGCAGTAGTGAGCAGCACTGATGAGATCCCCCTCAGGCTGCTCTTTTCCAGACTAAAAGCCTCAACCCTCTCAGTCTCTCCCCATCAGAGCTCTTCCAGCCCCTTCAGCATCCTGGTAGCCCTTAGCTGGACCCTCTCCAGCAAGTCCCTGTCCTTCTTGAACTGGGGAGCCCAGAGCTGGACTCAGTGTTCCAGATGTGGCCTCACCAGAGCAGGGCAGAGGGAAGGAGAACCTCTCTTGACCTGCTGGCCACACTCTTCTTCATGTACCCCAGCAGGCCATCAGCCTTCTGAAAATGCAGAAAACCTGAGTAATCTTTCCTTGACCTGAGAAAGGCTTTGAGTGCTCCATGAAGTGCTTCCTTACACCTCCTCCCGTCCACCAGCACCCAGCTCCAGGGGTGGCTTCTAGCCCACAGCACCCAAACATACATACTAAGGCAAGAGCAAAACACCTGCAGCTCTTCTTTGATGCTAGGCTGAGCAGGGGGAGACAGGGCTGCAAACAGCTTTCTCCATACATTTCAGACCAGGGCTACAACTCACCCTGAAAAGATTTCAGGTCTGCTGAGGAAGGAGATGTCAGCAGGAGCTGCCCTGTGACAGCCCAGGGATTTTCTACTTTAAATCTAGCTGTGACTTCTCTCTTCTGGGTGGATTTCCACGTGCAGATGAGCAGGATATTGCTGCTGGTAGTGCACAGGCATCATCTTCTTTGCTTCATTGGCAACCTAAATGGACTGTGAATGTCAGCAGAGTCAAGTGCTAGGCTGCTGGCAGCATGGGGCCCTTGATCTCTTCTTAGTTTCATCTCTTCTGGCAGAAGCCTTCCTGTTCTGTGGCAGGAAACAGGACCAAGCAGGATCAGACCCTGTCCACATCACCCTCCTCAGGTGCTCATCCATCCTTTTCTTTCCTCTTGCTGCTCCTGGTGCTGACCTCACTGTGGGACCTGATGTTCTGCTGCACCTCCCACAGCTCGCTGCAGGGTGCAGTGCTGGCAGTGTTCACAGGATGGCTGCTGTGTTGTTCAGCCCAGCTTCAGCACTGGGTGAGCTCCAAGCCATGGCTGCTCTTACATGATGCACCTCTCCGCCGTGCCATCAGCTTGACTTCAGCATCTCAGCTCCTCAGGGGTCAGTGCTGGGGACAGTCTTGTTCAACATCTTCATCAGTGACCTGGATGAAGGGTCCCTCAGCTAGTCTGCTGATGGTCCCAAGCTGGAAGCAGTGGCTGACACCCCGCAGGCTGTGCTGCCATTCAGCCAGACCTGGACAGGCTGCAGAGCTGGGCAGAGGGAACCTCGTGAAGTTCACCAAGGGCAAGGGCAGGGTCCTGTCCCTGGGCAGTATGAGGGCCCTGGGGCTATTGGGCCTGGAGAAGAGCAGCCTGAGAGCAAGAGCTAAAGGTCCTGTGGGGGGCAAGAGGCTGGAGCCAGACTCTGCTGAGTGGTGCCCAGGGACAGCACAAGGGGCAGCAAGGGGCACAGCCTGGAGCCCAGGAGGTTGGATGTGCAAAGGAGGAGAAAGTTGTTTGTTGTGAGGGTGCTGGAGGCCTGGAGCAGGCTGCCCAGAGGTTGTGGAGTCTCCTCTGGAGAGATTCCAACCCCACACCATGCTGGGCTCCTGTGATCTCAGAGCCCTTTTGTGTGTTTTTCTATGTGTATATCTGAGCCTTCCTTGCTGAGAGGAGATGTCCCCAAGCCCAACTCCATCCTATAATCATTAAGGTTGGACAGGACCTCAAAGTTCATTAAGTCCATTTGTTAACCCCGTGCCACCATGCCCACTTTACCATGTTTCCAAGTGCTGTGTCTACATGGTTGAACACCACCAGGGATGGTGACACCACCACCACCCTGGGCAGCCTGTTCCAGTGTTTGAGAGCGCTTTCAGTGAAAACATTTCTGCAACCTAAACCTCTGCTGGTGCAACTTGAGGCCATTTCCTCTTGCCCTGTCTCTTGTTCCTTGGGAGAAGAGACCAACCCCCACTAGGCTCCAAGTTCCTTTCACAGGTGGTTGCAGAAGGTCTCCCCTCACAAGGAGCTTTCTGCTCTCCAGCATGAGCATACATCCCAGCCCCTGCTTTGCCAGGAGCAGCAGCAACCCCCACTGGTACATTATTTATTCCCATCCCAGTTCTGGAGGTGTCCATGGCCACAGGAGTGTGCCTGCCCATGCCCTGTGCAGGGTCCATCGTGCTAATCGCGGTCAGATCAGCTGCTGGTGGTTGCTAACCAGCCAGGGCTCCTTTCCAGCTCTCTCCTGACAATAATAAAAGAGAAACAGAATTTCTCTGTCGTGCTGAAGTATCCGAGGTGCTGGAAGGAGAGGGGAGAGCGGCGTTCTCTGACTCATCTGGCTCTGCGCTGTTCCCCGGCGCTTCGCCCACCCACCCCTCCCCCGAGGCGCTCTGAGCACTGATTCACAAACCTGCTACGGGCTCGGCGTGCCTGCGCTTCCCCTCCTCTTCCCAAACCCTTTCCCTTAGGAGAAGCGCCGAGGCGCTGGCACCCAGGGAGTGCCTTCAGAGTCCCCGTTTCTGTGGCTGTGAAGAGGGAGGTTGCCGTTTTCACCCCTGTGCTGCCCTCTTGGGCCCTTTAGACCTTAGAAAAAGTGAGTGAAGAGCGGTGTGCAGAAGAGCTGAGATCCGCTCTTAACATGCTGCAGGGCGCAGGCAGGCAACGTTCCCAGCATGCAAGGAGGCAGGAGCTGTGCTGGCGGGGAAGGGATTTTGTGTGGTGTGCCCCTGGGGTTGGCCTCCCCCGTGGCCCAAGTGTTCTTTCATTAATACTTGTATCTCATAGCTGTTTTTAAAGGGGGTGCTGGAACCAGTGAGAGGCTGTTAGGAGGAGCTGGATGCATCGTAGAACCACTAAGATTGGAAAAGACCTCTAAATCCAACCATCAACCCAACATTACCATGGCCACTAAACCATGTCCCCAGGTGCCATGGCCACATGGTTTTTGAACACCTCCAGGGACTCCACCGCCTCCCTGGGCTGCCTGTCCCAATCTCTGACCACTCTTGCAGCAAAGACATTTTTCCTAATCTCCAACCTATACCTCCCTGGTGCAATTTGAGGCCATTTCTTCATAGATGCTTGGATGCTGACTTGGGATGCTCAGCTTCACAGATTGCACAGGGTGGAAGGGACCCTCAAAGGTCATCCTGTCCACCCCCCCTGCAGGCAGCAGGAACACTTCCAGCTAGAGCAGGTTGCCCAGGGCCACAGCCAGGCTGAGCTTGAATGTCTGCAGGGATGTGGCCTCAACCACCTCCCTGGGCAGCCTGTTCCAGTGTCTCCCCAGCCTCACTGTGCAGAGCTTCCTCCTGGTGTCCAACCTAACTCTGCCCTGCTCCAGTTTCAAACCACTGCCTCTTGTCCTGTCCCCACAACCCCTTGGGAACAGTCCCTGCCCTGCCTGCCTGTAGGTCCCTTGCAGATACTGAAATGCAGCTGTAAGCTCTCCCTGGAGCCTTCTCTTCTCCAGACTGAACAGCCTCAGCTCTCCCAGCCTGTCTTTATAGGGGAGACTCTCCAGCCTTCTGATCATCTTGGTGGCCTCCTCTAGACATGCTCCATCAGGTCCACGGCTCTCATGTGTTAGGGGCCTCAGAGCCTCCAGAAAGAGGCTTCCAAACCACCACTAGTAGCAGGATGCCTCCTTTCCCCCAGTATTCCATGTGCCTCTTTTGACCTTCCTCCTGGAGCTAAGTTTGGCACCACTGTTGTCCCTACCAGCTCCACAGCTACTCACTCATTGCCTTTTTAGCAGCTTGGGTCTTTTTGTGTGTTTTAAGCCTCCTCCAATCACCAGATCAAATTTTTAGCTATGGAGTCACATTTCTGTGGCCATCTCCCTCCAGGCTAAATAGCTGGAAAAGCCTATTGATAACTTTTGGTGGCAAGAATGTTAGTTGGTTTTGTTTTGTTGTTGTTGGTTTTTTGTCTTGCTAAAACTTCCCCTGGAACCCATTTTCTGGGAGTGGAAAGCATCACCCCACAGTGGGTGTTGATTTTTGTGCTCTTCCTACCAAGGAGAATTTCAATATTTGAGAAACCTCCACATGAGATCTGCTGCAACAGGAGCTGGTGTGAACACAGGAGGCTCCTGGCTGCTGTGTAGCCTTCCCTGATCCTGGAGCTGAGTTTTCCCTGGCACATCCACAGCCCAGGTGATACTTCTGGTGTGGAGCCCCATGGGATGCCCTTGATGGATGCCCACAACTGCAGATGTTGAGCTGAAGCAGGGCTGAGCACACACCACTTCGGGCAACTTCAAGCAGATGGTGGTGGTTTGGTGGTGGTGATAGGTGCCCTGTGCAGCACTCAAGAGCTGGGGTGACCCAAGCCCTCCCTGATGCACAAAACCTCCCCCAAAAGCAGCGTTCCCACCACCCTCCTGCCACCAGCAGTGAGGATCTGAGCTGCTTGTCAAAAGGCATCAGGGTGCAGACCACCCTGAGATGCTTTTCCTGATCCTGAAAAATGAGGTTGATGCTTTTCCTCTGATCAAACCTCTGCAGTTATCTCCCACACACAGCATCTGCAGAGTAGGGTGGGATGCTGATACCCTCCAAAATGCTTTGGGTTTTTTTTTTTAGGGTGACTCTTGATGAGCTACAAGGCAGATGTGGAGTGTGTGCACCCTGTGCTGCTGGCCCAGCTGCACTCCTGGGGAAGGGGCTTCTCCCTGTGCTGTGTCCAAACCAGCCACAAAGGTTTTTTCCAACCAAAATGATAATTCCATGGGACTGTGAGTCAGGGGATTCCCCACCCCCAGGAATGTTTTCAGGGCTGTTGAAGGGAGTGTAAAGGAGTTAGGAGCAACACCTAAGCTGTGCCCCATGGGCAGTAAAGTAGAATGGAGAACCTGTTCTAGCAGGTACCTCAGGGCCTCCGGGTGCTGGCATTGCACAGCATGCTCTAACACTCCTATTTAGTTTTTTGTTTCCCCTGGAAGAAGGCCATCAGGATGCTTGGGAAGCTCTGTCTTCTGCTGGGCAGTGGGTACCAGGTGTGTCACTGCTGTGAGCCCCTGGCCCTGCTGGTCCCTGACCCCAAAGGGCAGTGGGAGCAATGCCCTCTGAGTAGTCATGGTCCCAGCAGATGCTAGCTGCTCAGCTTCTGCTGGGTGCTGAGGGGGCCTGGAGCAGCTCTGGGAGGAGCAAAGGCTGAGAGCCCTGGGGCTGAGAGCCTGCAGAAGAGCAGCCCCAGAGGGCAGCTGAGCAATGCTCAGCAAGAGCTAAAGGAGCTGTGGGGAGCAAGAGGCTGGGGCCAGACTCTGCTGAGTGGTGCCCAGGGGCAAGGGGCAGCAAGGGGCACAAAGTGGAAGCCAGGAGGGTGCATGTGAAGAGGAGCAGCTTCTGGTCAGTCAGTGCACCTTGGGTAGGGAAACAGCTGATGCAGTGGTACTGGGGGGAGATGGGAAATCTGGGAGGGATGGAGGAGGGAGATCTGAGGGTGCTCTAGGTGGGCAGGCAGCAGCAGGACCAGGCTGCTGGGGCTCATTCCAGCCTGGTGCAATATCAAAACCCAGAAAACACCAAGCCCTCATCCCACCCCATTTATTTTCTGCATCCCATATGATGTTTCTCACAGGGGTTGTGACTCAGGATGTTTATTATACCTTAGCGTTAGGAACGTTGGAGGTAAAGAGCATGGCAGTAACCTGGCTTAAAACAGCATTCCCTGACTGCTAGCTCCAGCTGCTTGGTCCCAGCTACCTCGCTGGAAAACAGGTAGCAGAGCTCTGGGCTGGGAGGTAGGGAAATGTCGAAGCAGCAGAGCTAAAAAGCCATAGAGCAAATTGTGGTTACTAGAGTGTTTCCATGACGTGAGCCTGCGCCCGAGGCGGCTCCGGGGGCGGTTAACCCCTCGCGGGCAGGGCTGCAGGCAGCCACCCAGCAGAGCCCCAGGGATGAGGAGTGATGCTGGGGCAGCAGGCTGGCTGTTCCTGCCAGGATTCATGTAATCAATGCTAATGGGCCGTTAGCCAGGTGGGTGCTTTGCCAGAGTTGAGCCATTCCCCTCCTGGAAGGAGGGTTGGATTTGGGGCCAAAGTGTTGCTCTTTTGAAGAGAATTGCAGAATGGGCTGGGTTGGAAGGGAGCTGCAAGCTCATCCAGTTCCAAACCCCGCCACCGACAGGGACACCTCCCACCAGCACAGGTTGCTCAAGGCCTCATCCAGCCTTCTAGGGATGAGGAGTCCTTGACTTCTCCAGGCAGGCCAGGTTAATCCTTGCTAGCAGTGAACCTCCTGTCTGTAACCAGGATTGGCAGAGTTCTTCTGTGGGAACCTCCCGGTTTCTGAGGTTTGGCTGCTCGTTGTCACTCTGTAAAAGCCTTTTCTCTTCCTCACAGGCAGAGGCGCTAAGTCCAGGGTTAGGCTGTGGTTTGGTAGCGGTTCTGTCTGCCTCCCAGCATGGGGTCTGTGCCCATAAGCTGCACGATCTAACTCGAGATCAGGCTTGTGCAGGGCATGTGCTGGCTTCTCCTTGTGACCCATGGTGCCTAAAATCTGAAATGTTAGACCTCTCTTTGAAGCCCAGCTCTATCGTACCCTCATCATCACAATCATCCTAAAATGTCAGTGTTCAGCAGCCAGCTGGATGTGCTGACACAGGGCCTGTCTCTGCCACCTGTGCTCCCACACCAACCCACTTCTGATGATGCCCTGCCCTGCTCCTGTGCCCTCCTCACCCTTCCCAGGTCAGCAAACTCCTCGCTCCCCCAGGACTGGTTTGCTACAGGCAACAGCCTCAAACCAGCCTGCCCCGCCAGAGCCCCCCGGCACAGCTTTGCTTTCTGGCTTTTACCCTTAAAATGAGTGTGGTGGAGAGGGGCTGGGGACAGCCTGGTTTGCAGCCAGGTCCCTGGGTGGAGCAGACACTGTGGGGAGGGCACAGGACAGTGGTCACAGAGTCGTAGAATCCCAGACTGGTTTGGGTGGGAAGGGACCTTCCAAGCCCGCCCAGCCCCCTGCAGCCAGCAGGGACATCCCCGACCAGAGCAGCTTGCTCACAGCCCCAAACACCCTGAGCTGCACTGGTGCCAAGGGACATCTGCCACCTCTCTGGGCAGCCTGGGCCAGTCCCATTTGAGGTTGTGTGTATTGATATGTCTCCCTTTCGATTTTTTTAATATAAATATATAATATCTATATATTTTATTTAAATATATAATACCTATATATTTACATAGATAATTTCCTCCCCACACACTAAGATTTGCAAAGCTGATGAAGGAAGGAGATGGTGTCAGGATGTCAGCGACCCTTTTCTGGCGGAGAAACGAAGCCCAGACAACAAAAAGCTGTTTCTTTTCGCTGCCAAGAGCTGGCCAGTGCCCGGTGCCGGGCGGAGGCTCCGGTGCCGCGGCGCGGGTGGCCCTGCCCAGCCGGCTCACCGTCGGAGGTGCGTTGTTTGAGAAGGAAATCCGTTCCTTGCTCCTGCGTGTCCCCTGTGCCCCTGGGTTCCTGTCCGTGGTATTTTTGCTTCGGGTGTTTCCTGCTATTTAGCCACCGGGTGTATTTTAAACCCCGGGGCGGGAGGAGGCGGGGAAGGGATGTGAGCGAATGGGACCCAAGGGCAGGGCTGCGTCGGGAGCTGAGAGGGACACGGCGCCGGGGGCAGCCGCGGCGCGGATGCGTTTTGCTATAGATGAAGCAAAGAAGATGATGCCTGTGCACTACCAGCAGCAATATCCTGCTCGTCTGCACGTGGAAATCCACCCAGAAGAGAGAAGTCACAGCTAGATTTAAAGTAGAAAATCCCTGGGCTGTCACAGGGCAGCTCCTGCTGACATCTCCTTCCTCAGCAGACCTGAAATCTTTTCAGGGTGAGTTGTAGCCCTGGTCTGAAATGTATGGAGAAAGCTGTTTGCAGCCCTGTCTCCCCCTGCTCAGCCTAGCATCAAAGAAGAGCTGCAGGTGTTTTGCTCTTGCCTTAGTATGTATGTTTGGGTGCTGTGGGCTAGAAGCCACCCCTGGAGCTGGGTGCTGGTGGACGGGAGGAGGTGTAAGGAAGCACTTCATGGAGCACTCAAAGCCTTTCTCAGGTCAAGGAAAGATTACTCAGGTTTTCTGCATTTTCAGAAGGCTGATGGCCTGCTGGGGTACATGAAGAAGAGTGTGGCCAGCAGGTCAAGAGAGGTTCTCCTTCCCTCTGCCCTGCTCTGGTGAGGCCACATCTGGAACACTGAGTCCAGCTCTGGGCTCCCCAGTTCAAGAAGGACAGGGACTTGCTGGAGAGGGTCCAGCTAAGGGCTACCAGGATGCTGAAGGGGCTGGAAGAGCTCTGATGGGGAGAGACTGAGAGGGTTGAGGCTTTTAGTCTGGAAAAGAGCAGCCTGAGGGGGATCTCATCAGTGCTGCTCACTACTGCCAGGGTGGGTGCCAGGAGGATGGGGCCAGGCTTTGTTCAGTGGTGCCCAGGGACAGGACAAGGGGCAGTGGGCACAAACTTGAGCATGAGAAGTTCCAGCTAAACATGAGGAGGAGCTTCTGTAGTTTAAGGGTGCTGGAGCCCTGGAGCTGGCTGCCCAGAGAGGTGGCAGAGTCTCCATCTCTGGAGACAATCAAAACCCACCTGGAGGTGTTCCAGTGTGACCTTCTCCAGGGGACCCTGTTTTAGCAGAGGGGTTGGACTTGATGTTCTTCAGAGGTCCCTTCCATTCTGTGGCTGTGAGCCAGGTGGGAAGCTGTCTCCTGTGCAGGATCAGTCCGTGGTCAGTCCGTGTCTCCCCCAGGGAATGGATGACTAAAGTGCTTCTTTTTTCTTATTACTTTGCTGGAGAAAATCCTTGCAGAGCCATCCTCTGAGGAGAAGCCAGGGCTCTGTGTTATGTGTGTTATGTATTTGCTTTGTTATATGGGGGATGTTTGGATTTTGGCTCTTCTGGCCTGAAACAGTTTTTCTCCTGTTTGCTGCTGATAACAATCAGATGGTTTTGGGAGGGGTGCGTGGGTGGGGGAGATTCTCTGTTTCCTTCACCGTGGTGAGCACAAGCATAGGGATCCTGGAGGAGGAAGAACTCAGCAGAGCAGTGAGTCCAGCTGCCTGAGCAGCTGGAGATGGCTGAATCCCCTGGGATTTGCCCAGTAAAACATCAGCCCAGCCGGAATTTGCCGAGCCGGCAGCGCTCAGCCCCCGCAGCCGGGCAGCCAAGGTCGGGGCAACCCTCCCTTCACCTGCCTCGCTGCACTCTTCTTTTTCCATGTTGCAGCCTCCAAGTCAACACAAGGTCTAAAATAAGGAAAATGTGGGGAGTGAGTGGAAAAACAAAGCCCAAAGCAGCCAGCTCAGCAGTGTGGGAAGGGAGAAGGGAGGTGATGGAGCTGTGCCTCTGGCCACCACAGAGGGTTCCACTCAGGGCACCACGTCCCTTGGCACTGTGCAGGTTTCCTAGGCTCTTGCAGGCTGTGAGGTCAGGGACTGCCTGTTGCTGGCAGGTAAATGGAAGCCTTGTCAGACGAGCAGCAATGTTCTGATCTGCTCCTCCCTGAGGAGTGTCCTGTGATGACCCAGGGACAGATGGAGATGCTCTTGGTATGAGGCTCCTCTTTGATCTATAGAAGTCAAATTCATAGAATCAAAAAATCATTTTGGTTAGAAGAGATCTTGAAGATCAAGTCCAACCCTTACCCCAGCTCTGACAGGTCTCCACCAAACTATGGCCCTCTATGGCTTTGAAACCCCTCCAGGGATGGGGACTCCACCACTGCCCTGGGCAGCCTGGGCCAGGTCTTGACAACCCTTTTGGGTAAGAAATTTTTCCACATGTCCAACCTAAACCTCCCCTGGGCAACCTGAGGCTGTTCCCTCTCATCCTATCACTTGTTCCTTGAGAGAAGAGCCCAACCCCCACCTGGTTCCAGCCTCCTCTCAGGGAACTGCAGAGAGCAAGGAGGTCTCCCCTCAGCCTCCTCTTCCCCAAGCTAAACAACCCCAGTCCCTCAGCTGCTCCTCATAGGACTTGTGATCTAAATAACACCGATACTTGGTTTATTATTATCATTATTATCATTATTATCACGATTGCCCCTTTTGACACCCAGGTGTGTAGTCATCTCTGTATACATAGAGAAAAGATTCCATCCTCATACACAAAGGGAAGTAGCCATCTATGTATGTGCCTCAAGTTGCATATGGGGAGGTTTGGGTTGGACATTTAGAACAATGTCTTTGCTGCAAGAGTGGGCAGGGGCTGGCACAGGCTGCCCAGGGAGGTGGTGGAATCTCCAACCCTGGAGGTTTTCAGAACCCCTGTGGCCATGGCACCTGGTGCCATGGTTTGATGGCCATGGTGGTGTTGGGTTGAGGGTTGGGCTGGAGCATCCCAGAGGGCTTTCCCAACCCAACGATTCCATGGGTCTGGGATTCTTTCTATCACCATTCCCCTTACAGACATGCACACAGATACTCTGCATGGTTGGAAGGGGATCATGGAAAAAGCCTAGATGGGACTCATGTTTGCAGGGATCTCCAAGTATCTCACTCCAGGAAAGCAACTGCTTGAGCTGCAGAGTGATGTGTGATCCCCAGAGGGCTCCTCCGCGAGGAGTTTGCGCTGTCCTCCCCTCCAGCTTTCCCACCCAGCGGAACAGAGCTTTTCTACCCGAATTTTTGTCTTCTGATATAATCTAAACTAAGGCAAGCTCAGACTTCATTTTCCATGAAAACCCATCCAAGAGTACTGCTGAAAATAGACCATGCTCTGAGAACAGAGCAGAAAAAGTAAGTGCTGGGGGGTGTGTGTGTGAGGTGAGGGGAGCCAGGTCAGCTGGGGCAAGGAGTTAATTTATCAGCATCATCTCAGTTTGAGTTAATTGAAGAGCAGCTTGTTAGTGTCTGTGTGGGTTGGGGTTGAGAATGCATCACCTCATTGCCACCCTGGTTTCATTTGCCAGCAGATGGGAGATGAGTTGAGATGCCCTGTTCAGACTTTTACATTTCACAAAGGCTTGATGGGCAGAAGCATTTCCTCCAGAAAACAAAGAATAGGGTCAGAGCCCCCAAGCCCCTCCAGTTGTCTGTGCTATTAGGAGAGAGCTGGCTGCCTGCAGCCCTGAGCTTGGGGCCGAGTCTCCTCCCAGCCCAGACTGCAAATCTGAGGTTTTCCTGATCCATAACCCATAGGCTAGGGCCTGGCCACAGGTGGCGCCAGGATCAGTTCAAACATCTGTTAAAACATCTGCTTCTGGAGGGGTGGCAATGAGCAGGGCCCTCACCCCTGGTGGGAAAGGGCAGAAAGTCATGGAATCCCGGACTGGTTTGGGCTGGAAGGGACCTTTAAAGCTCATCCAGTCCTACTCTTCTGCAGCCATCAGGGACTTCCCCAACCAGAGCAGGTTGCTCACAGCCCCACACAACCTGACCTGCACTGGTGCCAGCCATGGGGCAGCTCCACCTCTCTGGGCACCCTGGGCCAGGCTCTCCCAACCCTGAGAGTCAAACATTTTCCCCTTCTCTCCAGTCTGGATCTCCATCTTTGAGTTCAAACCATCCCCCCTTGCTCTGTCACAGCAGGCCCTGCTCCAAAGTCTGTCTCCAGCTTTCTGCTCATCCCCTTTAAGCACTGGAAAGCTGCCACAGGCTTTGTATTGCTGTTTGGATTTACAGATCCTGTCATTTTATTTACTTTTCCGTTCTTTTCACCTGCTGTTGCTTTGGGCTTGCTCTGGAGGGGCTCTTTCTTACCCCGGAGAGCTGGCTCTTGGGCATCCCAGGGGTCCACACCAGTTGCAACTCAATCCAAACCCTACCTATGTGCAAGATGTTGAATAAAACAAGTAGCAAAGGAAATGGTTTGCTGAGCTGTGCCGTGAGCAGGCTTGGCAGAGTTAATGCTAGCTGGCTTTGAGGATCTTAAAAGGGCTTTTCTAAGCCCAAAGGTTCTCTGATTGTTGCAGAGGGTGCCCTGGAGCGGGGCCACGGGAGGCTGTGCGATGTGGTTTAGTGCTGGCTGGGGTGCTGGGTGGGAAGGCAAAGTGCTTCCCCTCCCACCGAAGGCAGGTTAGGGCTGTGAGGGATTGGTGTTGAACATGGGCACTATCCAGTGGGGAAATTCTGGTGTGCCAGCACTGGGAAGGAACCCTCTGCCCTGCCTGTCTTCTGCTGGGCAGTGAGTACCAGGTGTGCCACTGCTGTGAGCCCCTGGCCCTGCTGGTCCCTGACCCCAAAGGGCAGTGGGAGCAATGCCCTCTGAGTAGCCATGGTCCCAGTAGATGCTAGCTGCTCAGCTTCTGCTGGGTGCTGAGGGGCCTGGAGCAGCTCTGGGAGGAGCAAAAGCTGAGAGCCCTGGGGCTGAGAGCCTGCAGAAGAGCAGCCCCAGAGGGCAGCTGAGCAATGCTCAGCAAGAGCTGAAGGAGCTGTGGGGGGAGAGGCTGGGGCCAGGCTCTGCTGAGTGGTGCCCAGGGACAGCACAAGGGGCAGCAAGGGGCACAGCCTGGAGCCCAGGAGGTTGGATGTGAAGAGGAGGAGCAAGTTGTTTGTTGTGAGGGTGCTGGAGGCCTGGAGCAGGCTGCCCAGAGAGGTTGTGGAGTGTCCTTGTGTGGAGAGCTTCCAACCCTCCCTGGGCACTGTGCTGCTGGGCACTGTGCTGTGGGTGCCCTGCTGGAGCAGGGCTTGGGCTGGGTGAGCTCCAGAGGTCCCTTCCAGCCCCTAGCCTCCTGGGATTCTTTGTGATCCAGGAGCCAGCCACATGTTCCACAGCACTTGGCTCCTGGAATACCTCAGTCACATTTCTTTCTATGATTTCTCATGGATTTTTATGTTGGTTTTCCTCAGTGGTTGCTTACAGGTGCTTTGAAAATGCTTGGCTCGGTTTGAACCCTCAGGAGCTCCTCAGGAAGACAGTTTTGGGGGATGCTGTTCCTCACAGCAGCCCTTTCTGCCTGCTGAGCAGCATCTCTCCTCCAGGAGCAAATGCATCCCGGTCTCCTTTTCAACCTCAGTATCCACTGATTTCCATTCTTTAGGAAAAAGAGTCCAAAGACAATCCCACCTTGCTCCTCCTCAGGCCTTGCAGAATTCAGCTGACCAGTTTCTGGGGCTGACATTCTTCCCCTGGGCTGTGCATGTAGCACGTTTTCTGACCCAGCAGCGTGGGCATCTCCAGGGGCTCCTGGCACCACCACCTCCATAGCTCTCTGTGCTTGCTTTCCCAAACCATTCCTTGGAGCTGCCTGGAAAATGTTGTTCAGTTTGCAATGGACTGGCTGTGTGGGGCTGGGGGGGCTGGTTTGTGGGGCTGGGGGGTGTGCTGCCCTGGGCTGTCCTGCCTGGAAGGGTTGCAAAACCACTCAAGCTTTTTTTCCCCCTAGTCTGTGCTGCTTCTCTGCCACTGAGCTGAGGTCTGGGTTTGGGCTGAAGGTGGCGTCTCACTCCTGACGTGGGGGACTTCGAGCACCCTGGGCCGGTGGGAGGTGTCCCTGCACATGGCAGGGGTGGAACTGGATGAGCTTTAATTTCCCTTCCAAGCCAACCCATTCTGTGATTCTCTGATGACAGCCAGGAGGTGAGTGGCTGAGGGCAGGAGGCTGCAGCAGAGCAGAAATATTGGTGGTCAAACCCCAGCCAACACCAACCACTGGGGTACCAGTGGGAAATGAGGGGGAAGAAGTCATTCTAGGGCAGTGAAGAAAGACAGACAATGAGTTTTTTAGGGTGCAAGAAGAGGATGCAGTGGAATGTCTCTATACAGAAATGATATTCAAAATACAATGTGTGGACATCTCTACAAATAAGATGTACACATCAAAATATACAGAGCAGTGCAGGCAAGTGGAAACCTGTGTGTATAGAAAAGACATTGTCCATGTGTTTTATATACATAAAATATACAGGGTGGGATTGTGGCAGGTGAGTCAGGAGGCTCAGGGGCACTGCCCTGCCTTTCCCTTTGGAAGGTTCTGCCCAAACCAGAGCTAAGGAGAAGCTACAAAACCAACACAACCCCAAACCTAAGCAACAACACCCCAGCTGAAGCCCTGTTTTAGTTAACTTAACACTGACCACTGGGGCAAATAAGGTGAAAAAAGTCATTTTAGGGCAATAGAAGAGAGAATAAAGTGGTATTTTTAGGGCTCAAGAAGAGGATACAGTGAAATGCCTATAGAAAAAAGTAGAGATTTTTATATAAATAAATGTATACAGAAAGTAACAGATTTGTATCTAAAATACATCAATGTACAATACAATAAATCCAGGTTGGAAGAGACCTTCAAGATCATCACATTCAACCTATCATCCAATCCAACCCACCCAAACAACTAGATCATGGCACCAAGCACCCCATCAAGTCTCCTCCTGAACACCTCCAATGAAGGTGACTCCACCACCTCCCCAGGCAGCCCATCCCAATGGGCAATCACTCTCTCTGGGTAGAACTTCTTCCTAACATCCAGTCTAAACCTCCCCTGGCGCAGCCTGAGACTGTGTCCTCTTGTTCTGGTGCTGCCTGCCTGGGAAAAGAGACCAACCTCTGCCTGGCTACAATCTCCCTTCAGGTAGTTGTAGAGAGCAAGAAGGTCACCCCTGAGTCTCCTCCTCTCCAGGCTAAGCAACCCCAGCTCCCTCAGCCTCTCCTCACAGGGCTGTGCTCCAGACCCCTCACCAACCTTGTTGCCCTTCTCTGGACACCTTCCAGCAAGTCCCTTCCTAACCTGAGGGGCCCAGAACTGGACACAGGACTCCAGGTGTGGCCTAACCAGTGCAGTGTACAGGGGCAGAATGACCTCCCTGCTCCTGCTGGCCACACTGCTCCTGATGCAGGCCAGGATGCCGTTGGCCCTCTTGGCTGCCTGGGCACACTGCAGGCTCATGTTCAGCCTCCCATCAACCAGCACCCCCAGGTCCCTCTCTGCCTGGCTGCTCTCAGCCACTCTGCCCCCAGCCTGTAGCACTGCATGGGGTTGCTGTGGCCAATGTGCAGCCCCTGGCACTTGGATGTGTTCAATCTCCTGCCCTTGGCCTCTGCCCATCTGCCCAGCCTGTCCAGGTCCCTCTGCAGAATATATATAGAATATATATAGAATATATTTTCTATATATCTCTTTCTCTATAAATAAATATATGCAGAAGGTAATATAAATAGATTGTATTAATATTGTCTATGCATCTATCAGAATGTGGATAGATGTATTCTCTACATGTTTGTTTAGACATGAACATATTTTCCTATTTTTATATACATGTATAGATTAAAGTCTATCAAACCTATGTGCATAAAATAGATATAGAGCATATTCATGTCTATAAAATAAATGCTCATGCACAGCAAACATACTAAAATACCCAAACATCTATCCAGTGTGGTTCAGGAGCTTCCCTTGCCTTTCCCTTTGGTTATGGAAAAGTTCTGCCCAAAGCAGAGCAAAGGAGAAGCTAAAGCAGCCCCCAGCACAGCCCCAGGCCTGAGCAGCACCTCCCCAGCTGAAGCTTTATTTTATTCCAGCTCCTCTAAGTGGTTTTATTTACTTCTCCTTCCACCTCCCCCCCCCCCAACCTGTTACTATTTAAATTCAGATTTTTAGCTTTTCCAGCCAGGAGTTGTTGCTGGAAATTCTTTCCACTGCGTTGGAGCAGGAGGGAATAAACCACTGCTGTTAGCTGCCCCTCCCGGGCTGCCGCCGCAGCCCACCGCGCCCCAGCCCGGCCTGGGACCTGCTGCAGTGTTCCACCACCCTCACAGTGAAGAACTTCCTGATATCCAATCTAAACCTGCTCTGGTTTGAAGCCATTGCCCCTGGTCCTGCCCCTGCAGGCCTTTGCAAACAGTCTCTCTGCAGCCTTCCTGTAGCCCCTGCAGGTACTGGAAGGCTGCTCTGAGGTCTCCCTGGAGCCTTCTCTTCAGGCTGAACAGCCCCAGCTCCCTCAGCCTGTCCTTGTAGCAGAGGTGTTGAGCTTGCAGGGCTCAATCAAAGGCTGGCCTGGATGAGCTTGATGAGCTTGAAGGTCACTTCCAAGCGAAGATATTCTGTGGTTCTGTGAAAGGCTTCTCTGCTTTCATGGTGTTAAGAAAGGGGGTGGGTTGTTGGCAGGGAAATCATTTGCTGTTTGCCATCCATGGAGGAGGATGCCAGAGCCAGCTGGCCTTCAGAAGGACAATGAAGCTGGGGAAGGGTCTGGAGAGCAGGGCTGGGGGGGAGCAGCTGAGGGAGCTGGGGGTGTTCAGCCTGGAGAAGAGGAGGCTGAGGGAGACCTTCTCACTCACTTTGGGACATGGTGTAGTGGTCATGGTTGTGTTGGGCTGATGGTTGGATCGGATCCTAGAGGACTTTTCCAACCCTAATGACTCTATGATTTTAACTCTTTTAAAGGAGGTGGGAGCCAGGTGGGAGCTGGTCTCCCAAGTAACAAGTGACAGGATGAGGAAATGAACTCAAGTTGCACCAGGGGAGGTTTATGTTGGATATTAGGAAAAATTTGTTTGCTGCAAAAATTTGTTTCCCTTAGAACAGGCTGCCCAGGGAGGTGGTGGAGTGACCATCCCTGGAGGTGTTCCAGAGGGGATTGGATGTGGCACTTGGTGCCATGGCCTAGTCATGGGGTCTGTGGTGACAGCTTGGACTTGGTGATCTCTGAGGTCTCTTCCAACCTACAAAGGTGTAGACATAGCACTTGGGGACATGGTTAAGGATCATGGTGGTGTTAGGTTGATGGTTGGACTCCATGATCTTAGAGGTCTTTTCCACCCTTAAATATCCTCTGATTGGTGGTCTTGTGCTGGGACCCCTACACCACAGCACAGCTCATGCTAGCCAACATCTTGGGGATGAGCTGTTTCTAGAAGTAAAGGAAGTGGGGTGGGCAGGGTTTTCCTTATCTACTTCACACAACACAATTTGTTTCCTGGGCTGAGCCCCAGCAGTGTGGGCAGCAGGGGCAGGGAGGGGATTCTGCCCCTCTGCTGTGCTCTGCTGAGACCTCCCTGCAGTGCTGGGGCAGCTCTGGAGCCCTCAGCACAGACAGGGACCTGGGGGAGCAGGCCCAGAGGAGGCCACAGCAGTGCTGGCAGGGCTGGAAGCCCTCTGCTGGGAGGCCAGGCTGAGAGAGTTGGCCTTGGGCAGCCTGCAGAGGAGAAGGCTCCACACACAGAATGGCACCAGGGTGGCTGCAGCTGCAGCACAGAACCAGCAGGGCTGTGACATCCCTGTCTGAGGCTCCGAGGAGACCTTGTTGTGGCCTTCCAATATCTGCAGGGGGCTGCAAGCAAGCTGGGGAGGGACTTTTGAGGGTGTCAGGGAGGGATAGAACTGGGGGGAATGGAGCAAAACCAGAAGTGGGGAGAGATTGGATGTGAGGAAGAAGTTGTTCCCCGTGAGGGTGGAGAGAGCCTGGCACAGGCTGCCCAGGGAGGTGGTGGCAGCCTCCTGCCTGGAGGTGTTTGCAGCCAGGCTGGAGGTGGCTGTGAGCAACCTGCTGCAGTGTGAGGTGTCCCTGCCCATGGCAGGGGGGTTGGAACTGGGTGAGCCTTGAGCTCCCTTCCAGCCCTCACAATTCTATGATTCTATGATCCCCAGCTAAACCCAGCTCCTCTGACACAGGTAAGCAGCAATGCACTGTGCATCAAAAAGCCCCTGACAGGCACAGGCCCAGCACTGGGAGCAGCCCCAGCCTCATGCTAGATGGTCATGGCCAAGCTCAACTTCAGACCATGACCCTCTCCTGAAGGATCTCTGTCTTCACAGAATCAGAGAATGGGGGGTTGGAAGGGACCTCTGGAGCTCAAGCAGGGCACCCACAGCACAGTGCCCAGCAGCACAATGCCCAGGGGGGGTTGGAAGCTCTCCACACCAGGACACTCCACAACCTCTCTGGGCAGCCTGCTCCAGGCCTCCAGCACCCTCACAACAAACAACTTGCTCCTCCTCTTCACATCCAACCTCCTGAGCTCCAGGCTGTGCCCCTTGCTGCCCCTTGTGCTGTCCCTGGGCACCACTCAGCAGAGTCTGGCCCCAGCCTCTTGCCCCCCACAGCTCCTTTAGCTCTTGCTGAGCATTGCTCAGCTGCCTTCTGGGGCTGCTCTGCTCCAGGCTCTCAGCCCCAGGGCTCTCAGCCTTTGCTCCTCCCAGAGCTGCTCCAGGCCCTCAGCAGCTCTGCAGCCTCCCCTGGGCTCTCTCCAGCAGTTCTCTGTCCCTCCTGAACTGGGGAGCTCAGACCTGGATCCAGGACTCCAGATGTGGCCTGACTAGGGCAGAGCAGAAGATGAGGAGGACCTCTCTCAACCTGCTGGTCACACTCTTCTTCATGCACCCCAGTAGCCCAACTGTTTTTTTTTGCCCTGAGGGCACATTGCTGGCTCAAGGGGAACTTGTCCAAACAACTGCTGTGTTGTCATCCCTGGTAGCACTGGAGCACCTGGGAGCAGCCTGCAGATGCTGGTTTGTAATCCTTGTGTAGCTCGAAGCTATGTTAGGCGCTGAGGATCCTCTTGTCTTCATCCCCAGGTGGGCTCACAGCAGGCAGGTGCTGTGCTGAGGCTGGGTTCAGCCAGCCTGGCAGAGCCCTCCCTGCTGTGCAGTGGCTCTGCACTGCACCAGGAGGTGCCATGGTGCCAGCTGTCACCAGGGGTGAGGCAGAGCAGATGTCCTTCTGGGATGGGATCCTTCCAGCACAGCCTGCCCTGGGAAAGGCAGCCAGTTACAATAACAGTTTATCCTGCCTGGTGTCTTGGGGGAGGGTGGAAGGATCCCAGAGCAGCCCTGCTCTGTGTCACGGGCCGGGGGCTGCTCCCCCAGCTGAGGATATTTTAGGTTTTTCTCACTCTTTGTGCTCCTTTCTTGGGGCCTTTTTCCTGCCTGTTGGCCAGGTCTGGGAATAAGATGCATCCCATGTTTTGCCTGTCCACTTCCCCTTCCCTGTGTATGGAAAAAGACATTAAAGGCAGGAAGAACAGAATGAAACGAGTTTACAGTGTAGGAAAGCAGGCCCAGAGGGGGCCATGAGGATGATCAGAGCGCTGCTGCACCTCTGCTGCGAGCACAGACTCCAGGGAGACCTCATAGTGGTGGTTGAGTATCTGAAGGACAGCTAGAGGAAGGCTGAGCAGGGGCTGTTCCTGAGGGCTTGGGAGGAGAGGCAATGGTGTGAAACCAGAGCAGGGCAGAGTTAGGCTGGACAGCAGGAGGAAGCTCTGCACAGTGAGGGGGGTGAGACACTGGCACAGGCTGCCCAGGGAGGTGGTTGAGGCCACATCCCTGCAGACATTCAAGGTCAAACTTGATGTGTCCCTGAGCAACCTGCTCTAGTTGGAGGTGTCCCTGGACAAGATGACCTTTGAGTGTCCTTTCCAATCCAATGCAATCTGTGTGTGAAATATGGCTCACAGTGGGCACCTTGCTGTCACCTTTCCTGTGTCGTTTGGTGGTGAAGTATTTCCCCATAAGGGAAATCTGATTTCGTCCTTGTGTAGCTCCTCAAATGATGGAGAAAATACTATTTCTGTGTTCAGCCTGGGAGATCACAGACTCAAAGAATTGTATTCAGTTGGAAAAAAGGCCTCAGCCAGTCCAACCTTCAGCCCAACACCACCGTGACCACTAAACGTGTCCCAAAGTGCCACAGGTTTCTTGAACGCCCCCAGGGATGGGGACTCCACCACCTCCCTGGGCAGCCTGTGCCAATCCCTGACCACAAGATGCTTGCCCCAGGGTTTGCTTTGTCAGGTGCTGGCCTCAGACAGTGTCCCCCTGTGCCTCAGCTGCCCCACAAGCAGAGTGGGATGCAGCACCTGAGGGCACGATGGACAAACACCAGCTGCTGTGGGGCTGTGCTGCTGCAGGGGTTTGATCCTGTACTCCAGCATTTCCTGACAGCCACCCCAGTGCCACCCTGTCCCCTGGTTATTTGTTTGCCTTGGCATGGGGAGCACGGGGCGGGGTGTCCCCAGGGACGCAGAGGCTGTCACCAAGGCCCAGGGCAGCAGCAGCTCCCACCCCTGCTGCCTCACTGGTGGGTGGCACCTCTGTTTATTTACCTGGTGGCTGTCCCCTGCAATGCTGCAGGCACCAGCCCCTGGGCTGCCAGCCCACGTGGAGTTGGCAGGAGCTGGAGATTAGCCTGCAGCTGAAAGAGCCCAATGCCAGAGTGGCCATGCTTCTTGCAAGCCCTTAGAGCACCTCTTGTCAGAGCTTGAAGGCCACCTCGTGCCATGTGTGTGACAGGATGGCATAGTGAGGAATGGAATCTTGATGTGTGGAGCTTGGAGCAAGCAGTAAATCCTCAGCAGTCCCAGGGGCTGACTCTGGGCTGGGCTGCTGTAAGGCAGAGCTCTGAGGCTGCCAGGCACCTCTCCACTTGATATCCTGGAGGGGACCATGCTCTGCTGCTGGGGATGGTCCTGTGACATCCAGACACCCATTGCCCTGTTGTGATATCTCTACTTTCTTGGCTCTGCTCTCCCAAGCTGTGTTGCAGAAGAGCAGGACCAGAGAAACTAGATCCCAGAATCCCAGCGTGGTGGGGTTGGAAGAGACCTCCCCTCCCTACTAAAGCAGGGCACCCACAGCAGCTTGCCAAGAATCACAATGCCCAGGGGGGGTTGGAAGCTCTCCAGTGGAGACTCCACAACCTCTCTGGGCAGCCTGCTCCAGGCCTCCAGCAGCCTCACAACAAACAACTTTCTCCTCCTCTTCACATCCAACCTCCTGGGGTCCAGGCTGTGCCCCTTGCTGCCCCTTGTGCTGTCCCTGGGCACCACTGATGAGAGTCTGGTCCCTTCCTCTTCCAATCCCTTCCAATGTTCCTCCTGAGCATTGCTCAGATCCCCTCTGGGGCTGCTTTCTTGGGAAGCTGAACATTTCTGCTTGTGAGTGGTGACCCTGTTTGGGGACACTCTGAGGAGCCATCAGCACTCTCTGCCCTTGCTGCTGTTCCTGCATTTGTCTTCTGGCTGTCCTGGGAGCATGGGCACAGAGCAGGATCTCTGTGCTGCCCTCGGAGCCACCAGGCAAAGCAAGAAGCTGTGCCGGTGCCAGCTGGGAGCTGCCATTTCAGCCTGCCTGCACCCACTGCTGTCCCAGGGGAACTGCAGGTCAGGGATTTTGCTGCTTCCCTGCCTGTGGTAGGACTCCTGGTTGGCACCAGCTCTGCTGCCCTGCCCAGTGCCACGGGGCTGACTCATGTAAAACTTGGCTTTGGGTGAGTAGAATCCCCTCCTAATTCTAGTGAGGCTTTGGAAGGGAGGCTTCAGCCCCAAACATTCCTGGTTTCTGGTGGGTTTTGATCATTTCAGCCCCCCAAACCTGATTTTTTGGTGACTTTCTGCCCTTTTCCTCTGGGTATTTGGTGCCAAATGGGCACTGAGCTGGGGGAAGGACTCCCTGATGGCAGAGGAGATACCTGGCTGTCTCTGGACCGAAATCTGGGATTGTTGGGAGGTGGCCGAAGCAGTGCTGCAGATGTTTGAGGTCTGGTGGCACTGCCAGTGCCAGGGCGGTGGGCTGGCTGCCCTCTGCCCGTTTCCTCCAGAGCTGATGGAACCCTGGCTTTCATTCTTCAGTCAAGAGCTCCTGCAAAGTGCTCTGCAGACGCCAGCACTGCGGCTCCTTGTGCAAACTCCGCCTTGGACAAGCACGAAGAGGACCATGGTGGCTGCTCTGGGCAGGTCAGCCCTGGGCACCCGTCAGAGTCAAGAGCACATCCTGTTGGGCCATGACCTGCCCCCAGCCCTCTCGCCTCACAGCTTGCACCCTTCAAACAGAGCCTGGATGGAAATAGCAGCAGCAAGATCTCTCTGAGTTTCAGTTTTGGTGGCTCTCTGGGCTAGGGAGAGGAAGCTGGGAGTGGAGAGGCTGCAGGAGGGAGAAGAGCCACTTTCCATCTGACAGGCTCTGCAGAGCAGTTGGAGATGCTGACGCTGCTCCAGGGTTGGGGCTCTGTTGTTTGTTTGGTTGGTTCTGCTAATTTCAGGCTCTCGGAAATGGTCCTGTCCTGATGGCAGGGGATCAGAGTGGCCTTACCTCGGAGGGACATGGGGTGCAACACCTTGTGTGAGCTCTGAGGAGCTGGTGCAGTCTGCAGTGTAAGCACCTCCCTGTTGCCAGGGCTGGTGCACTGGAGGTTGGGTTGAGTTTTGTTCATTTCTCCAAATGAAAATAGATGCTGGAAAACAGCTCAGAGAGTTTCACTTCCTGCTGCCACTCAGGGCTCTGTGCTGGGGGTGATCATTGACAACCCCATGTTTGGTCCAGCCCTGGGGCATTGAAGTGTCTGCTTTGGACTAATTCCTCTTGAACATTGTCATTGACTCATAGATTCATGGAATGGGTTGGGCTGGAAGGCACCTTAAAGACCATCCAGTTCCAACCCCCTGCCGTGGGCAGGGACACCTCCCACGTGTCTTCCCACCCTCACTGCCAAGAATCCCTTCCTCATCTCCAGTCTCAGTCTCCTCTCTCCCAGCTCAAAGCTCCTCATCCTCTCACTCCCAGCCCTTGTCCAAAGTCCCTCCCCAGCTCTCCTGGAGCCCCTTCAGGTACTGGAAAGCTGCTCTAAAGTCTCCCTGGAGCCTTCTCTTCTATAGGCTGAACAGCCCCAGCTCTCCCAGCCTGTCCTTGTAGGAGAGCTGCTCCAGCCCCCTGATGATCTTTGTGGCCCTGCCTATTGAATCTTCACTGTGGCTTCTTTAGAGCTTCCTCCATGATTCCTCATGAACCAGTCCCTTATTCCCTTCCAGAGACACCAGGAGGTGGAGGAACATCTTGTTTTATTATCACCCTATGGGGTGCAGAAGTAGGTGGAAGACTGCAGAGGCTTTGGGACAGCTCTCTGGGAGGTTCCTGCCTGAAGTGTTGCCCTTTGGCAGGTTTGGTGTTGAGGTTTTCTGTCTGGTCTCTTCTCAGCTCAGAGCACCACAGGATGGAGGTCATGGGTAGCTCGCTCTGGTGCCATGTCAGCTGGGTTCTGTCCCTTGTGCCTTTGAGCCAGCAGCACAGCCCTCTGGAGGGTTCCTTTGTGCATGGATTTGGCTGGGGTTTCTCCATCTCCATCAAGCTCTGCTGTGCCCGGTGAATCCTGGAGTTCCTTTTCCCAGGAACAGCTGCAGTGTCCTTATTTCCTCACCCTGGGCAGCTGGCTGAGGCTGTGGCCCAGCTGCTCTGTGGGTGGATTCACCCCAGCTGTGGGAGCAGGGGGTGCGAAGGGAGCAAAGCACCCATTAGCAGCTAAAACCAGGGGGATCACTCCTGAGTCCTCCCTTGCTGCAGAACCTTGCTGTCTTCAGCCAAACCTTCCCCACAGCAGGGCCAGCAGATCCATCACTGCTCGGGTGGGGAAGCAGGACCCTTGGCACCCTTCGTGGGTGCCAGGGTTTGGGCATTGCTCAGTGCTTGTGAAACCCTTCTTGTGTGTGAGAAGCTCATCCCATGGCCATGTGGGAGACATGGCTGGGGTCCAGGAGCCCGTGGGGCCTTCTCAGGTTGTGCAGGTGGCTGGACACAGGTTTGGCTGCAAGCAGTGTGGATGGAGGCTCGGCACCCACGAGGGCAGATTCAGAAGGATGGCTTGGACCAGCTGAGCATCAGCTTTGGGCCTTTTCTAGAGAGCTGCAGACAGAAGTGCAGCACATGAACAGGAAACATGCTCTGCAGCTTACAGCCCCCAGCAAGTCCATCCTGGGATCCTGGCAAGATGTTTTACAGGACTTCAGTGTCCCAGAGTTAGAGAGGGCAGCTCCTGAGGAGAGTTTGGTAGGCAGGCTGAGTGTGGAATAAATGCTGCTGGAGCTGCTTCCAGCAGGGAAATGCTGATTTCCTGGTGTGGAGAGCACCCAGTGCTGCTTGCTTGGTGTCAGACCAAGACCCTTGAGGCCAAGCTGTCATCATGTGGGGATGTGGGCAGAAGAAGCTGTGTTTTGGGGTGGTGGATGGGCTGCTGAGGCAGAAGGGAAGGGACTGCTGTCTGGGCCCAAATCACTAATCCATCTTCTTTTGGTTACGCTCGCCGGGCTGTCGCTGGAAACCCCCAGAGCTGCCTGCAGAAGAAGGTGAGTCCTGGGCCGGAGGTGCGGCTGGGTTTGAGGGGTATGAGCCCAGAGTCTGTGGATGAAGGGGGGAGTCTTGGGGTTCTTTGAATCTTTGTTTGTATCCCAGAGAAAGCTGGGCTGGCAGCTGTCCTGCCATGGCAGAGCTGCCAGCTGTGAGCAGAAGGAGAGAGGATTGGGTGTCTGTGCCTAAAAACAGCCCCAGAAAACCAGGCCAAAGCCAGAAATAAAGGTGTTTGAGAGAGAATCCCCCACTGGGATGGGTGTCCTCACAAGTGCCTGTGGCCAGTGGGCACTGGAGCGGCTCTGCTGCAAGCAAGGGACAGGGTCTTGGTGACCTCAGTGGTCTAGATGTCCTGTCCTCTGGGGTTGTTTGAGTACTGACTGTGCTTGACCTTTTCCCACCAGGAAAGTCCCTCTGGGAGTTGGTGCTGGAGCAGTTTGAAGACCTGCTGGTCCGCATCTTGTTGATAGCAGCTTTTCTGTCGTTCGTAAGTACCCCTGGCTCGGGGGTGGGCACCTTTCAGGGCACCTGTGGACCTAGGTGGTGTCCAGAGAGCAAAGGAGCCAGAGGAAGGTGCACGATGGATGATGGAGATGTAGCAGCAGGCAGTGGTTTTGTGAACTGTGGTGACAAGAGCATCATGTCTGCTTCAAAGAGGAGAGCGTGTGGTTGGCCAGGAGCACTGATCCATCCTTGGTGTCAGCAGCTGTGGCCAGAAGGAGCAGGGCAGGGACTGTCCCCCTGGACTCAGCACTGGGGAGGCCACACCTTGAGTACTGGCTTCAGTTCTGGGCCCTCACTCCAAGGACATTGAGGGGCTGGGGCAGGTCAAAAAGGCAACAAAGCTGGGGAGGGGTCTGGAGAGCAGGGCTGGAGGGGAGCAGCTGAGGGAGCTGGGGGTGTTCAGCCTGGAGAAGAGGAAGCTGAGGGGAGACCTTCTCACTGTCTAGAACTCCTTGAAAGGGAGTTATAGAAAGATTGAAGTCAGGTGAAAGTTGGTCTCTTGTCCCAGCCAACAAGTGATAGGACAAGAGGAAATAGCCTGGCATTGTGCCGGGGGAGGGCTAGGCTGGAGATTAGGGGAAATGTCTTTGCTGCAAGCGTGGTCAGGGATTGGAACAGGCTGCCCCGTGACCATGGCACTTCAAGACATGCTTTAGTGGGCACAGTGCTGTTGGGTTGCTGGTTGGACTGGGTGAGACTTCTATTCCAACCTTAATGGTTCTGTGACCAGCAGAGTGGAGGCAGCTGCACTAAGCGGTGGCACTGCATGGCAGGTCTGTGCTTTAACCAAGCCCTGGTCCAAGCCCCACTGGGTTGTCTTCTCTCCAGCAAACACCACCTGATGGCTTCTTGTTTCCATCCTCCTTAAAATGTTAGCACTTGTTCTTTCAACCACACTGTGGTTCTTGTCTCTTGCCTGCCAGATCCTGGCCTGGTTTGAAGAAGGAGAGGAGACCATGACGGCGTTCGTGGAGCCCATCGTCATCATCCTCATCCTCATCGCCAACGCCGTGGTGGGCGTGTGGCAGGTACAGTGCTGCCCTTTCCCACCTGCCCCTCAGGGCTCTGCTCCACGTGGCTGAGGCTTCATTGGAAGGTCTGGTTGCTGCTTGCTGTTGAAAACTCCTTTCTCAAAGGTTCAGGTCTCCTGTTGGCTGTGCTGACTCATGCCCCTGGGCAGATGCCTCTTGGCTTGTTCCTTCAGGCTTTCTTTGGCAGCTTTTGCAGTTTGGAGCTGAGGGCCTTGCACTGACTTTCCATCCAGGCAAAGGCAGCTTGTCTCCTGGCCATGGCCAAATGGGTTTTCCAAGGGAAGCACTTTGCCTTGTCTACCAGAAAGCCGAGGTGGCTGCTGCTCCCCAGCTCACTGGGGGAGGAGCAAACATCTCAGCCAGCATTGCTCCTCTTCTTGGGTCTCTCCACTTGAAGGCCACTTAGTTACCTACAGTTTGATCTGAGGTGGTGTGGTTGAATGAGGAAGCACATCTGGGTAGGATCTGCTGCTTCCCAAAGCAAGAATGAGGAAACCAATCCAAAAGGTCCATGCAGTGTCCAGGATCTGGTGTGATTTAAGCCATTTTACTCTGCGTGAGTAACCTTGAGTACTGCCTCCAGCTCTGGTGTCTCCAGCAGAAGGAGGACACAGAGCTGTTGGAGAGGGCCCAGAGGAGGGCACCACAGATAATCCAAGGGCTGGAGCAGCTCTGCTGTGAGCACAGGCTGAGGGAGCTGGGGATGTTCAGACTGGAGAAGACTCCAGGGGGACCTTAGAGCTGCCTGCCAGGACCTGAAGGGATCCTGCAGGAAGGCTGCAGAGAGACTTTTCCTGAGGGTGTCTGGAGACAGGACAAGGAGGAATGGTTTGAAGCTGAGGCAGAGCAGGGTTAGACTGGAGCTGAGGAAGAAGTTCTTCAGTACAGTGGTGAGACTCTGGAATAGGCTGCCCAGGGTGGTTGTAGCTGCCTCCTCCCTGGGGGTGTTCAAGACCAGGTTGGATAAAGCCTTGAGCAACCTGAGCTAGTTGAGAGGTGTCTCTGCCCGTGGCAGGAGGTTGGAGCAGATGATCTCTGAGGTCTCTTCCAACCTGAGCCGTTCCATGGTTTTGGAGCAGCTGGAGATGATGCAGCACTTGCCCCATCCATGGCACAAATGGGCACCAAAGCCAGGGCTGGGGTTTAGCCCTTCCTGCCCTCAGAGAGGGCAGGGGGGAGGCAGCAGGAGCAAGCCCAGCGCTGCCAGCTGTGCCCTGCTGTGCCCGCAGGAGAGGAACGCGGAGAGCGCCATCGAGGCGCTGAAGGAGTACGAGCCCGAGATGGGCAAAGTGATCCGGGGCGACCGCAGCGGCCTGCAGCGCGTCCGCGCCAGGGACATCGTCCCCGGGGACATCGTGGAGGTGGCAGGTAGGGAGCCTCCACCCCTGGAGTGGGCTGGGATGGGGGGGTGGTGCTGGCCAAGGGGCTTCAGGGACAGGCACTCCATGGTCTCATGGTGGGAGGGCTCTGCCGCAGGGTCCAGGCACATCTGTGCTGGGCACAGGTGAGGCCACACCTCGAGTACTGCTTCAGCTCTGGGCCCTCACTCCAAGAAGGACACTGAGGAGCTGGAGCAGGGCCAGAGAAGGGCAGCTGACCTGGGGAAGGCTCTGGAAAACAGGGCTGGGGAGGAGCAACTGAGGGAGCTGGGGGTGTTCAGCGTGGAGCAGAGGAGGCTGAGGGAGACCTGATTGCTCTCTGCAGCTCCCTGAGAAGAGGCTGCAGCCAGGTCTGGGTTGTTCTCTTCTGCCTACTAACAAGTGACAGGACAGGAGGAAATGACATCTGCAGCTAGAGCAGGTTGTTCACAAGCCCATCCAACCTGACCTGGAATGGTTCCATTGATCTATCCAAGTATCTATCACTGGGCACCCTTCCCGTTGGCCCATGGAGCCCTGGGATAGGGGTAGGAGTGAGGTTGGGGTGCTTGAGCTGCTCCAAAATGGGGATGCTTCAGGGGCTTTTCAAGGAAGAGGAGAGATGGAGACGTGGTGGTGGGGCAGGGCAGCAGGCAGGGTGATGCTGGGCTTTGGCTGGGGGCCAGAAGCTGTGGTGGTGCTTGCTGCCTCAAGGACCATGTGTCTGTTTCTGTAACTGTGGCAGCTCTGCTCCAAGCAGACCAGGAAAGTCTTCTGCCCCTTCTGTGGCTGCTGGCTGCCTGTGATGGTCAAGGGAGTCCCAGCATTGGCAGAAAAACTCTTGTCCCTGTGGAGATGCAGCCAGGGCCAGTGGGATGTGGAGACTTGCAGGAGCCCACCTGGGTCCTTGGCTAACCCAGAGCTCCCACCCTTGCTTCTCTTGCAAACCTGGCTTGAACCACCATTAGCTTTGCTTGGATGGGAGCTGGGGAAGGTGATGGGCAGGTCACTCACCCTGGCAATATCCCTGTGCTGGAGACTGGCCAGGTGGAATAGAAAATGAAAGGAGGCAGCAGCACCTGAGGTACAAACTGGTGGCGTTGAGGCAGAGCTGGGATCATTTTGGTTGGCTTTGAAACCAAGTGGAGTCTCCATCATTGCCCTGGGCATCCTGGGCCAGGCCTTGACAGCCCTTTTGGGCAAGAAATAGTTCCTCATGTCCAACCTCCCCTGGTGCAACTTGATGACCTCTCCTCCTGTCCTATCACTTGTTACTAGGCCAACCCCACCTGTCTGCAGCCTCCTTTCAGGGAGCTTTAAACAGCAATCTCCCCTCAGCCTCCTTTTCTCCAGGTTCTCCAAGGCTGCCCAGGGAAATGGGGGATGCCCCTTCCCTGGCACCAGTGCAGGTCAGGTTGTTTGGGGCTGTGAGCAACCTGCTCTGGTTGGGGAAGTCCCTGCTGACTGCAGGGGGTTGAACTGGATGAGGCTGGAAGGTCTCTTCCCACTCAAACTGTTCTGGGATCCCCGAAGACCTTTTGTGGCTCAGACAGGAGGTTTGCTGCCTTGCCTGGGTCAGTGGGGGCCAGTGGGGGCCGCTGGTCCCACCTGATGCAGCTGCTCTGCTCTTCTCCTTGCAGTTGGTGACAAGGTGCCAGCAGACATCCGGATCATTGAGATCCGCTCCACCACGCTGCGTGTCGACCAGTCCATCCTCACCGGTGTGCGGGGCCGGGGCGCAGGGGGCTGCTCAGGGCAGAGCTTTCCTCCAGACAGTGTGGGGGCTGGGGTGCAAAATGGGAGGATAAGGGGGCTTAGGCCTTAGGGAGGTCTCAGAATCATCTAAAAGTCCAAGCATGACATGGCTGGTGCTTGGCCAGCCCTTCTGCAAAGCATGCAGATGTGCTGTGCAACACGTGGAGTTTCACGAGAGGGTGCTCAGTCCTTGCTTATGCTGCCCCTGTGCAGCTATTGCCTGATGACCACTGGTGCATGACACTTTGTGACTTCAGGGAGAGGTGACAAATAGTTGGGGCCGCCATGGCTCCCTGAGGAAGGGATTTGGCCCCATCTGGTTGAGCTCTGTGGGAGCTCATGGCCACTCGTGATCTGCACAGCTTGTTCTGCAGCCTTCATCTTCAGCATGCCTCATCCCAGCTCTGGTGTCCTCAGACATGGTGGTTTGGTGGCAAAGTGCTCCTTAGGGAGCCATGGGAGCCATGATGCAGGCTCATGACAGCATGCAGTGGAGACTGGAGAGGAAACGTGCAGTGCATCTCCTCCCTCTTGTCTCGGCAGGGGAGTCTGTGTCGGTGATCAAACATGCTGACCCTGTCCCTGACCCCCGGGCTGTCAACCAGGACAAGAAGAACATGCTCTTCTCTGTAAGTCCACCTGGCCACCCCTCTCCTGTGACTTTTCCAAGAGCCACCAAGTGTAGAGTCATGGGCATGGCAGACCTGGGCAGTGAGCTGGAGTGCATGCCTGACAGAGAGATGAATCCATGGAAAGGTCCCCAGGTCCAGGACAGTCAGGATCTGCTGCATCTGTGCTTCCTTTGGGCTGTGGGACAGGGTGCCCTGAACAGCTTCAGGCAATCTCAGTGGGTTGTCCGTCACAGAGCACGTGTTTTGAGTGAAGAAAAGGGCTGTGGTCAAGCCTGGAGCTGTTGCAAATTTGGGTTTCCCTCTTGCTCATGCTGCTCTAAGGCAGAAGCCCTCAAGGGGTGAGAGAGCTCTCAGGAGGGTCTCCTGCTGTAGCTTGGGTTTATGCAAGAACCCAATGACTCATTTCCCCTGAACCAAGATCTCTTGTTCTCCTTTGCAACAAGAGACCCACCTCCCTGCTCAGGCAAGAGGTTTCATGCCCACATACCCAGTCTGCCCCCTTCCTTCCCTGCCAGGGCACCAACATCGCCGCCGGGCGGGCGGTGGGGGTGGTGGTTGCCACAGGGGTGTACACCGAGATCGGCAAGATCCGCACGCAGATGGTGGAGACGGAGCCCGAGAAGACTCCCTTGCAGCAGAAGCTGGACGAGTTCAGCCAGCAGCTCTCCAAGGTCATCTTCCTGGTGTGCATCGCCGTCTGGGTCATCAACATCAGCCACTTCAGCGACCCGGTGCACGGCGGCTCCTGGTTCCGGGGGGCCATCTACTACTTCAAGATCTCGGTGGCACTGGCGGTGGCTGCCATCCCCGAGGGGCTGCCGGCCGTCATCACCACCTGCCTGGCGCTGGGCACGCGCCGCATGGCCAAGAAGAACGCCATCGTCCGCAGCCTGCCCTCCGTGGAGACCCTGGGCTGCACCTCGGTCATCTGCTCTGACAAGACTGGCACCCTCACCACCAACCAGATGTCCGTCTGCAGGGTGAGTGCCAGGCTGTGCTGGGGGGGAGGGGGCTGCTCAGTAAGCCCCCAGCACTCTGCGTCGCTCCATCCCGCCCTTGGGACCAGCCTTTGCTGTCCCCACCAGACCTATTTCACAGCAAGGATTTGAATGTGAGCATGGGAGGTGGTTTGTAGGAAGCCCTGAGCCTCCTTTCTGCCTGCCTGAGGGTGAGCTCGATGGCTTCTCTTGGCATGGTTAAAACTCAAGTTCACGAGCACAGCAGGCTTGTTTCAGAGCTGCCCCTCCAGAGAGCATCTTCCTGCAGGGATGTGGCTTTGAGACAGAGCTCCTGGAGGTGCCAGTGCAGCCAGGCCCTCTGCTCTCCTGCCCATTTTCCCCTTGATCTTAACTGGTGAGAGGTGCTGGACCCTAAAAACCAGCAAAGTCTGGACCTGTTTTGCTGGCAGCCTCCAGGCAGTGGAACACAGACATCACTTTTCATCATCTCTGAGAGGCTGTAGACCTCTGAGCAGATGCTGATGATGTCAGAGCAGCTTGAAGAGTTAGAAGATTGTAGTTGTGAGCAGCACAGCAGATGTTGGAGTGACAGAGGTTGAGACCTGTGACACCACATGCAGTGGCTGGAGCTGGATCCTCTTCTGGCTTATAAACCCTCTGGATCAATGCTGGCTGGGAACTGAAGTACCTCCATGAGGTGATGAATCTGGTGGGCTTAGGAGACTGGGGGGGTCAGTGCAGTGTGTGGGACAAGCTCATGCAGAAATCCAGGAGTTAAGAGAAGATGCCCATGACCTGGTGGAAAGGTGCTTTGATTACCGGTCCTCCCCTCGCAGAAGGTCTGCCACCAGCAGCTGGGTGCAGCAGGGCTCAGACTGCAAAGCTCCTCTGGTGGAGGGAGCCCTGGACTGGTTTGCTGGAGAGGCTGAAGGCTCTGGTCTAGCAGAGAGCTTTGCTGCCCTGTGTGTGGCTGTGTGGAAAGGTGACTTGTGAGGAGAGCCTGGAGCGTCCCTATGAGGAGAGCCTGGAGCATCCCCGTGAGGAGAGCCTGGAGCATCCCCGTGAGGAGAGCCTGGAGGGTCCCCGTGAGGAGAGCCTGGAGCATCCCCGTGAGAGCCTGGAGCGTCCCCGTGAGGAGAGCCTGGAGCGTCCCCGTGAGGAGAGCCTGGAGCATCCCCGTAAGAGCCTGGAGCGTCCCCCTGAGGAGAGCCTGGAGCGTCCCTATGAGGAGAGCCTGGAGCATCCCCGTGAGGAGAGCCTGGAGCATCCCCGTGAGGAGAGCCTGGAGCATCCCCGTGAGGAGAGCCTGGAGGGTCCCCCTGAGGAGAGCCTGGAGCATCCCCGTGAGAGCCTGGAGCGTCCCCGTGAGGAGAGCCTGGAGCGTCCCGTGAGGAGAGCCTGGAGCGTCCCCTGAGGAGAGCCTGGAGCGTCCCTATGAGGAGAGCCTGGAGCGTCCCCGTGAGGAGAGCCTGGAGCGTCCCCGTGAGAGCCTGGAGCGTCCCCCTGAGGAGAGCCTGGAGCGTCCCCGTGAGGAGAGCCTGGAGCGTCCCCCTGAGGAGAGCCTGGAGCGTCCCCTGAGGAGCCTGGAGCGTCCCCCTGAGGAGAGCCTGGAGCGTCCCCGTGAAGAGCCTGGAGCATCCCCCTGAGGAGAGCCTGGAGCGTCCCTATGAGGAGAGCCTGGAGCGTCCCCCTGAGGAGAGCCTGGAGCGTCCCCGTGAGGAGAGCCTGGAGCGTCCCCGTAAGAGCCTGGAGCGTCCCCCTGAGGAGAGCCTGGAGCGTCCCCGTAAGAGCCTGGAGCATCCCCCTGAGGAGTGCCTGGAGCGTCCCCGTGGTGCTCAGTTTCCCCACTAGGACTCACCTCTCAGGAAGGCTTTTTTGTCATGGTCTTGGCACAGCCAGTTGGTAGAAGAACCTTGGAAAATGTGTTGCTGTGGGGAAGAAGGGACCTGGCTACTGTCCCTCCTCTCTGAGACTTGGGTAGCATGGTGGGAAGCCATGACTGTGCTGAAGCTGGCCATGGGCTTTGGCCACTGCTGTGCTGAGAGGACTGGAAATGTCTGATAGCTCTGCCCTGGAGAGGATTTCAAAGCAGACACTGCCCGAGCCAGGCAATGACCAAGCTGCCCACATCTTGCGTGGGGAGGAGGTTCTCACCAGCACATCTGATTCAGGGAAGCAAGCAAAGGGTTACCCTGGGACTTGGGTTCTATCTGCAAATGGAAGGAGAGGTAGCAGTGACCATGCCTTCCCCAAACCCCCTCCTACCAGCTGCCCAGGGCACCAGTGGAGTCTGCACCCCTGGAAGAGTTACAAAGCCATGGAGATGTGCTGGGGGCCATGGTTTGGTGGTGCCCTGGCAGTGCTGGGGTAAGGGCTGGACTGGATGGTCTCAAAGGTCTCTCCCAACTCAAATGATTCTGTGACTCTTGAGTTATCAGACAAGGTTTGCTGAGGGACTCCTCTTCGTTTGTTCCCTGTCTGTAGTTGCTGAGGGCAACCTGATGATCTTAAAATCATTCTACGATTCTATGATCTGCTCCTTGAACTTGGGCTGAAGTGCCACCATCTCCAGCGGCAGGATTGGTGATGCTGTGACAGGGAAGGAAGGGGATGGAGTGGGCCAGTGTGACACCCAGCAGGGTTCTAGCATCAATCATTTGCAGAAGGAACTCAGCAGCACTGCAAAGCAAAGACAATCTCAGCTCAAATTGCAGAGTGGCCTCCCCCACAGCTCCAAAGCTCTGCTCCAGCACCCCACAGTGAGGGTGCCAAGCCCTGGAGCAGGCCGCCCGGAGAGGTTAGAGTTGTGGAGTCTCCTTGTGTGGAGAGCTTCCAAAGCCTGCTGGGCATTGTGCTCCTGGGCAAGCTGCAGCGGATGCCCTGCTGGAGCAGGGGTTGGACTGGATCATCTCCAGAGGCCCCTTCCAGCCCCACCATGCTGGGATCCCTGTTGTTCCTGTGGCTGAATCCTGACTTTCATGGCTCCAAGCCAAGCTGGCCCCAGGCCAGGGCCCTGGGCAGTTGCTGTTTGCTGGAGGGATCCCAGGTGATGCAGGCAGTGCGAGGCAGCAGCTGGGGGTAAATATTTGCTCAGGGCGGCCCTGGCGTGTCTAGGATGTGCTCCTGCACCCAGCAGCCAGCTCAGTGCCAGGGGCAAAAAGCCACCAAAGCACCTCAATAACCTGGAGAAAGGTTAATGGAGTGGAATCAAATAACTCACATCACACTGGGTGAGAGCAGCTGCTCAGCCACAGGGCATGGTGCTGAGCTGTGCACGCCCCTCATGTCTGGCTGCCAGCACAAAGGTAAGGGATAAGGATAAATAGGAACTTAGACAAAGCCAAGCCTGGATGGCCTCGTGTTCCCTGGATGTGAATGGAGTCAGTCCTTCAGGAACCTGGATGCAGCCTGGAGAGCAGCCCCCAGCACGAGGTCGGTGCAGAAGCAGCAGCTGCAGAGGTGCTCTCTGGAGCAGGGAGGCAGGGAGAGAGCAGTGGAAGACATCTGCCCTTGCTATAGGCTTGCTGGACAGGAAGGGGGAGTGGAATAGACCAACTCTGACACAGGAGACCCCTCCTCCTGCCAGGGGAAAAACCAAGCCTCTCTGCCCACCTGGATCAAGTTTCTTTTGTCCACCTGGGGGCTGGGTTCCTTCTTCAGCCCCCATCAAGGATGGTGTAACCCAGCACACTGGGCAAGCTGCTATGGGTGCCCTGCTCTAGCAGGGGATTGGACTGGATGAGCTCCAGTGGTCCCTTCCAGCTCCACCGTGCTGGGACTGTTTGATTCTGTTAGTTGCCAGAAGCAGAAGTGTGTGGTTCCCAGAGCTGCTGCATCCCGGGTGCCGAGCACTGCCTCCAGCACCTTCGCTCCCCTCTCCTGGGGAGCATCCAAAATCTCCAGAGGGAACTGAGTGGGGAAAGATGGATGGTTCGAGACAAAGGTGGAGGAGACAGTTACCTCTGCACCCACCTTCTGCAGCCACCAAGCAGCTCCATGGAGCTGAGAAGCTCTTACCCCTGCAGCCGTGTCCCCTTTGGCTGCTCCCTGCTGGCCGTGGCGCCGCAGCCCTTGCTCAGGCCCTGGTTAGTTACTGAGCTCCCTGCACTGCCTCTGGCTTCGGCACAGCTCAGCAGGAACCAGGAGGGAGAAGCCAGCCTCGCCCCCTGCTGCCTGGGCTGGGGCTGGCTGAGCCTGCCTTGAAGGCTGGGATGAGCTGGGAGGACTGGCAGAGCTTGGGCAGAGGGAGAGCGTTCTTCTGGTTTCAGTTCTTGGTGGGTTTTTTGCTCTCACTGCAGGAGCAAAAGAGAAAGTGGAAAGAGTTTGGAAGGCAAAAATTATTAAAATAGAGAGTGGGGACTTTTGTGGGGCTTTGTCATTGAGCTGCTGCCCAGAGCTGAGCTGGCATCAGGAATGTTCCTGGGATCCCAGCTGTGGTGCCATTGGAAGGCTGAGCTGATATCAGGTGAGCTGGTGCCCAGAGCTGAGCTGGGATCCCAGCAATGAGCCAGGTGAGCTGCTGCCCAGAGCTGAGCTGGGATCCCAGTACTGTGCCAGGGGATCTGATGGCTGAGAGCTGGCTGGGGAAGGGTTGCAGGGGCAGCTGCTCAGATCCTGCCCCGTGGAGGCTTTCCACAGCCAGTGGAAAAACCTGACCTGGCTCCTTCCCTGCTCCATGGCAAACACAGGCACCTTCTTAGGAGCTGGCTTGGCATTGCTCCTCTACAGTGGGAAATGAGAGCTGGAGGAGGTGGAGGTGAAAAAGGCAGAGGAGAGCTGGAAGGACCTGGGGATGACCAGGAGTGGTGGGCAGCCAGGGAGGGAGCTGAGCCTAGTGCCAAGCTGGCCATGTGGGTTGTACCAGGACATCTCTGCCTAATGCCTTGTCTTCATCTTTCCCCTTGCAGATGTTCATCATGGAGAAGGTAGAGGGTGACCGGTGCAGCTTGCATGAGTTCAGCATCACTGGCTCCACCTATGCCCCCGAGGGACAGATGTGAGTGTGGGTCCTGTCTACTGCATGAGTGGGGTAGCCCAGGGCTGGCTGGCAGCATGGCTGGGGGATGCAGGAGGGTCTAGCTCATGTCCATGGCTGGGGGACCCCAGGCTTTCTCCTCCAGCTGGGGAAAAGGGGAGGATTCTGTGGCAGTTGGCAGCCAGCCCGAGCCCTGGCTATGGAGGTTGGTAGGAGCAGCAACTGTTCACAGAACCCCGTGAGGGTCAGAAGGGACCTCTGGAGATCATCTACTCCAGACCCTGCTCCAGCAAAGTCACCCAGAGCAGGATGCCCAGCATCACAATGGCCAGGGGAGGTTGGAAGCTCTCCACACCAGGACACTCCACAACCTCTCTGGGCAGCCTGCTCCAGGCCTCCAGCACCCTCACAACAAACAACTTTCTCCTCCTCTTCACATCCACCCTCCTGGGCTCCAGGCTGTGCCCCTGGCTGCCCCTTGGCACCACTCAGCAGAGTCTGTCCCCAGCCTCTTGCCCCCCACAGCTCCTTTAGCTCTTGCTGAGCATTGCTCAGCTGCCCTCTGGAGCTGCTCTTCTGCAGGCTCTCAGCCCCAGGGCTCTCAGCCTTTGCTGCTCCCAGAGCTGCTCCAGGCCCTCAGCAGCTCTGCAGTCTCCCCTGCACTCTCTCCAGCAGTTCTCTGTCTCTCCTGAACTGGGGAGCCCAGGCCTGGACCCAGCACTGCAGATGAGATCTTTCTAGGCAGAGTGGAGGGGGAGGAGACCCTCCCTTGACCTGCTACCCACATTCTTTTTAATGCACCCCAAGACACCCTCGGCCACAAGGGCATTTCATTGGCTTATGACAAACCATCAGCATCCCAAGACCCTTCTCCTTGGAGCTGCTTCCCAGCAGGTCCCCCCTCAGCTGTGCTGCTGCGGGAGCTTGTTCCTCCCCAGAGCCAGGACCCTGCCCTTGCCCTTGGTGACCTTCATGAAGTTTCCTCTGCCCAGCTCTGCACCCTGGCCAGGCCTGGCTGGATGGCAGCACAGCCTGAGGGGTGTCAGCCACTGCTCCCAGCTTGGGACCATCAGCAAACTGGCTGAGGCTGCACTCCAAGCCTTCATCCAGATCATTGATGAAGATGTTGAACAGGACTGGGCCTGGTCTTGACCCCTGGGGAGACCACTTGTCGTGGACCTCCAACTGGACTCTGTGCACTGAGCACAGCCTTTGAGCTCTGTCTTTATCTTTCAGCCAGTTTCCAGACCCACTGTCCACTCATCTCACCCACACTTCCCAAAGCTGCCTGTGAGGATGCTGTGGGAGGTGTCCCAAGCCTTGCTGAAGTCAAGGTACACAACATCCACTTCCATCCATCCATTTGGCTGTTTCTTCCCAGCAGCAGCCAGGAGACCACTCACTGCCAAAGCCATCCCTAACGTTTACACCTCCCCAAAACATCAAAACCTATCCCTGAGTGTCTGCAGGCTCCCTCCTCCCACTGCCTTCCCCTGCCTGGGTGACAGCTGGGCAGGAGGCAGTGACTCTGCCCTGCCCATTGCCAGCCCAGTGTGGCCTGTGTCCCTCAGCACGCGTTTTCAGAGCTGCTTGGCCGCTCCCTGCTTTCCACTCCCAACCTGCAACAAGGGCTCCAAAATCTTCTTTCCATTGGGACCCAGCACTGGAATATCTGATCCCAATAAATGAAATGCCTGACAAATTAGTTTTCCAGTGAGCAGATGACCAGCTGGGTCTCTCCAGCTCCAACCTGCACTTTCCCTTCCTGCACTGGGGTACTTCTTTATGTCCCCCTGAAAACCACCCCTGGGCCATGGTGAGAAGCTGGGGCTGACGTCCCTGGCGTGCTCAGGGCCAGTCCTATCCAGCCACCTTTGTGCTCCTTTCCATAGCCCATTGCTGTTCTTTAGGAATTAAAATCCCCAGCTTGCTGCTTGCTTGGGAACAGCCACAGGCATGCAGTTAAATGTTTGCTGCTTTGAATGCTCCCTTGGGTGCCTTTCAGCTCTCCAGCAGGAGAGAGTAGCATCAGCAGGAGGAGAAGGCATTTGCTGCTGGCCCTACGTCTCCTCTGGACCTCCAGTAGCTCCCTGCAGGAGTGGACAGGAACTCAAATTTCACCCAGGAGCCAGCACTGGTCCCTGGCAGCCCAGCAGGCAGCTGAGTGCTGAGCTGCATCCAGAGCAGGGAGAGCAGCAGCACAGAGAGGGGATTCTGCTCCTCTGCTCTGCTCAGCCCCCACCTGAAACACTGACTCCAGTTCTGGGACCCCCAGCACATAAAGGACCTGGAACTGTTGGAGAGAAGCTCTAGAGGAGGCTACAAAGATCACCAGAGGGCTAGAGAACCTCCCCTAGGGGACAGGCTGGGAGAGCTGGGGCTGTTCAGCCTGGAGAAGAGAAGGCTCCAGGGAGACCTCAGAGCAGCCTTCCAGTACCTGAAAGGACTCCAGGAGAGCTGGGGAGGGACTTGTGACAAGGGCTGGGAGTAACAGGATGAGGAACAATGGCTTTGAGCTGGGAGAGAGGAGATTGGGACTGGAGATGAGGAAGAGATTCTTTGCAGTGAGGCTGGGGAGACTCTGGCACAGGCTGCCCAGGGAGGCTGTGGCTGCCTCCTGCCTGGAGGTGTTGAAGGCCAGGCTGGATGAGGCCTTGAGGAGCCTGGGCTGGTGGTTTGAGCCTTAACTGGGATTTAAGAGCTCAGATGAGGGCAAGGCTGAGAATCCCTCCCTGCTTCCCCTTCCTCTTTCCCAATCAAGAGGGTCCACAAGAAGGGTCGGATGGAGGAACCCAGAAGCTCCATGCCTGGCAGCCTGACCTCAGTGCCAGGGAAGATGATGGAGCAGATTATCCTGGGGGCAATCACTGCACACCTGCAGGATGGCCAAGGGCTCAGGCCCAGCCAGCAGGGATTTAGGAAGGACAGGTCCTGCCTCTCCTACCTGATCTCCTTCTATGCCCAGGTGACTGCCTGGTTGATGTGGGGCAGGCTGTGGATGGAGTCTGCCTGGACCTCAGCAAGGCCTTTGACACCATCCCCCACAGCAAGCTCCTGGCCAAGCTGTCAGCCCCTGGCTGGGACAGCAGCACTCTGAGCTGGGTGAGGAACTGGCTGGAGGCTGAGCCCAGAGAGTGGTGGTGAATGGTGCCACAGCCAGCTGGCAGCCAGGCACCAGTGGTGTGCCCCAGGGATCAGTGCTGGGCCCCCTGATGAGGGGATTGAGACAGTCATCAGCAAATGTGCAGATGACCCCACATTGGGAGCAGATGTTGGTCAGTCAGAGGGCAGAAGGGCTCTGCAGAGGGACCTTGCCAGGCTGGACAGATGGGCAGAGGCCAACAGGATGGCATTCAACAAGTCCAAGTGCCAGGGGCTGCACTTTGGCCACAGCAACCCCAGGCAGAGCTACAGGCTGGGGGCAGAGTGGCTGAGAGCTGCCAAACAGAGAGGGACCTGGCGGTGCTGATTGACAGCTGCCTGAACATGAGCCAGCAGTGTGCCCAGGGGGCCAAGAAGGCCAATGGCATCCTGGCCTGCAGCAGGAAGAGTGTGGCCAGCAGGAGCAGGGAGGTCCTTGTGCCCTGTGCTCAGCACTGCTGAGGCCACACCTTGAGTCCTGTGTCCAGTTCTGGGCTCCTCAGTTCAAGAAGGACATTGAGACACTTGAAGGTGTCCAGAGAAGGGCAACAAGGCTGGGGAGAGGCCTTGAGCACAGCCCTGTGAGGAGAGGCTGAGGGAGCTGGGGTTGCTTAGCCTGGAGAAGAGGAGGCTCAGGGGAGACCTCATTGCTCTCTACAACTCCCTGAAGGGAGGTTGTAGCCAGGAAGGGGTTGGCCTCTTCTCTCTAGCAACCAGCACCAGAACAAGAGGACACAGTCTCAAGCTGTGCCAGGGGAGGTTCAGGCTGGAGGTGAGGAGAAAGTTCTTCCCAGAGAGAGTCATTGGCCATTGGGATGTGCTGCCCAGGGAGGTGGTGGAGTCACCGTCCCTGGAGGTGTTCCAGAGGGGATTGGATGTGGCACTTGGTGCCATGCTCTAGGCATGGGCTCTGTGGTGACAGCTTGGACTCGATCTTTGAGGTCTCTTCCAACCTTGGTGATACTGTGAGACTGTGACACTGTGAGACTGTGAAAAAAAAGAAAGGGAGGAGACAAATCCACTGAGAAATAATTTGGAGTTGGTTTGGAAGTAGAGAGATAAAAATTTTCTTTCAACAATATATACATATATGTATATAACAGTGACAGGAAGGGCTCACAAGGGTAAGGGACAAGCATGGATGGGGAAAATATGTATGCAAAACCAGTCCTGTGGAGTCCCTTGAAGAGCCTGGATGTAGCAAGGAGGAGGAGGACCAGGCCTGACCATGTGGAACCAGGAAGCCAGCAGCTACTCTCTTTCATCCCCATGAGGCAGGAGCAAAAGAGAGCAAAGGGCTGCAGGGTCTTCTTTTTCATAGGATTGCTGGACAGGGAGGAGGAGTGGAACAGACTAACTCAGTTTCCCAGGGGGAAAACCCCCTCCAGGGAGGGCAAAGCTCTCACAAGCCCTCCCCCTCTGCTTTCGGGATGGGTGTAACCCATCACACCTGTGCTGGTGGGAGGTGTCCCTGCCCATGGCAGGGGGTTGGAAATGGATGGTCTTTAAAGTCCCTTCTAATCCAGCCCATTCTGTGATTATCTTCATCATCCCTTTGAGGTCTTTCTGGTCCTTTGGAGCTTCTCTGCAGCCCCCTTTATTCTGGGCCAAGAGTTTTATTTGCCTCCAGTGATGCTTTATTTGTCCCATTTGGAAAAGCACAAAACACAGCCCCAAGCCTGGAGCTGCGACTGGGCTTTTTTCCCTCTCATCAGAAAATGTGGCAAGGGAAGGTGAGCTCAGTGTTGGTGTGGGCAGGAGCTGGGCTGAAGGCTGTGTGTGGTTTTGTCTCCGCAGCCTGAAGGACGAGCAGCCGGTGCGGTGCGGGCAGTACGATGGGCTGGTGGAGCTGGCCACCATCTGTGCCCTCTGCAACGACTCCTCCCTGGACTACAACGAGGTGTGGGGGACACCAGGGCTGGGGAGGAGGTTTGTCCCTGGCTTCAGCCCATCCCAGGGTGATGCTCTGGGAGCTCTGGGCTGGGGCAGTGGGTGCCAGCATCCTCAGTCGGAGTGGCAGATAGAGGACGTGCTGTACAGCTTCAGCTCCCTCTTTGTTCTGCTCTCTAGTCCAAAAAAGTCTATGAGAAGGTGGGAGAAGCCACAGAGACAGCCCTGACCTGCCTGGTGGAGAAGATGAACGTCTTCGACACTGACACCAGCCAGCTCAGCAAGGTGGAGAGAGCCAACGCCTGCAACACGGTGAGCAGGGGGGGCAGAGGAGGGCTGCGGCACAGCTGGAGCAGGAGCCACTCGCAGGCTCGGAGGGACTCATCTGCCACAGGGATGCAGTGCCCTGGCCTGCAGGGGGCTGGGCTGTCTGGGGAGCAGAGCAGTCCTTAAGTCTGCCGAGGCTGGTGCTAAACCACGACCCTCAACACCACATCTCTGCAGCTTTTAAACACCTCCATGTATGGGGATTCAGCCACCTCCCTGGGCAGCCTGTGCAAGGCTTTGAGAACCCTTTCAGTGAAGAATTTTCTTCTAATGTCCAACCTAATGCCCCCCAGGGCAAACTTGAGGCCACTTCCTCTAATTTTTGTTCTTTGGGAAAAGAGAACAACCCTCACCTGGCTCCAGCTTCCTCTCAGGGAGCTGTAGAGAGCAATGAGGTCTCCCTCAGTCTCCTCCACACTAAACACCCCCAGGGCCCTCAGCTGCTCCTCCCCAGCCCTGTTCTCCAGACCCTTCCCCAGCTTTGTTGCCCTTCTTTGGACTTGCTCCAGCCCCTCAGTGTCCTTCTTGCCATGAGGAGCCCAGAACTGAATCCAGGATTTGAGATGTGGTCTCATCAGTGCTGAGATCGGGGGACAGTCCCTCCCCTGCTTCTGCTGCCCAAACCTCTGCTGATCCAGGCCTGGATGCTGGTGGCCAATGGCATCCTGGGCTGCATCAAAAGAAATGTGGCCAGCAGACTGAGAGCTGATTTTCCCCTATGCTCTGTTCTGCTGAGACCTCACCTGGAGCACTGTGTCCAGCTATGGAGCCCTCAACACAAAAGACATGTACCTGCTGGAGTTGGTCTGGAGGAGGCCATGAAGATGATCAGAGAGCTGGAGAACTCTGAGAGAGCTGGGGCTGTTCATCCTGGAGAGGAGAAGGCTCCAGGGAGACTTTAGAGCAGCCTTCCAGTATCTGAAATGGCTCCAAGTGAAATGGGGAGGGACTTTTCACAAGGACTGGGAGTGCCAGGACAATGGCTTTGAGCTGGGAGAGGAGAGATTGAGACTGGAGATGAGGCAGAAATTCCTCAGAGTGAGTGTGGGGAGACACTGGCACAAGGTGCCCAGGGAGCCTGTGGGTGCCCCTTCTGTGGAGCTGTTCAGGGTCAAGCTTGATAGGGACCTGAACAACCTGCTCTGGTTGGAGGAGTCCCTGCTGACTGCAGGGGGCTTTAAGGTCCCTTCCAAGCTGATGCACTCTGTGCTTCTATGGTTCTGTGACCACCAGCGTTGTGCCACCTGGGCAGGGTTGTCAGCCAAAGCAGAGAGCCGTGGCTGCTGTGCCCCTGCTGTGCCCAGCTGAGCCCCAGGCTGTCCCACAGGTGATCAAGCAGCTGATGAGGAAGGAGTGCACGCTGGAGTTCTCCCGCGACCGCAAGTCCATGTCCGTGTACTGCACCCCCACCGGGCCCAGCCACAGCGCCGCCGGCAGCAAGATGTTCGTCAAGGTAGGGCAGAAGGTCCTCAGAACCCCGCAGCTCAGCCCAGCAGGATGTGGCCTTTAGTGGAGTGGGGGTGGTGCTTTGGAGGGTGTCTCCTCCCTTAGGTGGTCCAGGAGCCAGGAGCAGGAGCTGAGTCTTTGCAGGGTTGAAAAACAGGATGCAAATGGTTTAGGAGGAAAAGGTGCTGAGTGTGTGGTGCTGGGGCCACAGGAGAGCTGCTCCCGTGCACAACTTCAGCACCTGGCTTTGTTAAAGGCTTGGACCTTCTGGACACTAGGAACGCCCAAAGGGTGAGGTCCAGCTTCCCACTGTGACCAGAAGTAAGAGTGGTTTAAAGGGCATTTTCTTCCCAAGAGAAGAGCTGCAGTAGGCATTTCCCCCCGCTGCCTCTGGGAAGACTTGGATGTTGATGTTCCCACTGGGAGATCTTCTGGGTGGGTGAACTCTGTCCTCCAGGTCAGGTCGGGACCCTCCGGAGCCACCACGTCTGTGGCGCAGGCAGCAGTTTTAAGAGGAAGCAGGAGAAGGATTGCAAGTTTGATACTAAAATAGCAACCTAGGGGTCCTTTGTAAGGTCAGAGCTCCGGGTGAGATGCCAGGGTGCTGAAGGACGTTTGCCTGGGTCACAAAGCAGCTGCCAAGCATCCCACGTGCTCTCAGCACAGCTTCACAGCCTGGGTCCCCTCCAGCTCTGGGAGGGAGGGAGGGATCTGCTCTGTGGGATTCTCAAGCAGCTGTGCAGGCTGGCAGGAGGCAGAGGGAGCCTCCACTGTCTGGCATCTCACAGGGGTTTGTCCCTTCTGCCGTGTGGGATCTCGCAGGGGCTTGTCCTTCCCCAGCACAGTCCCCGCAGGCTCGGCCCCAGGCTGCCATCTAGTGCGCTGTGCCACCACGCTGGGCTGTGTGTGCTGGAGCTCTGGGGAGGTTCCCTTCTCCTTTGCCCAGCCTTAGTGCCCTCGGGCCCTCCTGCCACCTGCTCGGGTGCTGGCAAGACGTGCTCATCCTCCAGGTCCATTCCATTCTCCTCCCCAGGGCGCCCCAGAGAGCGTGATTGAGCGCTGCACCCATGTCCGTGTGGGCACCGCCAGGGTGCCGCTGACGGCAGCGGTGCGGGAGAAGATCCTGGGCAGGATCCGGGACTGGGGCATGGGCATCGACACCCTGCGCTGCCTGGCACTGGCCACCCACGACTCGCCTGCCCACAGGGACACCCTGCAGCTGCACGACTCTGCCGCCTTCATCCGCTACGAGGTAACGCAGGGGCCTGAGCCAGCAGCCTTCTCCCGCAGCTTCTCTCCTTATTCCCAGAGCTTTCAGTTATAGAATCACAGAATGGTTTAGATTGGAAGGGACCTCAGAGATCATCTGCTTCAACCCCCCTGCCATGGGCAGGGGTGCCTCTCAACTAACCCAGATTGCTCAAGGCCTTATCCATCTTGGCCTAGAATACCCCCAGGGAGGGGGCAGCCACAGCCTCTAGTTTCTTGTGGGCAGTGCAATGGCTCAGCTCCACCACCTGCAAACCCTGGTGCAGAGATTCATGTTGGTCCCAAAGGCGACAGCCTGATCCCACTGGACATCCATCCACATGGGGTGACCACTGAGAGGGATCTGGGGCCACCGATAGGGATGGGGAAGAAGAGAAGGAAGTGAAAAGGCTTGGGAAGCAGGGGAGGGAATAGGAGCATCCCAGTGCGCTGGAGCTACAGGGAGGACTCTCCTAGGAGGTTTGCTCTGACAAGCTCCACAGGATCATAGAGCTGTTTGGGTTGGGAAAACCCTGCAAGATCATTGAGTCCAACTGTCAGTCTAAGACCGCCCTGGCCACTACACCCTGTCCCCAAGTGCCATGGCCACAGGTTTCTTGAACGCCTCCAGGGATGGGGACTACACCACCTCCCTGGGCAGCCTGTGCCGGTGCCCATGGATGGTGTTGCAGGGGGAGGGGCGCAGCTGTGTGCCAGGAGTTAAGGCGGGTCCGGGGCTGCCCCCTCCCCAGAGCAACCTGACCTTCGTGGGCTGTGTGGGGATGCTGGACCCCCCGCGCCGGGAGGTGGCCTCATCGGTGGCGATGTGCCGCAAGGCCGGCATCCGCGTCATCATGATCACCGGCGACAACAAGGGCACGGCCGTGGCCATCTGCCGCCGCGTTGGCATCTTCTCGGAGGCCGAGGACGTGGCGGGCAAGGCCTACACGGGCCGGGAGTTCGACGAGCTGCCCCCCGAGGCGCAGCGCCAGGCCTGCCGCCGTGCCCGCTGCTTCGCCCGCGTGGAGCCCGCGCACAAGTCGCGCATCGTCGAGTACCTGCAGTCCTTCCACGAGATCACTGCCATGGTGAGTCCCTGCCCCCGGCCCCGGGCCCGCGCCGCCGCCCCCGGGCCCTGCTAACCGCAGCCTGCCGCAGACAGGTGACGGCGTCAACGATGCCCCGGCCCTGAAGAAGGCTGAGATCGGCATCGCCATGGGGTCGGGCACGGCCGTGGCCAAGTCTGCCGCCGAGATGGTGCTCTCTGACGACAACTTCTCCACCATCGTGTCGGCTGTGGAGGAGGGCAGGGCCATCTACAGCAACATGAAGCAGTTCATTCGCTACCTCATCTCCTCCAACGTCGGGGAGGTCGTCTGGTGAGTGGCCCCACGCTGGGCACCACGTTGTGGGGGCATTCCTTGGAGCAGGCCATCCGTGGGCCTGCTTGTGTCCCCTGGCAGCATGCAGTGCCCAAAACTGTCACCCCAGGTACCAAAGAGAGCAGCTCTGCCCCACCTCCCGCCCCAGGGACAGGGGTGGCATGATGCCACCAGGGATGTTGGGTGAATGCTCCATCTGCTTAGAAGTGTGGAATCATCTTGGTTGGAAGAGACCTTGGAGGTCATCCAGTCCAGCCATCAACCCAGCACTGCCAGGTCACCACCAAACCATGTCCCACCACATCTCCGTGGCTTTGGAACCCTTTCAGGGATGGGGACTCCACCACTGCCCCAGGCAGCCTGGGCCTGGCCTTGACAGATGCTTTGGGGAAGAAATTTTTCCTCATGTCATGGAATTACAGAACTGTCAGGGTTGGAAGGGACCTCAAGGCTCAGCCAGTTCCAACTCCCCTGCCATGGGCAGGGACACCTCACACTACAGCAGGTTGCTCACAGCCACCTCCAGCCTGGCTGCAAACACCTCCAGGCATGAGGCTTCCACCACCTCCCTGGGCAACCTGTGACAGGCTCTCACCACCCTCAGGGGGAAGAACTTCTTCCTAACATCCAATCTGAATCTACCCATTTCTAGTTTTGTTCCATCCCCCCCAGTCCTATCCCTCCCTGACACCCTCCAAAGTCCCTCCCCAGCTTTCTTGGAGCCCCTTCAGATACTGTCCAACCTGAACCTCCCAGCGGACAACTTGAGGCCATTTCCTGTTGCCCTATTGCTTGTTCCTTGGGAGCAGAGCCCAACCCCCACCTGGCTCCAGCCTCTTTCAGGGAGCTGCAGAGAGCAGTGAGGTCTCCCTCAGCCTCCTCTGCTCCAGGCTCAACACCCCCAGCTCCCTCAGCTGCTCCTCCCCAGCCCTGTTCTCCAGACCCCTCCCCAGCTTTGATGCACTTCTCTGGACTTGCTCCAGCTCCTCAATGTCCTTCTTGGAGTGAGTACCTAAATTTCAGCCCATGCCAGTGTATCAAGCAGTGCAGGTGTTTGTGCTCAGTCTGTTGTCACCAGCTCACACTACCACTTTGCATCCATTCCTGGCCAGCTCTGCCTGTCCCTGCCCATCCCTCCCAGTGCCTTCCTTGGACACTCCCTTTGGTCTCTTGTGCTTCCCTTGCTTTTCAGCAGGGGTCTTTGGGCTGGAAACAGGAAGCTTTGTGGCCATGGGGGACATCATCTGTTGGGTTTTGGCTGCAAACAAATTTTGAATTGAATTGAATTGAATTGAATTGAATTGAATTGAATTGAATTGACCAGGTTGGAAAAGAGCTTTGAGATCATCAAGTCCAACCTATCACCCAGCACCATCTAATCAATTAAACCATGGCACCAAGCACCCCATCCAGTCTCTTCTTAAACACCTCCAGTGATGGTGACTCCACCACCTCCCTGGGCAGCACATTCCAATGGCCAATTACTCTTTCTATAAAGAATTTCTTCCTCACTTCCAGTCTAAACTTCCCCTGGCACAGCTTGAGACTGTGTCCTCTTGTTCTGGTGCTGGTTGCCTGGGAGAAGAGACCAACCCCCACCTGGCTACAACCTCCCTTCAGGTAGTTGTAGAGAGCAAGAAGGTCTCCCCTGAGCCTCCAACAGAAACAAACTTTAGCTGCAAAATTGGATAGCCTTTGGATCCTGACTCAGGCTCTGAGGGTTCATCTGCAGGACTTCGGGCAGCATGGGAGTGGGGGCCTGGAGCAGCTGCTTGCTCCCCTCTGGCATGACACAGGCACTTCCTCGGCCACCTCAGAGCTCATTCTGACTTCAGCATCTCTGGTTTCTTTCTCCACAGCATCTTCCTGACGGCAATCCTGGGCTTGCCTGAGGCCCTCATCCCTGTGCAGCTGCTGTGGGTGAACCTGGTGACAGATGGGCTGCCAGCCACTGCGCTGGGCTTCAACCCCCCGGACCTGGACATCATGGACAAGCTGCCCCGCAACCCCCGGGAGCCCCTCATCAGCGGATGGCTCTTCTTCCGCTACCTGGCCATCGGCGGTGAGCCCCCACGGGCATGGCTGGGCAGAGCCAGCGGCTGGGCATGGGCTGCCCTTGGGGAGAAGGCCCTTGCTGCGTGCTGGGGATAAGGGTTTCTCTCTTGGCCGTAGTGTACGTGGGCCTGGCCACGGTGGGCGCAGCGACCTGGTGGTTCTTGTATGACGGCGATGGACCACAGGTCTCCTTCCATCAGCTGGTGAGTCAGGAGGGGAAGGGGCCAGCGCCTTGAGTAGGTGGCTGAGGGCATGGCTCAGGCATTGAGGTCTTCCCTCTGCCTTTTTTCTATACTTACTGGAGCATTCCCAAATTTCTGGTAGAAAAGCCTTCAATTGGTGGCCTCTCGTGAGACTCTCCCTCAGGCTCCTGTTTCCAGCCTTGCTTCCAACTTGATCCAAAGGTGCTGAGAGAGCTTCTGAGCCTGAAGCCTTCTTGGGAGGGATCCAGTGTAGATCTGAACAAGGTGGTGGGGAAGCAGGTGCCATCACACTCCAGTGTCACATGTAGTGGAAGGTGAATTTTTCATGGAGACACCTCCCCATCTGCACAGGACCATCTCTAGGCCAGCATCCAGCCACCACCCCAAGGCCCCAGCCCCTGCTGAACCTGGGTCCCTTTGGACAGTTTCAGCAGCTGCTCCAACTGTGAGGTGTTTCACAGCGCCTCTAAGAATCAAGGTCCACCATGTAGGCATCTTCCAGTAGACCAGGTCATTCAAGGCCAAGCTGGACAAGGCCCTGAGCTACTTGGTCTAGTGGAAGGTGTCCTGGCCCATGGCAGGGGCTTGGAACTGGATGATCTTTAGGCTTCCAATCTGTGACTCTCTGTGGCCCCCACCCAGTCGACTCTTCCTCCTCTCTCCTGCCCTGCTGCCCTGCTGGGCATTTACCAGTGGTTTCCTGTGCCAACAGAGGAACTTCATGAGGTGCACCGAGGACAACCCCATCTTTGAGGGGGTTGACTGCGAGATCTTCGAGTCGCGGTACCCCACCACGATGGCTCTGTCTGTGCTGGTGACCATCGAGATGTGCAACGCTCTCAACAGGTGAGGAGGCCAAGGGGCTGCTCCGTAGGCTTTCTGCAGGACCCAGTTTGTGTAGGGCCTCCTGGAACAGCTCTTGGTGGGCTGAGAGCTTTGCTTTGACTCCCCAGAACATCTGGAGCATCCTCTCAGAGGACTGCTGGGTGTGCTGGGAACAGACCCCTGCAGGCCAGGCTGCTGCTGCGAGCAGCGGTGGAGGAAGGGCTGGACCTGCCCTGGCTGGCGTGCAGCTGGTGGTGCTGAGAGGGGTGTCCAGATCCACATCACAGCCAAGCCTGAAGCCAGACAGTCTGGAAGAGAAGGGCTGTGGGGTACAGCCTCGGAGAGCTGAACCCCACCTCAGGCAGGCATGAGGAGCAGAAGCTGCTTGGGGCTCAGGCTGTGCCCTCCCTTCTGCAGCGTCTCTGAGAACCAGTCGCTGCTGCGGATGCCGCCGTGGCTCAACGTCTGGCTGCTGGGGGCCATCATCGTGTCCATGGCTCTGCACTTCCTCATCCTCTACGTCAAGCCCATGCCTGTGAGTACCTTCTGCCACCTCTGCTCACAGCCCAGGGGCCTCCTCCTGTGTGGACACAGTCCCTGGAACAGTCTTCAGGTCTGGAAGCACCTGGGGTGGTTGTCCCCAGCATGTGCCCTCAGGACTAGGTCCTGTGACTTGAACAAATGTGGGGACCAGGAGACAGCCTTCCCCAGAAAGGCTGAGGGACCTGGGGTTTTTTAGCCTCGAGAGAGAAGACTGAGGGTGGAACTTCTCCATTCTTCTGAATTCCTCAAGGGTGGGTGGCAGGAGGATGGGACCAGGAGGTGTTTTTCAGTGGTACCCAGCAGCAGTGGCACTTGTGAGCCCATGCAGCCCTAGCTCTCACTTTCCTCCTCTGCAGGAGAGATGAAGGATGTTTGGTTTCACTCATCTTGGCCAAGAGCCACCTTGGGATCATGACAGACCTTGAAGAGATCCTCTTCTTTGGGCTACCTGGATCCTCCCTCCTTGCACCTGGGATGTGACCCTTTCTCAGCCTGTGCCACACAAGAACCTGACCCTTAAGTAACCCTCCTATCTGCTTCCTAACTGACATATCCAATCCCTTCCACCCTGCAGCTCATCTTCCAGGTAACACCTCTGAGCTGGCCACAGTGGGTGGTTGTAATGAAGATCTCCCTGCCTGTTATCCTGCTGGATGAAGGACTCAAGTACCTATCCCGCAATCATCTGGATGGTGAGCGCGCTCCGCTCCCTGCTCCCTCAGCGCGCTCCGCTCCCTGCTCCCTGCTCCCTCAGCGCTCCCTGCTCCCTCAGCGCGCTCCGCTCCCTGCTCCCTGCTCCCTCAGCGCGCTCCGCTCCCTGCTCCCTCAGCGCGCTCCGCTCCCTGCTCCCTGCTCCCTCAGCACGCTCCGCTCCCTGCTCCCTGCTCCCTCAGCGCTCCCTGCTCCCTCAGCGCGCTCCGCTCCCTGCTCCCTGCTCCCTCAGCACGCTCCGCTCCCTGCTCCCTCAGCACGCTCCGCTCCCTGCTCCCTGCTCCCTCAGCGCGCTCCGCTCCCTGCTCCCTGCTCCCTCAGCACGCTCCGCTCCCTGCTCCCTGCTCCCTCAGCACGCTCCGCTCCCTGCTCCCTGCTCCCTCAGCACGCTCCGCTCCCTGCTCCCTCAGCGCGCTCCGCACCCTGCTCCCTGCTCCCTCAGCGCACTCCGCTCCCTGCTCCCTGCTCCCTCAGCGCGCTCCGCTCCCTGCTCCCTGCTCCCTCAGCACGCTCCGCTCCCTGCTCCCTCAGCGCGCTCCGCACCCTGCTCCCTCAGCGCGCTCCGCACCCTGCTCCCTCAGCGCGCTCCGCTCCCTGCTCCCTGCTCCCTCAGCGCACTCCGCTCCCTGCTCCCTGCTCCCTCAGCGCGCTCCGCTCCCTGCTCCCTGCTCCCTCAACGCGCTCCGCACCCTGCTCCCTCAGCGCGCTCCGCACCCTGCTCCCTGCTCCCTCAGCGCGCTCCGCTCCCTGCTCCCTCAGCGCGCTCCGCTCCCTGCTCCCTCAGCGCGCTCCGCACCCTGCTCCCTGCTCCCTCAGCGCGCTCCGCACCCTGCTCCCTGCTCCCTCAGCGCGCTCCGCTCCCTGCTCCCTCAGCGCGCTCCGCTCCCTGCTCCCTCAGCGCGCTCCGCACCCTGCTCCCTCAGCGCGCTCCGCTCTCTGAGCGCGGTCTGCTTCGTGCTTGGTTGCATTTGTCCATGGGGCTTCATAGTGGCTTCACAGGCACCTCACTTAACCTCTCCTCTCATGTGGTGTCACGTTGTGTTCTTCCACCTTTTACAGTCAAAAAGGCACTTTTTCTCCTATCCCTTCCTCCCCAGAAGCTATTCCCACAGTTGGTAATTAGATCTGCTTGAAGTTCTCCCTTAGGAGCTGGAGCAGTAGACAAACATGCCTCATGTTCTTCCAGCTGCTCTTGAACCTCTGGGAACTGCGTCCCTTCTCTTACAAAACAAATCAAACACTGCTCCCTAAGCCTCCTTTTTCCTCCTCAGTCCTCCTCTCTTCCACCCCTCCATACCCCTGCTGATCTTTTGTCTGCTGCTGCTGAGACCTGAACACCTTGTAACCTGGAAGGCACTCATGGCTTGGGTGGGTGAATGTTCTGCTGGGTTAAAAACTGGTTGATGGCACAGCTCAAAGAGTAGTGGCAATGGAGCTGGCTCCAGCTGCTGGTCAGGCACCAGTGTTGCTCCCCAGGGCTCTGCACTGGGGCTGGTTCTGTTTAATAACTTCATCAATGATCTGGACAAGGGGTTTGAGGCACCCTCAGCCAGTTTGCAGAGGGCAGCAAGTTGGGTGGGAGATATGATCTGGATAGGTGGGTTCGATGGGCCAAGGACAAGGCATGAGGGTCTAGTGGCTCCTGCACTTGGGTCAAAGCAACCCCATGAGTGCTCCAGGCTTGGGGCAGAGTGGCCGGAAACTGTCTGGTGGAAAAGAACCTGGGGTGCTGTTCAACAGCAGCTGAAGATGAGGCAGGGGATGCCCAGGTGGGCATGAAGGCCTCCAGCATCCAGGCCTGGATCAGCTATGGTGTGGGCAGTAGGAGCAGGGCAGTAATTGCCCCTCTGTACTCAGCCATGGTGAGGCCACTGCTCAAATTCTGGGTTCAGTTCTGGGCCCTCACTCCAAGAAGGACACTGAGGGGCTGGAACAAGTCCAGAGAAGGGCAACAAAGCTGGGGAAAGGTCTGGAGAACAGGACTGGTGAGGAGCAGCTGAGGGTCCTGGGGGTGTTTATTGTAGAGGAGGCTGAGGCAGCCCTCATTGCTCCCTACAGCTCCCTGAGAGGAAGCTGGAGCCAGATGGGGGTTGGGCTCTTCTCCCAAGGAACAACTGATAAGGTGAGAAGAAATGGCCTCAAGTTTACCCTGGGGAGCCTTAGGTTGGATATTAGGAAAAATTTCTTCCCCAAGAGGGTCATCAGGCACTGGCACAGGCTGCCCAGGGAGGTGGTTGAGTCACAATGAGGTGCTTAAGAGCTGTGTAAAGGGTGATGCTAGGTTATGGTTGGACTCAGTGGCCTTAAGGTCTTTCCCAGCCTAAATGATTGTGATTCTATGATTCCTTGCCTGCTCACCTTGCTGATGGTCCTTCCTGCATGGCTCTAGCTCATCCCGTTCCCTGTGTCCTTCCAATACCTGAGGGGATCCTTCAGAAAGGCTGGGGAGGGGCTTTTCATGAGGGTGTCTGGAGACAGAACAAAGGGGAATGGTTTGAAGTTGAGTGGAACTGAGGAAGAAGTTCCTCAGTGAGAGGGTGGTGAGACTGGCACAGGCTGCCCAGGGAGGCTGTGCCTACCTCCTCCCTGGAGGTGTTCAAGGCCAGGTTGGATGAGGCCTTGGGCAACCAAGTATAGTTGAGAGGTGTCCCTGCCCATGGCAGGGAGGTTGGAGGAGATGATCTCTGAGGTCCCTTCCAACCTGAGCCATTCTATGGTTCTGTGATTCCTCACCCGAGGACCAGCATCCTCCTCATGCTGTCTGAGCTGCTGTGGCTCTAGCTGGGCCAGCTCTGTGCAGACGAGATCCCTTCAAGGATCAACTCAGGATCTCTTGATAACAAGCCCAGGGAACTGCTTTGCTTCTGACCCCTCACCACGGTTCTTCCTCTCTTTCTTCCCTGTGTTTCAGGAGAAGAGGACAAGAAGTGAAGGGCCCTGAGGAGCTGCTGCTGCCAGGCTGCGCCCTGGCGACTCGCCCTGGAGCCTTGCATGCTGCCCACGCAGCGGCGCAGGACATGCATGTGTCCCACCAGCAGAGCCAGGGCACCTCGCCCACAAGGACAACCCTGATCTTGTTTTGTTTTGTAGCTTTCTTCTTCCTGTACATGAGCAGTGCAATCTGGAGAGCTGGCAGAGGCCTGGGGCACAGCTCTGGGTGCCTGGCTCCTGGCCACGCTGCTCCCTGGGCATTTCTTCCTGCCAAATTTCAGCCCTCTGTGCAGTTTTCACCCTGCCTGGGTGAGCTCCGGCAGGGTGTCCTCCTGGGACACCATGGCAAAGAGCTGGGATTTGGGTGATTGCCTGAGTGCAGGCAGGAGGCTGCATCCCACAGCAGGGTGGGATGGAGCTCCTGAGGCTGGGCAGGGCTTGGTGGTGGGTGAGGGCAGGGGAGGGAGGTGAAGGGGCTGTGGGTTGGGGTTGCTGACCCTCAATGACGTCCCTGGGCACACGGCTGTGGCTACTGCGCTGGGTGGCCACAGTGTCTGTGGCAGCTGCAGACACATGCCCAGGGTGAGCAGTGGTGGTGTAGGCTGTGCTGAGAGGTGTTTGTTGAGGCTGGGTGAGTGTGGTGCAAGGTGAAGCTCTCCTTATTTATCACACTGTCCTCTGTGGTCCCTGTGTTGTGGAAAGCCCCACACTTGCTCAGGCTCCTCCAACACCAAAGCATGACTTAGTCTTTTCTGTTCTCTGTCTGCTGTCTTCTTGGATCCCTTCTGCACTATTTAAGCTGTAGCCCTTCCTTGTTGGGGCAACCATTTAAAGCAGAGCATGGCAGTGACCATTCCTCGTGGCTCCTCCCTCCTAGTCACACTTTGATCCCTCAACTGATCTTTAACTAGCAAGAGTAGCGCTTAAGTCAATCCTTAGGAGCATGTCCATGAGTTGATGTCTTCTGCTTTGGAGGACACTGCTGTCTTGCACAGGGCATCCTTGTGATCCACCTCTGAGATGGGAATGGATGTATGCTGGTGCCAGAGGTTGTTCTCTCCATCAGCAGTGTCTGTCATGGCCTCCCTTTGTGTATGGCACCAAACCCTTGGGGATTTTTCCACAGCAGAGGTGCCCCAGGCTGCAGTGAGTTTGTGGATCAGGGTTGGATTTTGGGATCCAGTCCATTGATCTTTCTCCAAATCCTCCCTCCTGTTTCCCTCACATTCCCCTGTGATCCATCCTGGTGACACTGACTTAGCCAGACTCAATGTCCCTCCTTTCTCTTAAATTCCAGCCACTAGAGCCAGGGGCTTGAGCACTTTGCTCCTTTTCTGTTGGGTGTTGTCTTCTACTTCTTTGCCTCTTCGAAGCCTCCAATGCTTTTGTTTCTCCTGGGCCAGAGCTACTCTTCCTGTGTACCACAGGTGCCAGGTGCCATCCCTCCGTGGTTTTTTCCATCACCAGCACTGAAGATGAGCAGAGCCCCCAGAGCAATGGGAATGTGCAGAGTTGTTATACTACTGAGCTGATGTACCTGTACAGGCAAACCCTGCATGAGATGTTGTTGCTGTATTTAATACCTAATTATTCAAGGAATTTTCATATGGAGCTCTTTCCAAAAGACCTTTCTAGATACTCTGTGGTTAGAGGATTGTTGCTGATTCTATTGGGGTGTTTAATGTTGGGACCCTTGGTCTTGCAGATGTTTTATTTTTCAAAGGTGTTCCTGGATTTCATTGATCCCATGGGACACACAGTTCCTCTTCAAAGATTTCTGCCATGGATGAGACTCACCCTGGTGCAGAGGACCAGGGTATGACCCAGGTACTGCTTCAGCCTTCAAAGGAAGGCTTCACTTAATGCTGTAGATGGGGGAGCTGCCCTTCCCCCAAAGGGTGGATTTCACCTTACTGTAGTACAGAGCATCTCCAGCTCTGTGGGCAGGGAAAGAACCAGTAGGCATTTAACCCAGTACCACCAGCTGGGTGACTTCAGGGGAGATTGCTTCTGTGTTTCCCTGAGGCTGAAAACCAGTTTGGAAGAGGCTGGACCCTATTCAGAGCATCCCAGCTCTGTTCATAGGCTCCAGCAGAGCTTTCAGCTGCAGAGGGACTTTCCATGACGGTGTCTAGAGACCAGACAAGGGAGATTGGTTTGGAGCTGAGGCAGAGCAAGATTAGGCTGGAGCTGAGGACAAAGTTCTTCAGTAGGAGGGTGGTGAGACTCTGGAACAGGCTGCCCAGGGAGGCTGTTGAATACCTCCCTGGAGGTATTCAAGGCCAGGCTGGGTGAGGCCTTGAGCAGCCAAGTGCAGTTGAGAGATGTCCCTGCCCATGGCAGGGGGTTGCAGTAGGTGATTTCTGAGGTCCCTTGCAACCCGAGCTGTTCTGTGATGCTGTGATGGCCTTGGTCCATTGTGCCTGTGGGCACCTGTGTGCCCACCCCCTCCACATTGCAGACCCCCAGTCACACTGCTCTCCCTGGGCAGAGGATCTGGTGTCGATTACTTTTATCTAAACAGAGAATCAGAGAATCATTAAGGTTGGAAAAGACCTCTGAGATCATCCACTCCAACCACCAACCCAGCACCACCATGGCCCCCAAACCATGGCCCCAAGTGCCATGGCCACAGGAACACCTCCAGGCATGGGGACTCCACCACCTCCCTGGGCAGCCGGGGCCAACGCCTGATGATGTGTAGGTGTGTGGAGGAGTTTCTCGTGTAAAGGTCCCACAGATGAGCACAGATGATGGATGGGAGTCTCTGTAAGGAGACCTGAAAGGAAAAGCAAAACCCCAAGGGTTCGGGAAGCCACCAAACTTTAACTGCCATTGAATTCCTGCTGGTGATTTTTGCTCAGTCCCACCTGGCAGCAGAGAGGGGGAGCAGGTGGAACCAAGCATCCTTCCGAACTCACCAGCAGAATGACACTTTGAGGAGGTGCTGAGCTAGAGATGCCAAGCTGCTGGCAAGGGAGGTGCCACAAGCTGTGCTATTAGTCAAGCAGTGAGTTACCAACCCCCAGGTGATCATGGACAGAAGCCAGAGCTGTGTCCCCACCAAAGGCTTGTTCCTTCCAGCAGCAAACTGCATTTGTGTTGTGAGCTCGAGATCCACCTAGCAGACAGCACAGAGAGCCTGCACTGCGGCTGTCTGCAGCAGCAGGGAGCGTTGGAATCTGGGCCCCTTGTCCGGGAGGGACACATCTGAACCCACATGCCCCTCTTGTCCTTTGGTCACTTGGAGTGCAGGTTTCACTCCATGGTTTGTGAAGGCTGAGAGTTCAAACATTTCAGTGAAGCAGGCAAGTCTCTGCAGGGTGAGCTACTTTCCCTTCCTGCTTGGGGGAAAGGTCAGCACAGTGATCCATGGCACGTGTGCCACCAGCAGCAGGCTGGCTGCTTTCCAGGCTGGAGCTTGTCCTGGTGAAAGCCTGGAGATCCCAGCACCAAACCCAGCACTCTGGGTTTGGGTCAGGTGCCCCTCTGAGCATGCACCCATGCAGTACAAAGGGGATGGGCACTGCATGGCTCTTGGGACTCAGCAGCTTGTTGAAAAAGCAGCTCATGGGGGAAGCCTCTGAGATCCTTGGGTTCTGGACAACACAGGTGAGGAATCACTTCCTTCCCAGCTTTATGCTGGTGGTGCTGCCTGGTGTGTTCAGAGGTTTGAAATGAAACTCAGCTCTGTCCAACGAGGCCTTCAGCATCATTGGGCTGCTGTGGTAGACCCTCTGCATGCAGGGAAGCAGTGAGGAGATGCACGGTGGAGGACATGCTGGGGTGGCAGCAGAGCTCTGTGAGCACTTCATGTCCTTCCTCAGGGCCAGGCACTGTGCTGTGCTACAGCCAAGGCTGGGAGCCAAGGCTCCTGTGTCCCTGGAGCAAGCACTGGGGGGCAGCTTTGGGCAGTGGCTGTGGAAAGCCTTTTGTGCTGTTTTGGGACGTCCTGGAGTTGTGGCCAGTTGCTGGGTGAGGTCTTCCCCCTGCAGTGTGTGATCCTGTTGGGAGGCACATTGGGAGAGGAAAAAGATGCTCTCAGAGCAAAGAAATCCTGCATCTGATGTTCTGTTTCTGTCAGGTGGCCACCATACAGCTCAGGGTCTGGATGAGGTTTTGGGTTTGTGTGTTTGACACCTTGGAGGTGTCTTAAAATACTCCAACCCCCCTGGGCATTGTGCTCCTGGGCACTGTGCTGTGGGTGCCCTGCTGGAGCAGGGGGTTGGACTGGATGAGCTCCAGAGGTCCCTTCCAACCCCACCGTGCTGGGGGGCTGGGGTTCTGCCATGTTTCTGGTGTTCTGCTCAGCCAAGGCCGAGTGGTGCCACCAGGAGCAGGTTAGGAGTAGGAGGGGCTAGGGGACATCATTCCCATAAGGACATCAGATTTGGGACTCTGCTCATGCTGTGGAGGGCAGAAGTAGCCAGAGGAGCAACAGGAAAACTCAGCAGCAATTTCTGGCCCTTATAGCTGAGGTTGATGGTGCTGGGACAGCCAGCAGCTGCTCTGCAGGGGCCTGGCTAATGCTGGCCTGGTTGGTGGGAGATATTCCCCAGGTTCAGTGACCTTGGCACCATCCCACTCCTGAAACACTCACAGGAGTCTCCAGGAAAATTGGTAGAGTTGGTCCTAAGGCTTACCCTGATTTGTGGTCCCTACCTGGCAGGACCATCACCTTCTAGCAGTGGTGCCAGAGATTCAAATGTCCCTGCTTGGCCCCTCTGGGATTTTTTGCCTCTGCAGTGGTAATCAGAGGAGAGGCAGCCAGGGGCTGGGTTTTGGGGATGAAGGAGAGCTTGAATGACACAGTTTGGCTTAGGGTTTGAGGAAGAGAACACAGAGGGTCAATTCTGTTTCCTTCTTGGTGCCATTCAACTTTGGGTATGAATGGACCCAAATCTGTGAGTGCCTGGAGCCAGGGAGACCACCAGCTGGTGTCTGAGCTGGGTAGATCTGGGTGCTGGGGAACCAAGAAGGTGACCATGGAGCTGCCAGTGGGTGCCTTTGGTGGGTCCATGCTGGGACCAAGCTGATTCTCTACTGTGTGGTGCCTGGAGAGACAAATCTGGAGATGCAGGAGCTTGGCCTTCATCCTGAGAGGCCAGGCCTGTGGGGGTGGGAGGGGGTCACAGAGGGGCAGAACTGCAAGAAATGAGGTTTCCTATTTTATTACATGAGAGAGATTTTTCCACTGAATTACTGCTTCCTGCAGCATTCCTGGCCAGCTGCACACAGCCAGGTGCACCATGAGGACGTGGGGAGGCTCCTCCTGCTCACCTCCATCCCATCCACTCTGGTCACACAATATTGGGGTGATTTGTTTTATACTTCTGGAAGTACAGAAATAAAAGCCATTTTGCTGGGGAGCTCTGGGCCTTTCCTGCCTGAGTCTTTGCTCTTTATTTGTTACTTTTTGATTTTTTTCCCTTCTCTCTTTTTTTTCTTATCACAGTATCAGTCAGGGTTGGAAGGGACCACAAGGATCAGCTAGTTCCAACCCCCCTGCCATGGGCAGGGACACCCCACACTAGATCAGGCTGGCCAGAGCCTCATCCAGCCTGGGCTTAAACACCTCCAGGGACAGGGCCTCAACCACCTCCCTGAACAACCCATTCCAGGGCTTCACCACCCTCATGGGGAAGAACTTCCTCCTCCCCTCCAGCCTGAATCTCCCCACCTCCAGCTTCAGTCCATTCCCCCTAGTCCTAGCACTCCCTGAGATCCTGAGCAGTCCCTCCCCAGCCTTCCTGGAGCCCCCTTCAGATCCTGGAAGGCCACAATGAGGTCACCTCAGAGCCTTCTCTTCTCCAGCCTGCACAGCCCCAATTCCTTCAGTATGTCCTCACAGGAGAGGTGCTCCAGCCCTCTGCTCCTCCTCCTGGCCCTGCTCTGGACACCTTCCAGCACCTCCAGATCCCTCTTGCAATAGGGGCTCCAGAACTGGACGCAGTACTGCAGGTGGGGTCTCCCCAGGGCTGAGCAGAGGGGCAGAATCCCCTCCCTTGCCCTGCTGGCCACACTTCTCCTGCTGCAGCCCAGGCTCTGATTGGCTTTCTGGGCTGCAAGTGCACCCTGAGAGCTCCTGGGGAGCTTCTCCTCCCCCAGCACCCCCAAGTCTCTCTCCTCAGGGCTGCTCCCCAGCCAGGCCCTGCCCAGCCTGGATTTGTGCCTGGGGTTGCCTTGACCCAGCTGCAGGACCCTGCCCTTGGTCTTGTTGAAGCTCCTGAGGTTGACTTGTGCCCACCTCTCCAGCCTGCCCAGGTCCCTCTGGATGGATCCTTCCCTCCAGCTGTCTGCTGCACCACACAGCTTGGTGTCAGCAGCAACCTTGCTGAGGCTGCACTCACTGCCACTGTCCATGGCCCCCACAAAGGTGTTGGCAAGCCTGGTCCCAGGACTGGTCCCTGAGGGACTCTGCTTGTCCCTGGCCTCCCCTGGGACATGGACCATTGACAGCCACTCTCTGGGTGCAGCCATCAAGCCAGTTCCTTACCCATCTAGTGGTCACCCATCCAACCCATGTGTCACCAGCCTGGAGACCAGGATGTGGTGCAGGACAGTGCCAAAGGCTTTGCTCAGGGCCAGGTGAACGACATCAGTTGCTCTCCCCTCAGCTATTGATGTTGTGACCTGTTCAGAGAAGGCCACCAGAGGTTTGTCAGGCAGGATTTGCCCTTGGCAAAGCCATGCTGACTGCTCCCAGTCACCTCTTCACTATTCTTCTGAGTCAGCAGTGCCTCCAGGAGGATCTGCTCCATGATCTTTCTGGGCACAGAGGTGAGACTGACTGGCCTGGAGTCCCCTGGTTCCTTCTTCTCACCCTTTTTTGCAGATGGGAGCAATGTTTCCCCTTCTCCAGCCTGTGGGGACTGCCCCAGGCTGCCAGGGCTTTTGGAATAGAATAGAGAGGGGTTTAGCAACCTCCTCTGCACACCTAAAGTCTGGGGTCATGAGCTTAGAATAGGTCCTGCTGATAGCCCTGAGGAGACTAAATTCAACTGCTTCATGGTCACTGCAGCCAAGGCAGTCTCTGAGCCTCACATTGGTTACCAGCCCTTCCCTGCTGGTGAGCACAAGGTCCAGCAGAGCACCTTTTCTTGGTGGTTCCTCTACCATTTGGAGGAGGAAGTTGTCTTCTATGCAGTCCAGGAACATCCTGGATTGCTGGTGCCTTGCTGTGCTCTCCCTCCAGCAGATGTCAGGGTGGTTGAAATCACCCATGAGGACCAGGGCTTGTGACCTGGAAGCCGCTTCTATTTGCCTGTGGAGGGCCTCATCTGCTTGGTTCTGCTGGTCAGGTGGCCTGTAGGAGACCCCCACAGTAATATCTCCTTCCCCTGTCTTGCCCTTGATTTTAACCCCTACACTCTCAACCAGCTCATCATCCCTCCCCAGGTGGAGTTCTGCTGATTCCAGCTGGTTCTTGACAGAGAGGGCAACACCTCCTCCTCTCCTTCCCTGCCTGTCCTTCCTAAAAAGCTTATACCCTTCTATCCCTGCATTCCAGCCATGGGAATCATCCCACCAGGTGTCAGTAACAGCCACTATGTCATGGCCTCCCAGCAGCACGGTGCCCTTAATTCATCCTGTTTGTTGCCCCAGCTGGGTGCATTTGCATAGAGGCACTTCAGCTGGGCTGGCCCTGTCCTCCTCTGGTGCCAGTTCCGTTGGTTTGCACAGGGTGTCCTGGTGTGTCATTCGTGGCTTGCCTCAGGGCAGCAAGTTGAGAGCCCTTAGCAGCTCTCCATCCCTCTGCCTCTGGTGAGCTGCCCCTCTGCTTGTCACAGGCCAGCAGGAGACTATTAACCCCTTCCCCCTTCAAATCTACTTTAAAGCCCTGTCAATGAGCCCTGCCAATTCCTGCCCCAGGATCCTTTTTCCCCTCTGGGACAAGTGTGTCCCATAAGTTGTTTGCAGCTCTGCTGCCTTGCAAACCCAGCCATGGTTGTAGAACCCAAAGCCCTGCCGATGGCACCAGCCCCGGAGCCATGAAGTGACCTGTTGGCTCTTCCTCAACGCTCCCTCATCCATCACTGACCTTGGAGGGATAGCAGAGAACACAACCTGAGCTCCTGATCCCTTCAGCAGGTGCCCCAAGGTTCTGAAATCTCTTTGAATTGATTGTGAGCCTCTCACTGCTGCATCCTCGCTACCCACCTGAAAGACCAGCAGTGGGGAGTAGTCTGAAGGACTCAGGAGGTTGGGAATTCTACCTACAATGTCCTTTACTTGGGCACCAGGGAGGCAGCAGATCTCCCTGTGCAATGGGTCTGGTCTGCACGTTGGGCCCTCTGCTCCCTCCAGCAGGGAGTCTCCTACAACGATGACCCTACGAGGTTTCTTTTCCAGACTAGTTTTGATGGCTGGCCTGAGGCAACCTGTCATTGGTGCAGCTTCTGTCTTCCTGCAGTCCTCACCCTCACCCATGCCCTGTTCCTCCTGCAGAGCCTCCTACCCATCCTGTACCTGCACTGCAGGCAGTGTGCTGCTCAAAGCAGCAGGCTTGCTCCGTTTGCATTTCTTCCCTCGGGCAGAGACCTGCTCCAATCGGCCCTGCCCATGTGGGTTACTGCGGGGAGGCTGAGAGGCTTGCTGATGGGAGGGTATCAAACTCCCTGCTCCACTAAGAGTCACCCCCTGCTCTGGTTTTGTAGAGGTTAGATTATGGAAATAGTCAATGTTCCTTTCACAGTCTCTTATGGTTCTTAGCCTTTCCACCTCTTCTTTTAGTTCAGCCACCATGCTCATCAGATCCCTGATCAGCTCACACCTGACACAGGAGTTGTTCCTTCCATCCTCCATGTCGAGTGCCAGGCTCCAGCACTCGCTGCAGCCACCTGCCTGAACTCCTGCATGCTTGTGAGTGGCCTCTGTTTGGGTGCCCACTGTTCTACTAGCCTCACTTCTAGAGGTAACCACCGTGCAGGAACCAGCCTCTCCCGCCGGCGCCGCTCCCCGTGGGTGCGCAGGCTGCGCCCAGCTCCCGCCGCTGCCTGCTCTCGGCCACGCGCTGGTTCCGCGGCCGCCCCGCCCCCTGCTGCGTCACTGCGCGCGGGCACCAGGCGACGCGAGCCTGCCGCCCCGCCTCCCCCTCGTGGGGTCCCGAGCCCCCAGCCCCTTGCCTCGCGGGAAGCAAGGAAAGCCAAAAGCAAGCTCCCGGAGCCGAGCTCCTGCCGCTGCCTCCTCTCTCAGCCACGGGCTGGGGTCACAGAAGGGTTTGTGCCTGGAGAGACCTCAAAGGTCACCCAGATCCAAGCCCCTGCCATGGGCAGGGACACCTCCCACCAGCACAGGCTGCTCGAGGCCTCGTCCAGCCTGGCCTTCAACACCTCCAGGCAGGAGGCAGCCACAGCCTCCCTGGGCAGCCTGTGCCAGAGTCTCCCCAACCTCACTGCAAAGAATCTCTTCCTCATCTCCAGTCTCAGTCTCCCCTCTCCCAGCTCAAAGCCATTGTTCCTCATCCTGGCACTCCCAGCCCTTGTCACAAGTCCCTCCCCAGCTCTCCTGGAGCCCTTCAGGTACTGGAAGGCTGCTCTGAGGTCTCCCTGCAGCCTTCTCTTCTCCAGGCTGAACAGCCCCAGCTCTCCCAGCCTGTCCCCATAGCAGAGGTTCTCCAGCCCTCTGAGCATCTTGGTGGCCTCCTCTAGAGCCCCTACTGCAGGTCCATGTTCCTCCTGTGTTGCGGACTCCAGAGCTGGACCCAGGCCTGCAGGTGATATCTCCCCAGAGCAGAGCAGGGGGGCAGGATCCCTCTCTCCATCTCTGGCCACACTGTTTTGGATGCAGCCCAGGCTGCCCTTGGCCTTCTGGGCTGCCAGTGCCCACTGCTGGCATCATTTCCAGCTGATTTGGGGGACATTTGGGAGCCCATGGAGCTGTACCAAGAGCCTGAGGGCATTCTTCAGCCCTAAAAGGAGCTGTGCTCAACCAGATCAGGATTTCTTGTGGGCTTTCAGAGCAGCCAAATTAGAAATGGAGCCGAGTTTGTCTCTGGCATGGGACGGCAAAGGGGAAATGGAAGGAGTGGCACAATCCCACTGCTGGGACTTCCTTCCAGTCCCAGTTCGTCTGCTCTCAGGACAGCAGCATCCAAACAGCAGTGCAGGTTTTGCCTGGGTCCAGGAGCGTCCTCACCTTCTCTCCCCCAGCTGAGGGAGGAGGTTTAGCTAAGCCCTGCAAAAAGCAATGATTAAATAAACCCCACTTAAATCTCTTGGCCTCCTCTGAGGGTGGCATGGAGCCTCGGGGCTGTGTCCCCATCTCAGCATCTCCAGGAGCTTTGCCTGTGCTCCCACTTGGAGCTGAATGTCCTGATGCAGCTGCAGGTGGTGTGTGGAAGCAGATTTGGATCCATGGAACAGCTGCCCATGGTGAGTCAGCTTTTGCTGGGATGTGGCTCCATGTGTCCCTTGCCCACGCTGCGAGCTGAAGAAAGGTGCTGCACAGGGGACCCCAAACCCTGTCTGACCCACAGGGGGGATGCAAAAGGCTGTGGGGCACCCAGGCCAACGCTGATCTTCAGGCAGGGCCCTTGCTTGGCCTCCTCTTTCCAAATGTAGACCCGGCCTCCAGTGTTGGCACATGAGGGTCACCAGCACCATGCTGCTGCACCAGCTCCTGAGGCTGCAGCACTGACTCAGCAGACATCAGTGGCAGCAAGGTCCCCACATTCCCTACCTGACACTGCAGCAGTCCTTGGGCCCCTAGGGACAAGCACCACTGGGACTGTTCATGTCTTAGAGTCCAGCATGGTTTGGGTGGGAAGAGACCTTTCAAGGCCATCCAGTGCAACCCCCTGCAGCCAGCAGGGGCATCCCCAACCAGAGCAGGTTGCTCACAGCCCCTGGAAGTGTTCCAGGGATGGGACATCTGCCACCTCTCTGAGCAACCTGGGCCAGGCTCTCCCTCTCCCTTCTCTCCAGCTGAATCTCCCTCTCTGAGGTCAAACCATGCAACCTTGTCCTGTCACAACAGAAGAACTCTGTCCCCAGCTTTCTGATCTCCCCTTGAAGCCCTGAAAGGCCACCAGAAGGTCTCCCTGGCGCCTTCTCCAGGCCAAACAAGCCCAACTCTCTCAGCCTGGCCTCACAGCAGAGGCAGGATGCAGGAAGTTGTTGCCCCCAAGCAGCCCCAAGGGTCTCTGTCCCTCCCGGCAAGCGTTCGGCTGCCTGCAGACTGCAGCTGCCACGTTCCCAGCAGGCGCGGTGGCCGCGGGGCTGCTGACCCGTGGGTACCCCCAAAAGCATTTGCTGCGGTGCTGCCTCAGCCACCACCGAGGCATTTCCCTGGAGACGTTTCCACGGCACCCAGGGTGGCGGTGCCACGGCGGGGGGCGAGCGGCACCCACAGCGCGGCGTGCCCGGGCGCCGCGGGGCGGGGCGGAGCGGAGCGGAGCGGAGCCAGCCCTGCTGGGAAGCGGGGGAGGGAGGTCAGGGGGGAGTTAAAATTGGAAGGCAAACTGAACGTGCTGTTTTCAGGACCTTGCCTGCTCTCAGCAGCTCATTTTTTTCCCCATCACCCTCCCCATTCCTATGGGCAGCTGAGGGGTGTGAGCAAGGGGACTCCCTGGGGGCCACAGTGTCTGGGCAGAGCCCCCAGCCCCCAGGGTCTTCTCTGGTGGCCTGGGCCCCCACAGGTCTCCTTCCCCACCCCCCCATCTTTCCCATCTCTGCAGAGCTGCTGTCCCTCCCCAGCCCCGCATCTGCCGCGTGCTGCGCGTTTTTGAGCCGCAGTTCAGAGCTCCGTGCTGGAGGCTGCCAAGGCTGCGGGGCTGTGCCATGAGCCTCACCCAGCAGTTCTGTTCCTCCTCCCCCAGACTCTCGGAAAAGCAACCTCTAAGGCCATGGAAAGCCCCAAGAGCTTTTGTGTTACCACAGCCTTGCTTTCCTGGGTGCTGGTGGGCTCAGGCCCCGTGCAGAGGCTTTCACCATCCCCTTCGTGCCCCTGCAGACCTCTATCCTCCAGGACCGTGTCCCAGCTCAGAGCAAGGACAAAGTCACATTTCCAGGAGTCTCCCTTGACAATCCTATTGTTTGCATCTTGCTCTTGCCAAGCTCCAGCAGAGGCTGAGTTTATCTCAGGGCTGGGGGAAGGAGCTGGTTTGGTAGCCATGGACTGAGCCCTGTGCTAAGCCTGCACGCTGCTGCTGGGGCTGCCCTTGGTGGATCATTAGGGTGGAGGAGGTGCTGGATGAGGCCAAGCCTGGTGCTGGGCAGTGCTGGCTGACCCAGGTGACCCCAGAGACTAACCCAGAGGCTTTAGGGCTTCTCTTTCTGTTGCTGCTTCAGAACTGTTGCTGTTGCTCCCACAGGCAGTAGAGCCAGAAGGGCAAATTTTCCTTATCACTGTCTGGTTTTGTCCTCTGTGTGCCCACGTTGTCCTCCTCTCACCCCACTTGGTCCCACGTTTGCATGCTCCTGGCTGGAGTCAAGCCCAGATCACTGCTTTTAGTGCCCAGGGAAACCCAGCCTTCGGACCATCAAATCACAGCATGGTTGGAAGAGGCCTTTGGAGATCAAGTCCTACCCCCCCTGCCAGAGCAGGGGCACCCAGGGCAGGGCACACAGGGACTTGTCCAGACTGCTTTTGAAACTCTCCACACAATGAGACTCCACAACCTCTCTGGGCAGCCTGCTCCAGGCCTCCAGCACCCTCACAACAAACAACTTTCTCCTCTTCTTCACGTGCAACCTCATGGGCTCCAGGCTGTGCCCCTTGCTGCCCCTTGTGCTGTCCCTGGGCACCACTGAGCAGAGTCTGGCCCCAGCCTCTTGCCCCCCAGCCCTCAGATATTTGCACTGAGAAGATCTCTTCTCAGTCTTCTCTTCTCCTTGAGCCCAGGACCTGCTGCACCAACCCAAGCTTTTGCTGGGCCTCCAGCAGCCCCCCCAGACTTTGACTTTGTCACCACTGACAGAGGCCCTGTCCAGGGCCTCCTTCCTGCTCTGTATGACAGCAGCTGAGAGATGCAGAAGTTGCTCAGGGGAAATGACTGTGAGGGTATGGCCAGCACTGAGCTCTGTCTCTGCAGGACCCGAGATAAAAGCACCCCAAGGGCAGCTGCTGTGCCACAGCCTCTGCAGCAGGTCATGGACATCTCTGCAGGCAGCACCTTGCAAGACCTCTCTAGGCAAGAATTCCTATCTTGTTTTGATTTGCCATCAGGCATTGCAGCCATAGATTGATTATCACAGCAGGGACCACAAGAAGGCCACCAGCATCCTGGCCTGGATCAGCAATGGTGTGGCCAGCAGGGGTAGGGCACTGGGGAGGCCACAGCTCAAATCCTGGGGTCAGTTTTGTGCCCTCACTCCAAGAAGGACAGTGAAGGGCTAGAGCAGGTCCAGAGAAGGGCAACAAAGATGGGGAAGGGTCTAGAGAACAGGGCTGGGGAGGAGCAGCTGAGGGAGCTGGGGGTGTTCAGTCTGGAGCAGAGGAGGCTGAGGGAGACCTCCTTGCTCTCTGCAGCTCCCTGAGAGGAGGCTGGAGCCAGGTGGGGGTTGGGCTCTGCTCCCTAGGAACAAGCAATAGCACAAGCAATAGCCTCAAGTTTCCCTAGGGGAGCTTCAGGTTGGACCTGAGGAACAATTTCTTCCCCAAAAGGGTTCTCAAGGCCTGGCCCAAGCTGCCCATCCCTGGAGGGGTTTCAACGCCCTGGAGCTGTGGTGCTGATGGATCAGTGGTGCCCTGGCAGTGCTGGGGTAAGGGTTTGGACTTGGTCTGGAGGATCTCTTCCAACAGAGACAATTGCAGGCTCAACTGAGGCAAGCTCTGTCCCTGCAGCTCAGCACCTGAGCCACAGCAGAAAACTCTTCCCCAGTAGTGGTGGTCAGGCTCTGGAGTGAGCTGCCTAGGGAGGGAGCTGAGCCACTGTGGTGGTTTAGGCTGGGTGCTGGCCTGGATGGCACTGCACAGACCACACCTGGGAGGGGCCAAGGGGTGGGCCCAGCCCGGGGGGGTGCTCACAGGACACCAGGTGTTCCATTCCCATTACGCCCTGCTCCCCTATGCAACACCCACGCGGGGTCTTCACTTCCTCTTTCGCCCCCCGCCGGTGCCTAGGTGCAATGGCCTGAGCTGCCTCCTTGGGCCTGCCCAGGCCCGAGGCTGGAGAAAGAGCCCTGGGGGGGTTGGGTGTACCCCCAGGTGGTGATGGGATCTCTCTCTCTTTGTCACGGTGCTTGTGGCTCTCTGTAGAGCTTTCATTGTTGTTCCTTTTTTGGCTTTCCATTTAAACTTCCCATCACTTTTGCAATCCCTGTGTCTGAGTCGTTATTCCTGCCCGTGGTGGGAGGATTGCTCTCCCAAACCACAACAGCCACCAACCCTGGGGGTGTTTGAAGGGGCTTTGGATGTGGTGCCTGGGGATATGGTTTAGGGGTGAACCTTGCAGAGTAGGTTAATGGTTGTACAGTGATCCTGAGGGTCTTTCCCAACCTCACTGTTTCTGTGATTCTGTGAAAACAACCCAGCCCCATGGACTCAGCACCTCCTGGCAGGTGCCCATCCTGCCTGGGCAGGCAGTTTGCCAGGTCAGCAGCCCCAGCTGGGCACTGCCCTGCCGCAAGCAGCTGGCGGAGGAGAGCAGCTGAGTTACCATCGGCAGAAGCTCCTCTGCAGACAGGGCCAGGGGGATGCCGCTGGGCAGGAGGGCAGCTGGCACTACTCCCCCCCACACCACTGTGGTGGGGCCAGGTGGACTGGCAATGCCAGCCCCGAGCTGCTAAATTCCCTGCTCTAAAGTGATCTGAAGAGCAGCAAACCACACGATGAGGTGGGCATGGGAGAGGGGAGGGCCAGCAGGGTTTCAGGCAGGGCTTTCTTCAGACCTTTGGGGCCATGGTCAAGGCGTCCATGCTGGGTGCTGGGAGCAGCCCAGGGGAATCCCCAGGCCCCACTGGTGCTCCCGCGCTGGGACTCCTTACTCCCAGCACCACCTCGGCTGCAGCCCCGGGGTCCAGCCCCAGGGCCGAGCTGCAAGGTGGCTCCAAGAGGCGCTGTAGTGGGAGGTGCAAACTGTCTGCCCATGGAAAGTATGTTAGCTCCAGCCATGCTCTAACCATTTTATTGACTCCCAGAGCCCGAGGAGGTTAGAAGTGACTCTTTTACAGTCATTTTGCTGTTAAATTTAGCTGTCCTATTTTCATTATCCCCATGGCCTTGGCAGGGGGGAGCAGCCTTCCCTAAAAGGCCTGGTTTCATACAGTAAGTTCTTTGCTTCTCTCCTGACAGATATCTCGGCTTATAAGGTTTGTGTGCTCCTCTCAATAGTTCTATCAGCCTTCAATCTGAGGTGATTGCCATCAGCGGCTCATGTTTGCGCCAGTTCCCCACGCTGCCCGGGGCCACGGCGGCGCGAGGGACTCGCAGCCCTTGTGACGTGGATCCCCTGCTGCTGGCTCCCAGTCTGCCATGGAATGTCCCCAAAAGACTGGTACAAAGGGTTCAGCTGCTCTGCCTCCTGCTCTCCCTCTTGCCCAGCAAAGAGAGTCCCCTGGTTCCAGCCATTTCCTGGTCGCCAGGTCTGCAAAGCGCTGAGTGAGGCCGAGGAGACGCCCAGCGCTGGGCAGCGGCGGGTGGGAGGTGCTGATGGCGACAGAAGTGTTCTGCCAAGGGAAGATTCAGCCCAGCAGGGGCAACATTTCCACATTTCCAACAGCATTTCCCCCCAGCAGAGAGGGACCTTGTCCCAGCCTTGGTGGCCGTGGGCAGCCAGCAGATCATAGACCCACAGCCTGGTGTGGGTTGGGAAGGGCCTTCAGAGGCCACCTGGTCCCCTCTAGAGCTCGTCTAGCCCAAGCCCTGCTATGAGCTGGGGCTCCTGGGATGGAGCCTGTCCTCGAGGGGAGCACTGAAGCTGCCAGAGGATGGAGCCTGTCCTCGAGGGCAGCACTGAAGCTGCCAGACTCTGGGCTTTTTTGGGTAACAGCCTCCTTTGCGGGGGGAAGACCCTCTAACTCCCCCAGAGCCAACCCTCCTCAGCCCCAGTGCTCCCCAACAAAGCTCATCCCCGTGGGGCTGTGTCCTCCAGGCTGCCTGGTGGGGTGCAGCATGGGGTCAGGGTCATCCATCCCTCCAGGAGGCTCAAGCCCCTGCACTTTCCCCACCAACGAACCCCAGAGCCTCAGATTTCAGCCTGGCACTCACAAACCCTGCCCCTTTCTGGGTGACATCCACTCCAAGCGGTGCCTGCAGCACCCCCAAGCATCCCTCACTGGGAGGCTGGCTCTCCAGCCCCCCTCCTGGCCCTGCCTTTCAGGAAATGCTGAAAATGCCTCCAAATGCACCCAGCCCAGCCCAGCGAAGTGCTGGGAACCAGGCAAGCCCCAGCTGGGCAGCCTGGCCACAGGACAGGCCAAGCTGGGCACCTGGCTGCCCTGTAGGTCAGCTCTGAATTGCTGGGCTGGGGTTTCTGGGCCTCCACTCTCCTCTTTCCCAACCCCTTTTCCTTGAGGGACCAAGCAGGACGTGGGTTAGGGACATGAGCAGGAAGCCCACAGCTCGAGGTGGCTGCTGGAGCAGGGCAGATGTTTCTCCAACCCCAGTCCCTAAAATCCTCTCCTGGGACCTGCACTATCTCCTCCATCCCAGCCTCGATGCCTCATGGTCCCTGCCCACAGCCCCTCCATCCCCAGGGCCGGTCCCTACCCAGAGTGGGTGCAGCCCCCGTGGGTGGCTGGCTCCGTGCCGGTGGCACGTGGGCTGGGCAGCAGGGTGGCCCTGCACCGTCCCGCACCCCGTCCCACCCCCACACCATGTAGGGCACCAGCTGCTCCCAGCCCAGAGCTTATAGGAAGAGGAAGCCACATCCCAGCGCAGAGGAGGAAGCCCCAGAGCCCTGATGTGGCAGCGCCCGTAGTGGGGCTGGCTGCTCTCGACCCCCCTCTGCCTGCTTGCGGAGCAGCCGCTGCAGCGGCCACGACCCCCGGCGCTGAGCACCCTGCTGCAGGAGGCTGCACTCGGCCATGGGGCAGAAGTGCATGGACAAGGTGTCCTCCTTCCTCTTCGAGTATGACACCCCCAGGATGGTGCTGGTGAGGAACAAGAAGGTGGGACTGACCTTCCGGCTGATCCAGCTCGTGGTGCTGGCGTACATCATCGGGTAAGGCTCCGCGCTGCCCACAGCCTGGCACTGCCTGCAGAGGAGCCCCTGTGCCCTCCTCGCTGCCCACTGCCTGCAGAGGAGCTCCTGTGCCCTCCTCGCTGCCCACAGCCTGGCACTGCCTGCAGAGGAGCTCCTGTGCCCTCCTCGCTGCCCACAGCCTGGCACTGCCTGCAGAGGAGCTCCTGTGCCCTCCTCGCTGCCCACTGCCTGCAGAGGAGCTCCTGTGCCCTCCTCGCTGCCCACTGCCTGCAGAGGAGCTCCTGTGCCCTCCTTGCTGCCCACAGCCTGGCACTGCCTGCAGAGGAGCTCCTGTGCCCTCCTCGCTGCCCACAGCCTGGCACTGCCTGCAGAGGAGCCCCTGTGCCCTCCTTGCTGCCCACAGCCTGGCACTGCCTGCAGAGGAGCTCCTGTGCCCTCCTCGCTGCCCACTGCCTGCAGAGGAGCTCCTGTGCCCTCCTCGCTGCCCACTGCCTGCAGAGGAGCTCCTGTGCCCTCCTCGCTGCCCACAGCCTGGCACTGCCTGCAGAGGAGCCCCTTTGCCCCCCACTGCCAAGCCAGGCCGGTTGCTGCCGATGGCATCCCCCCCGGCTGCGGCCGCTCCTGCGCTGCCCGGTGTCCCGTACCAGCCTCCCAGGCAGCCGTCCGTCCCCACGTCCGCCCCGGCAGCTCCGAGGGTGTGCGCTGGAGACTCGTCCCTGCACTGCTCCTCGCTGCCGCTCCCCATCGCGGCCCGCAGGGCTGCTGGCTGCGGGCCTGGGAATCTGTTGTTATGTTTATTGTCATTTATATTCCCCAGGAGTCAGCCGGGGCCAGCGCGGTGATTTGTGAGCCCCGGGCGGCCGGAGGACAGCGCCATAAATCCTCCCTGTCCACCCTTCCCGCGGCTGGGGCCAGGCTGCAGCCTCGCTCCGAGTCCTGGTTTGCTTCACTGGTGGGAGGCAGCCCCGGGAGCAGCTGCGGCGCGGCAGCCGCTGCTTAAAAAAGGCAGCGAGCGGAGCGGGCAGGCTGCGAGCCATGCGGGGAGGGTGTCCTCGGGTGCCCCGGCCGCTGCTGCCACAGCCCTGCGGCCCCAGCCCCCGCTGTGGGATGATGCTTCGTGGCACAGGGGGATGAAAAGCTTTGCTGTGCCTCCAGGGCTGCTGTGGGCTCAGTCCTCAAGAGAGGCCTTCCACTGGGGAGGGCCCCACGGCAGGAGGGCTGCAGGCAGAAGGGTGCCAGGAGCTGGAAAGAGTGTGTGGGTTTGGGATGCAGGAGCAAAGCAACTCTGAGGGCTCAGCAAAAGCAAGAAGCTGTGGGGAGCACTGGTGCCCATCCCTGCTTTTAGCACAGATCCCCTGGACAAGGGGAAAAGCTTCCCAGGGGCTCGTGGTGGGACCCTCGAGTGGCTCCCACCCTGCTCACCAGAGCTTTGGCTCTCGACAGGAATCCTCATCCCAAGCTGGTGCTGAGCCAAGGTCTGAAGGGTGCTCCACCGCGGAGGGTCCTGCACTGGTGCAGACTGCTGTCACTGGGAGCAGTGCTGGCCGTGCTGAGGGCTGAGCCCCAGCACCCCAGCAAAGCAGCAGAGAGCAGCACTTCCTGAGGCAACCTAGCTCAAGCAACCCAGCTACGAGGGGCAGGCAGGAGGGGGCAGAAGGGACCAGCTCGGGGCGACAGCCAGGGCCAGGGGAGAGGAGAGCAGCACACAACTGCCGTAGAGGTTCTGCTGCTCTGCTGGGCTTGGGCTCCACTAGCAAGGGGCTGCCCAGGAGTGTGGCTGCCCACAGCTCCCCCAACCACGGGCATCCCCTGTCCTGCATCACTGCCTTGGGTGAGCCACAGTGCTGGCAGTTTGCTCTTTGAAAGCAGCTCTGGCAGGAAGTGATTTATTGATTTGTTTGTTTATTCACTGTCCCAGAACCCCAGCATGGTGGTGGCTGGAAGGGACCTCTGGGGATCATCCAGTCCAGCTCCTGCTCAAGCAGGGCACCCACAGCAGACTGCCCAGGGTCACAATGGCCAGGGGGGGGTTGGAAGCTCTCCAGAGAAGGAGAAAATCAATTTTCAGTTGTGTCCAGAGAAGGGCAACAGAGCTGGGGAAGGGTCTGGAGAAGAGGGCTGGGGAGGAGCAGCTGAGGGAGCTGGGGGTGTTCAGCCTGGAGAGGAGGAGGCTGAGGGAGACCTCCTTGCTCTCTGCAGCTCCCTGAGAGGAGGCTGCAGCCAGGGGGGGGTTGGGCTCTGCTCCCTAGTAGTAAGTGATAGGATGAGAGGAAATGGCCTCAAGTTGCTCCAAGGGAGGTGAAGGCTGGACTGAGGAACAATTTATTTCCCAAAAGGGTTGTCCAGCTCTGGCCCAGGCTGCCCAGGGAGGTGGTGGAGTCCCCATCCCTGGAAGGGGTTTAAAAGCCGTGGAGCTGTGGTGCTGAGGGTCATGGTTCAGTGGTTGGCAGTGTTGGGCTCAGGGCTGGGCTCAACGATCTGAGAGGTCTCTTCCAACCAAAAGGATTCTGTAGCTCTTTTCAGCTCTGAGATGTTCAGTGGCTGCAGCTTTGGTCCCCCTTGGCAGCAAGTGTGGGATGCCTGCTGCTGCCTGGCTGTGCTGGAGGCTGTGTGGCAGTGCCCTCAGTGTTGAGGAGGAGCCTGGGGCTGACCCTGCTGACATCTCTGCAGCTCCCCCGGGAGCAGCTCTGCCTTCTGCTCATCCACTGTGCTGAGCATCACTGCTGGCCAGGTGATGCCAGGCTCCCCCCACTCAGCACCATCCTTGGCTATGCTTTCTGAAAGCCTCCTGTGTGAGGAGGCTTTGGGCCGGGCCAGGATGGGGCCAAGGGAAGAGGGCTTGGGGACTGCCACATGGGGAGTGGCAGCAGGGCATACGTGGGCAGGCCCTGAGGAAATGAAGCCTCCTTGGCCTGACCACAGCTCCACAGCAGCATGGGGCCACATCCTGACCTGTCGCAGCAGGGTGCCCAGCACTGCCTGCAACTCTGCCAGGGAGCCATGAGGTGAGAGAGGCTGAGCTGCAGAGAGACATTCAGAGGAGCACCACAGAGCTGACAGCTCACAGCAGCCTACAGCCCAGAGGGCACAAGCGAAGGTGCTCATTGGAACCAGCACCACCCAGTATGGCCCTGAGAGCAACCAGCACCAGTATAGCCTCTGCCTTGCAGGAGGCAGCTGAGCTCCCAGCTGGGGTGGCAGCAGTGCTGAATTTCTTCTCCCATCCCCAGGCACTGGAGTGAACCCTGAGGTCTCCTCAGCCCCTGTTCACAGAATCACAGCCTGGGTTGGGTTGAAAGGGACCTGGAGGCTCACCCAGTTCCACCCCTGCCATGGGCAGCTCCAGCCACCCAGGTGGCTCAGGGATGCTGACAACATCGTCCCCAGTATGTCCCCATAAGGGCCAGCGCCTGCAGGGCAGCTCTGCAGGCAGCTCCTGGGCCTGCCAGGCTGTGCCATGGCAGGGGCAGAGCAGGCTGTGTGAGGCCAGCAGGAGCGGCGCCAGGCGCCGGGGCCAGGATCCAGCCCTGTCCTCTTTTAGCGCCGCAGGCTGCGGGGCCCTGGCTGCGCCTGCCCTGCCCCGGCGCTGCCGGCAGCGCCTCGCTTGTGCCGCGGCTTAGCTGTGTCAGCAGCCGGAGCCCAGCGCTGCCCGAGGGCGGGGAGCGGAGGGGCAGCCCCGCCGCAGCCGCAGCAGGTCCCAGCACTGCTCCCGATGCCTGCCTGCGCCCAGGGCATGGCTCCGTGGTTGCCTTTGCTGCAGGGGAATGCCTGGCCTGGATCAGCAATGGTGTGGGCAGCAGGGCCAGGGTAGGGACTGTCCCCCTGTACCCAGCACTGGGGGGGCCACACCTTGAGTCCCGGGCTCAGTTCTGGGCCCTCACTCCAGGAAGGACACTGAGGAGCTGGAGCAGGTCCAGAGAAGGGCAACAATGCTGGGGAAGGGTCTGGAGAAGAGCGCTGGGGAGGAGCAGCTGAGGGAGCTGTGGGGGTTGAGCCTGGAGCAGAGGAGGCTGAGGGAGACCTCCTTGCTCTCTGCAGCTCCCTGAGAGGAGGCTGCAGCCAGGTGGGGGCTGGGCTCTGCTCCCAAGGAACAAGTGATGGGATGAGAGGAAATGGCCTCAGTTGCCCCAGCGGAGCTTTAGGAAGTGGTCCCTGGAGGGGTTTTAAAGAAGCAGAGATGTGGTGCTGAGGGCCATGGCTTAGCACCAGAGCAGTCAGAGAATGTTGGTCTGGATGAGCCGAAAGCACTTTTCCAACCGAAATGATTCCACGATTCCATGACAATTAGGCCAATAACCCCCAGGGGAGACTTGGCAAAGCAGTGCCAGTCCCCAGCAGCGTGCTGGGACCTAGGGCTCCTGCAGCTGAGCAGTGGTGGCCATGCTCAGCCCTGCTCCTGTTCCATCCAGGTGGGTGTTCCTCTACGAGAAGGGCTACCAGTCCCAGGACAGCATCGTCAGCTCCGTCTCGGTGAAGCTGAAGGGGCTGACACTGACCAACGAGAGTGTCGTGGGGCCTCACATCTGGGACGTGGTGGACTATGTCTTCCCACCTCAGGTGAGGAGGAGGGTGGATGGAGGAGGCTGAGGGAGACCTCATTGCTCTCTACAGCTCCTGAAGGGAGGTTGCAGTGAGGAGGGGGCAGCCTCTTCTCCCTGGCGGCAAGGGACAGGAGCAGAGGAAATGGCTCCAAGCTGCCCCAGGAGAGGCTCAGGCTGCAGCTCAGGAAATATTTCTGCACTGGAAGGGCTCTCAGACCTTGGGAGAGGCTGCCCTGGGGGGTTCCAGCAGCATGGAGCTGGTGCTTAGGGACATGGTTTGGTGCTGAGCCTGCAGTGCTGGGTGAAGGGTTGGGCTGGGTGAGCCTGGAGGGCTCTGTGGCTCTGTTTTGGGGGCTGTTTTTCCCCCAGCAGCTGCTTTTCCCCACATGCTGGGGTGCAGAGGGGTTCCTCAGGCTCCCCATGGAGCTCCCCATGGTGTCCCGGTGGTGGAGGGCAGGTTGCTCCTGCCAGAAACCTCTGCCCACATTTCCTCCTGGGGGAGCATTCAGTGCCTGGGACCTGCCATGGTGGATGGAGCATGTTTGAGGCTGCCTCCAAAAGGATCAAGACTTCTCCAGTGCCTCCAGACAAGCACCTCAGGCAGCAAGGAGGATCCTCCGCTGTCCCTGGGCTGGTGGCTCTGCAGCTCCCCAGGACCACCACCAGCTTTCTGGGCTGCAGCAGCGGAGAGTGAAGGACCCCGGGCTCGGGAGAAAGTTGCCATCCACCTGGACATGTCCTGGTGGCTTGTGTGCCCTACCCCTTGCCCCAGGAGAGGCTCCTTGCAGGGGCTCCATCAGGAGCACTGTGCTGGCTGTGAGCTAACTGGCTGTGTTTCCACAGGGGGACAACTCATTTGTGGTGATGACCAACTTCATTGTCACCCCTGGACAGCAGCAAGGAACCTGCCCGGAGGTAAAGGCGCTGGCCCCCTGCGGTGGGCTCAGTTTCTGTCACTTGGGGCTGTTGTGGTGGTGGCACTGGGGAGAAGGGACTCTGTTGACATTGAGAGGTTGGTAAAAGCCTGAGCCTGGCCCCAGTCTGTCCAAGTTCAGGACCTGTGAGGGCTACAGGAAGGTTTTTATTCTGCTGCAAGGTGCCCAGTGTCTGCTGAAGTCTTCTTCCTATGACAGGCTGGGAGAGCTGGGGATGTTCAGCCTGGAGAGGAGAGGGCTCCAGGGAGACCTTGAAGCTGCATTTCAATATCTGAAGGGGACCTACCGGGAGTCTGGGGAGGGACTGTTCAGAAGGGGCTGTGGGGACAGGACATCAGGAGGAAGCATCCCTGGAGATGTTCAATGTGAAACTTTACGGAGCCCTGAGCAGCCTGCTCCAGTTGGAGGAGTCCCTGCTCACTGCAGGGGGGTGGACAAGATGACCTCTGTGGGTCCCTTCCAGCCCAATGCATTCTGTGACTCAGGGATGGAGCAGAGCAGACCGGAGGCTCAAAATGAAATCCTGCTCCTCCCTGCTTCTGGATATCCAGGGCTGGGAAGTGGGGCACAGATGAGTCTCTGGCTGTGGCTGAGAGGTGTTTTCCGCGGGGAAAACGCTGCCTGGTGAGGCGGGAGGGACAGGGGGCCGGCGGCAGAGGGCAGGATGCTGAGCTGGCTGCTGCTGTCTCACACAGCTGCCGGACGCGGGGCCCTGCGCGCAGGACAGCGACTGCAGCCGCGGGAGGTACAGCCGCCAGGGACAAGGTAGGGCAGGGGCCAGGGCTCCGCACCGGGCTGCTGCTGACCTGCTGGGCACAGCCTGCTCTGGGGCAGCTGCGTGGCTGCGGGTCTGGCACAAGGACCTGCTTTGCACCACCAGCTGGCAGCGTGTGGGAAAAGCTTCTGACGTGCTGGGTGAGGGTCCCAGTTGGGCTGCTCCTGCTTGTCTCTTCCGAAGGGTATCTGAGCTGCTGAGAGCTCTGGCAACAAAAGATGAAAACATTTTTGGTTAATGGTCCCAGGCTGGGAGCAGTGGCTGACAGCCCTCAGGCTGTGCTGCCAGCCAGACCTGGCCAGGCTGCAGAGCTGGGCACAGGGAACCTCATGGAGCTCACCAAGGGCAAGGGCAGGGGCCTGGCCCTGGGCAGGAACAACCTCCTGCAGCAGCACAGCTGAGGGGGGACCTGCTGGGAAGCAGCTCCAAGGAGAAGGAGCTGGGAGTGCTGGGGCACAACAAGTTCCCCAGGAGGCAGCAATGTGCCCTGGGGGCCAAGAAGGCTAAAGGGGTCCTGGGGGGCATGGAGAAGAGTGTGGCCAGCAGGTTGAGAGAGATTTTCCTTATCTTCTGCTCTGCCCTAGGGAGGTCACATCTGGAGTCCTAGGTCCAGGTCTGGGCTCCCCAGTTCAGGAGAGACAGAGAACTGCTGGAGAGAGCCCAGGGCAGGCTGCAGAGCTGCTGAGGGGCCTGGAGCAGCTCTGGGAGGAGCAAAGGCTGAGAGCCCTGGGGCTGAGAGCCTGGAGCAGAGCAGCCCCAGAGGGCAGCTGAGCAATGCTCAGCAAGAGCTGAAGGAGCTGTGGGGGGCAAGAGGCTGGGGCCAGACTCTGGTCAGTGGTGCCCAGGGACAGCACAAGGGGCAGCAAGCGGCACAGCCTGGAGCCCAGGAGGTTGGATGTGAAGAGGAGGAGAAAGTTGTTTGTTGTGAGGGTGCTGGAGGCCTGGAGCAGGCTGCCCAGAGAGGTTGTGGAGTGTCCTTGTGTGGAGAGCTTCCAAAGCCACCTGGACACTGATCCTGGGCAAGCTGCTGGAGCAGGGGGCTGGAGTGGATGATCTCCAGAGATCCCTTCCCACCCTGACTGCTCTGTGGTTCCATGATTCCCCCCTGACTGCTGTCCTCCTGACAGCTCAACATTTTCTGAGGTGCATTTAAGAAGAGCAGTGCCTGGTGGCTGCCCTGTGCTGTAGTGGGAGGGAAACCACTGCCCCAAGCTGAGAGGCCACAGCTGCATTCATTACCAATTTATTGCCCTTTTCATAAGGAGGCACCAGAGGCTTGAGGGTTTTGTGTCCTGTGGCAGGGCTGAAGCTGGAAGCAGATCCCAGCCATACCAAGCTGGGCTTTCCCAGCATGCAGGGATGGGATGTGCTGCCTCTCCCCACAGGGCTCATGACAGGCAAGTGTGTGCACTTCAACAGCTCTGTGAAGACCTGTGAGATCTTTGGCTGGTGCCCTGTTGAAGTTGATGACCATGTTCCCAGGTAAGCAATGTGGCTGCTGCTCCCTTTTCATCCTGGCCCCATCCCAGCTGCAGGCTAGGACAAGCTGGGGCTCTGTGGGTGCTGCCAGGACGATGTGGCTGCGTGCAGACCCTGTCCATGCTTCTCAGGGGGAGGTTGTTCTTCTGGTGTGGTTTGCTCCCAGCCCTGCTGGCTACTCACCCCCAGCATCTCTGCTGGGTGTTCTGTGCAGGGACCATGCCTGTCTCTCCTGCTTGGCTTCAGAGTGGAGCTCTCTGCCCATGGGGGGGTCTCCACCTGCAGCCTCCACAGGCCACTCTGGAGCACCCCTGGCTAGATTCAAAGTCCTTTGCTTCCTTGCTTCCTCTCCATGCAGGATGTGCCCAGGGACATCCATGGATGCCCCAAGGAGCCATGGGAAGAAATCTTCCAGCCACCTCACTGTGCTTTTGGGGTTTCTTAACTGAACCCCAGAACCTAACTCCCTCTCTGTCCCCTAACAGGCTCTTCCATCCTTCCTTGGGGCTTTTCTGATCCTTGTTGAGCTCTTTGGCATAGAAAAGGAAGGGATGAGATCAGTGTTTCTAGTTTGGCTGTTCTCCACCAAATGGAGTTTTCCCCACAGGCCAGAGCTGAGTGAGGCACACATCTCCACACTTGTGTTTTCCAGCCCTGCCTTGTTGTCAGAAGCAGAGAAGTTCACCTTGTTCATCAAGAACAGCATCACCTTCCCCAGGTTCAAGGTGTCCAGGTAAGGGGAGGTCTGTGGTGATGGCTTCTGGTTGCTTCCCCAGGGGAAGCCATGGGTGGAGCTGGGTGCTTGCTGCCTTCCCTCAGCAGCAGGCCCAGGGCTGCTCTGCTGCACTGAGCCCTGCATTAGCTGATCTCTCCCACCTCAGCTACAGGAAAGAAGGCTTCTGGAGTGCATGTCCCCAGAGTTCCCCTGTTGTGATGTTTGTGGAAATAATCCCCCTGATCCTTCATTTTTCTTCTCCCCTTCCCTCCCTGAAGGCAGCAGTCCAATACTACACAAGACAGTGGGGGGTGAGCAGCCAGGCCAAGCCTGGTGCCCCACAACAAGCAGAGGCACTCCTTACACCCCCACTTGTCTCTGCAGAGGGTTATTAGGGTTGGTTCCTTCCAGGCAGTACTGGAACTGGGGCTGCTGGCTGCAGGCCCTGTGTCAGGGGGTTGGTGATGGCAGTGATTCTGTATCTGAGCTGGAGCCAACCAGCAGAAGCTGTTTGTGCTGGAGAGAGTGGATTCTCCTCCCTAAGCTGATGGTGTCCCTGTGCTACAGCCCAGGTTAACTGTCCTGGCAGCCAGCATGTTTGGCAAAGCCTTGAGCTGACCTCAGATCCCAGCCCAGGAGGTGGCTGGGAGAGGAGAGCCCCCACCAGCAGCAAGGAGAGGGGACACAGTCAAGGAGAGCAGGTCCTGGGAGGTGAAGGGCTGGCTGCTGCTGGAGGGGCTGAGCCAGAGCCAGCTGGGGTCACAGGGAAGCTCCCTGCTTTGAGCACTGCTGCTAATTAATTGCTGAGCATAACTGATGGGACAGGGCTGGGCTGGGCACGAGTCTTACACAACCATTTGGTTCAGAGAGGCTTCACAGAAAGACTATTTTTAGGAGAAAGGGCAGAGCAGGGTGGAAGGCAAGATGTTGTCCTTCCCTTCTCACCCTGTCTGGAGGAGAAGCCAAAGCCAGCTAAAGGTAAAAGCTGTGGGGTGCAGCATCCAGGAGCTGTTCCAGATGGAACTGCTGGTGCACAGAGTACTGCCTGGCAGAGCCCATGGGTGAGCTGATGTGTTCCCAGAAGCAGCTGGGAGTGAAGGTGGAGGCCATGGGAGGGTTTGCAAAGCTGAGGAATGAGAAGAGGGTTGCTGGAAAAGCTGTGGACAAGCAGATTTGTGCTGGGTTTGGGCAGCAGGCAAAGCAGCAAATCCGGAGCAGAGGTGAAGATCTGCAGGAAGAAAAAGCATAGAGGCCTCCTCCAGAGGAAAGAGGTTCATGGAATCCCAGCCTGGGCTGGGTGGGAAGGGACCTTCCAAGCTCATCCAGCCCAACTCCCTGCAGCCCCCAGGGACATCCCCAACCAGAGCAGGTTGCTCACAGCCCCAAACACCCTGAGCTGCACTGCTGCCAGCCATGGGGCAGCTCTCTGGGCAGCCTGGGCCAGGCTCTCCCCAGCCTCAGTGTCAAACATTTCTCCTTCTCTCCACTCTCCATCTCCCTCTCTCAGTTCAAACCATCCCCCCTTGGCCTGGCACCACAGGCCCCGCTCCAAACTCTGTCCCCAGCTTTCTGATCTCCCCTCGAGGCACTGCAAGGCCACCAGCAGCTCTCCCTGGAGCCTTCTCCTCTGCAGGCTGCCCAAGGCCAACTCTCTCAGCCTGGCCTCCCAGCAGAGGGCTTCCAGCCCTGCCAGCACTGCTGTGGCCTCCTCTGGGCCTGCTCCCCCAGGTCCCTGTCTGTGCTGAGGGCTCCAGAGCTGCCCCAGCACTGCAGGGAGGACTCAGCAGAGCACAGCAGAGGGGCAGAGTCCCCTCCCTGCCCCTGCTGCCCACACTGCTGGGGCTCAGCCCAGGCCAGGCTGGGGTCTGATGAGCATGAGGAGGAGGAAGCCCTGGGCTTTGACAAATGAGCCACTTTGAACAGTTGGTTGGTTGGACCAGGGGCCTCCAGAGGTCCTTTCCCACCCAGATTGTTTGCTTATTCAGATTCTTTCTTACTCTCTTTTCCCTCACAGGCGCAACTTGGTGGAGAGTGTCACCAGGCAGTACCTGAAGAAGTGCACCTACCACAGGGTCACTGATGCCCTGTGCCCTGTCTTTGAGCTGGGCTACATCGTCAGGGAGTCAGGCCAGAACTTCACCTTCCTGGCTGTTAAGGTACCTCAGAGAGCTGGGGAACCTCCCCTGTGGGGCCAGGCTGGCAGAGCTGGGGCTGTTCAGCCTGGAGAAGAGAAGGCTCCAGGGAGACCTCAGAGCAGCCTTCCAGTACCTGAAGAGGCTCCAGGAGAGCTGGGGAGGGACTTGTGACAAGGGCTGGGAGTGACAGAATGAGGACAATGGCTTTGAGCTGGGAGAGAGGAGATTGAGACTGGGGATGAGGAAGAAATGCTATGGAGTGAGGCTGGGGAGACACTGGCACAGGCTGCCCAGGGAGGCTGTGGAGCCTCATGGAATGGTCTGGGTTGGAAGGGACCTCCAAAGCTCATCCAGTCCAACCACCTGCAGTCAGCAGGGGACATCCTCTGCTAGGTCAGGTTGCTCAGAGCCTTGTCCAGCCTGACATTGAGTATGTCCAGGGATGGAGCCTCAACCACCTCCCTGGACAACCTGTTGCAGGGTTCCAGCACCCTCCTGGTGCAGAACTTGTTCCTCATATCGATCTCAATCTGCTCTGCTCTCATTTCAAACCATTGCTCCTGGTCCTGTCTAAGATCAGGCTGGATGAGGCCTTGAGCAAGCTGGGCTGGTGGGAGGTGTCCCTGCCCATGCACAGGGCTGGAACTGGATGAGCTTTGAGGTCCCTTCCAACCCTAAGCATTCCATGAATCTATGATTGATGACATGGGGTGGGGACACCAAGAGAACAACCATTCCCAACTGCTGAGATGTGAGGGATCTGCCTTCTCAAGCACTTGCAAGGCAGTGTCAGATGAGCTCCTCAAGATTCTGATCTCTGTGGATGTGGTGCAATAGTTCAGCCTTTCTTGAAACCTCCCCTGTAAGACTGGAGAGGTTTGAGCTGCTGGCAGTGCCCCCAGGAGTCACTTTAGTTTGATTTGTCCCATGAACAGTCAGAGCTGCCTGGCCATAGCCCATCTGAGGCCGCTCAGCAGCCTCAGCTGGATGGTCAGATATTGGTCATTGCACATGGAAGGGAAGCCTGTCCCAGGAGGACCAAGGGGGATCTGCAGTGGGCACTGTTTGTCAGGACCACACCTTGGGCATGGTCAGGAACAAGAGGGCACAAATCAGTGCTGCATCCTGCACACAGGGCACACACAGCAGCCTCTGCGCAGGGTGATGTGTAGGGCACAAACTGAGGCTGCCCAGGAGGCCTGAGGCAGGCCCTGTGCATGCTGGAGAGCCCTCAGAGCATCCAAGAAGGCTGTGTGTGAGGAGAGGAAGCATTCCCCGTGCGGCCAGGCCCCAGCAGGGGCGAGCTCATGCTGCGCTGTGGCTGCAGGGCGGCGTGGTCGGCATCACCATAGACTGGAACTGCGACCTGGACTGGCCTGTGCGCCACTGCAAGCCTCTCTACCAGTTCCATGGGCTCTACAACGACGACAGCAACGTCTCACCAGGCTTCAACTTCAGGTCAGCACCACCCTCCCCACTGCAGCGCTCGGAGGGGACAGCGTGCAGGAGCCCACGGCGCTCCAGGCGTGGTGGAGGCTCAGGGACTGTCCTCCCCGCGCTCCCTGCCCTTGCAGGTCCTGCTCTCTTTAGGGTGACAGCAGAAAAGCTCTAACCCTCCCCTTGGCCTCCAAACTGCCACATTGCCTTCCCTGTACATCTCCTGTCCCTGGTGGACCCTCCTGCTCAGCTGAGCAGGGAAGCTTTGAAAGACTGGGGGTGGTGTGGTTTCATCTCCCATGTCCCCGCAGTCCAAAGCAGTCGGCCACAGTGTGACATTTAGGCAGAGCTCTCTATGAAGCTGCCACCAGTGCTGCACTGATGTCTGCTGGCACCTGGGCTCAGCAGGTCACCACAGCCACAGGCAGGAGCTTTAGCTCCAGCTTGCAGGCAGGGAAGATGAGCCACAGAAGGGTGTCAACAGCCCAGATCCTTCAGGGGGGCTAAGGAGGTCAGGAGCAGGTCTGTGACTGCACATTCCCAGCTCTTTGTCCTGCTCTGCTGCCAACAAGGTGCCAAAGCTGTTGGGTTGCAGGGGGCCGTTGGCACCCCTGGCAGGCCATTAATGCTGCCCATGCCCTGGGACAGATATGCCAAGTACTACAGGGAAGAAGGCAAGGAAAGGAGGACTCTCTACAAGGTGTTTGGGATCCGCTTCGACATCCTGGTGAATGGCAAGGTAAGGGTGGCCCGGGGCCCAGGGCCATGTCCGCGGGCAGGTGCCCGCACCCGGCACCGGCGGGGCCAAGGCATGCAGTGAGAGAGGTTTCCTGGGGTGGTGACCTGCTGGCAGCAGCCCTTGGGACGTGCTGGGAAGGTGGCACTGAGGGGAAGCTGACTTTCAGGCTCACACTTCTCGGCGGCCGGGGCTCTGTGCTGGGAGCACGCCGACGGGCCGAGGGGGAACAGCCAAAGCCTTTGGCTGGGATTGCCAAAAGCTGAACACTGATTTGCCGCCTTCTGCTCTGCTTTTGTTCCCACAGGGTGGGGTGGCTTTCCTCCTTGGGGTCCACTGGCAATGTCCAGTGTACTTAGAGAGAGAGGTTTGGCTTTAATTAAGCATGCAGGAAGCAAAATCCTTTTGATTAGTGTCAGCCTCCACCCAACCTCTCCTGGTGTTCTGTGTGTATCAGCTCTCACCAGCTCCTGTGGCAGAGGTTTGGGTTCCTCCAAGGCTCTTTAGCTGAGCCCCACCAACAGCTCTCTCATCCTTTTCCCCTTGCCCTGGGCTGACCTTTCACAATCACCTAATTTCTCTGCTTTTATTCAGGCAGGCAAATTTGACATCATCCCAACCATGACCACAATTGGCTCTGGAATTGGTATTTTTGGAGTGGTAAGTTCAGATATTTCCAGCCTCTATATGGAGACTCTCAAACTATTCTCCTTGGGCCATCTGTGGGGACGCAGTGAAGAGCAGCAGGGGATGGGCTACACTGGGAAAGAAGCTTCCCTCCTGCCTCCCAGCTCAGGGAAATATGTTCCTGCTGGCCACAGGCTGGTGAGAATTCCTCTTGGGAGCTGCTGCCCGGCCAAGCGAGGGGAAGGCAGGCTTTGGTGTCCTGCTGTGGTGCTGGTTGAAGCCAGAGCTGATGCTGAGGGGCTGGGGTGATGAGCAGCACTTCATGCACGGCAGGAAAACAGCATCCTGTTTGGTTATGGGCTCTGCCATGGCCAAAGCCTCGCTCTGCACACACTGGGAGTGGAAGCACTTGGTGTCTGTTGGCTGAAGTGGCTCAGTCCTGAGCCCAGCTCACTAAAAGGACATCTGGGGGCTGTTCACTCCTCAGAATGCACCATGCTGTGGGCTGAAGCAGAAGTGACCCTAACCTGCTCTTACCCTGGTGAGGCCTTGTCTGGAGTCCTGGGCCCCTGGTTCAAGAGGGTCAGGGAAGTGCTTGAGAGGGTACAGTAAAGAGCTGTAAAGATGCTGAGGGGACATCTAGAACATCTCTCTCATGAAGAGAGGCTTTTTTATCCTAGAGAGGAGGAGACTGAGGGGGAAACCTCTCAATGCTTAGAAATACTTAAAGGGTGGGTGTCAGGAGTGGGGGCAGACTCTTCAGTGCTGCCCAGGGACAGGACAAGGGGCAGGGGGCACAAACTGGAACCCAGGAAGTTCCATCTGAACAGGAGGAGGAACTTCTTTACTTTGAGGGTGCTGGAGGCCTGGAGCAGGCTGCCCAGAGAGGTTGTGGAGCCTCTTTGTCTGCAGAGCTTCCAACCCGCCCTGGGCATTGTGCTGCTGTGGGTGCCCTGCTTGAGCAGGGGTTGGACTGGATGAGCTCCAGAGGTCCCTTCCAGCCTGCACCATGCTGGGGGTCGGTAATTTGGGGACAAATTGGAAGGAATTGGAAGTACAGATGACATGGGTTTGCTGGGAAGGCTGCCCCAGTCCTAACTGCTCTCTGACTTCAGGCCTCTGTCCTCTGTGACCTGCTCCTGCTGCACTTCCTCCAAGGCCGAGACTACTACAAGCAGAAGAAGTTCAAGTATGCAGAACAGGAGCCTGTAAGTGGCTGCCCCCCGAGGCTGCTGGGCTGGGGTGGGGAGGTGGGGGGTGAGTTACTCCTCATGAGAGGCTGGAACACAAACAACAGTTGTACTGAGAGCAGCCAGGAGCCTTCCTGAGCAGCTGGGAGTCCTTGGGACTGTCACAGCCTGGCATCCACTAATCCCTCCAGAAGGGCAGAGGTCTTCTGCACGACACAGTTAATGGCTTTTTCCCTCCCTTTGTCCCCAGGTACTCCAGGAGCTCCTTTCATTTCCAGCTGGATAATGTCCCATTTGGGGCTCTCTGAGAACATTTCCATGTCCATAGGGGCAATGGTTTGAAACTAGGGCAGGGCAGATTTAGGAAGAAGCTCCTTACTCTGAGGGTGGAGAGACACTGGAACAGGTTGCCCAGGGAGGCTGAGGATGCCTCGTCCCAGGAAGTGTTTAAGAACAGGCTGGAAGAGCAATCTGGACAAGTGGGAGCTGTCCCTGCCCATGATAGCAGGGTTGGAACTGGATGGTCTTTAAGGTCCTTTCCAACTCAAACCATTCCATCATTCTCTGATCCTGTTCCTTTCATAGGATACAAAACCAGCTCCCCTCAAATGCCTCTCAAAATGCTCATGCACACCAGGGCTCAGCACTTGTGTTCAACCACATCTTGCCCTGGCACTAGAAAGGGGCAGGTCTGTGAAAGCATCATCTCTGTTGTCTCTGTTTTCCCCCCAGTCCAAGTCACACAAGAAGGGAAAGGAGCTGGACAGCACACAGTGAGAGGTGAGTGCTGGCTCCCCAGCCCTGCGGCACAGGGCTGCCAGCGGGGAGGGCCGGGGGGTTGGGGGCTGTCCCAAGGCAGCAGGGCTCCAGGGAATGTGTGGAGGACATCTGAGCTGTGGGCTTTGCCCAGGGGGCCGGGGCAGGCAAGTGCAGAGGGCAGCACTGAGTGTGGGAGCCAGGACTGGTGACAGAGCTGTGATGACAGCGTCACCTGAAGAGGAGCAGTGGTGGCAAGAGAGCAGAAATCACTGTGCATCTCTCTTGGCAGATCAACAACCCTGCCCCCTCTCGCCTCTCCTCCTCTCCTGAAACACGGATGTCATCCCCTGGCACCACCCTACGCAGCCCCAGGGCCAGCAGAGGCAGCGTCCAGCTCATGGCAATGCGGTGCCCTGTAGCCAGGGCAGGGTGCTCTGCCTCTGGTGGGACACAGTGCTGTGGCTGGGTTAAACTCCTGTTTGGCATCAGAGAGCCACTAAGACACCCTGGGGGCCTTCCCCTCCAACAGCCCTGCCTTTGCAGGTACTTCCAGAGGGCTCCCACTGCACCCTGCCTGGTGTGCCAGGACTGTGCCAGGGCATCCTGCACCCTGAAGGCCCTGGGGAGAACATTGTTGCTTGTCCTTCCCCAGGGGCCCCCTTGGACAGCTCCGGATTGAGGAGAGGGGGAGGGAAGGAGGGCTGGCGAGAGCCATGCCCAGTGCCTCGGCAGGGGAGGAATGGTCATTTTGTAGGGATGTATTTTATTACCAAAATAAACCTTTAGTTTTTCTACTACAGCCCTGGCGGTGCCTGTGCTTGCCCCGGGGTCCAGGGCAGGCTTTTGGCACCCAGGGGTTTGTGTGTGCAAAGGATTCCTGCAGAGCAGGCTGCAGCTCGAGGCAGGCTCCCCTGGGCTCTATCTTCCCATGCAGGGCCCCCGGGCCTCTGGCCACGAGCAGGGTTCCTTATCGGGGCTGTCACTTGGGCTTCCTCCCCGGCGGGCCGGCTGGCGCGGGGCGCTGGCGTGCTGCCGCCCGGCAGGAACGGCTGCCATGGGCCGGCTCTGCCTCCAGCTGTCCTCTCTGGCCACTGTTTGCTGGCCAGGACTGACCCTCTGGGCCACAGCCTCACACACCAGATGTCTGCACCCAGGAAGAAAACTTCACGTCCCTGCCCGTGCTGCTGGACATCCCAAGTGACACCCAAGCCCCAGGTCGCCGCAGGCAGCCCCTGCCGGGTTCAGCTCTGCAGGACAGGGCAGCAGAGGCTTCCTGCAGAGCTGCTCTCTCCCTGAGGAAATTGTGCTTTGGTCACCTCAAAGCTGGATCTCAGCTGTCATGGGCGAATCAGTAAAGAAGCTGTGGTGATGGTAGGGAGCAGGAGCCAGAGGCCTGCAGCGTGGCCACCATGCTGGGCGTGAAGGGACAAAAAGGCACAAGCCACAGAGAGCTGCAGCTGACACAGGGGCACAAGCTCAGCTGGGATCCCAAACCATACAGTCCGGGGGGAGCACGATTTGCTCTCAGAAGGATGCCTCAGCTTTCACAGGATTTTTAGGGGCTTTTGGGGAGCTGGAGAACCTTCCCTTTGTGGACAGGCTGGGAGAGCTGGGGCTGTTCAGCCTGGAGAAGAGAAGGCTCCAGGGAGACCTCAGAGCAGCCTTCAGTACCTGAAGGGCTCCAGGAGAGATGGGGAGGGACTTTGGACAAGGGCTGGGAGTGCCAGAACAAGGGACAATGGCTTTGAGCTGGGAGAGGGGAGACTGAGCCTGGAGATGAGGAAGGAATTGTTGAGAGTGAGGCTGGGGAGACTCTGGCACAGGCTGCCCAGGGAGGCTGTGGCTGCCTCCTGCCTGGAGGTGTTGAAGGCCAGGCTGGATGAGGCCCTGAGCAGCCTGTGCTGGTGGGAGGTGTCCCTGCCCATGGCAGGGGGCTGGAACTGGATGATCTAAAAGGTCCCTTCCAACCCAACCCACTCTGTGAATCTGTGACTTTTAAGATTATCCATTTGCCTTAACTTTTTTTGCCCCTTCTCATAGAGTCCCAGACTGGTTTGGGTGGGAAGGGACCTTCCAGGCTCATCCAGCCCAACCCCTGCAGCCAGCAGGGACATCCCCAGCCAGAGCAGGTTGCTCACAGCCCCAAACACCCTGAGCTGCACTGCTGCCAGCCATGGGGCAGCTCTCTGGGCAGCCTGGGCCAGGCTCTCCCCAGCCTCAGTGTCAAACATTTCTCCTTCTGTCCACTCTCCATCTCCCTCTCTCAGTTCAAACCATCCCCCTTGGCCTGGCACCACAGGCCCAGCTCCAAACTCTGTCCCCAGCTTTCTGATCTCCCCTTGAGGCACTGCAAGGCCACCAGCAGCTCTCCCTGGAGCCTTCTCCTCTGCAGGCTGCCCAAGGCCAACTCTCTCAGCCTGGCCTCCCAGCAGAGGGCTTCCAGCCCTGCCAGCACTGCTGTGGCCTCCTCTGGGCCTGCTCCCCCAGGTCCCTGTCTGTGCTGAGGGCTCCAGAGCTGCCCCAGCACTGCAGGGAGGACTCAGCAGAGCACAGCAGAGGGGCAGAGTCCCCTCCCTGCCCTGCTGCCCACACTGCTGGAGGAGGTCCCTGGAGGAGAGTAGGAAAAAGCTCTCTGGTCTCTGGAGGAGATTGTGCCTTTGCTACAGGAGCTGAGGGCACAGGCTTGGTGGCCTACCTGTGCAGCCTTCATCATCTAGTGCAACGCAGCAGCTCTGCAGCAAGCTGCAACCAGCAGAGGGGACTGCGAGACCATTTCACACAGCATTTCCCCAAGACTGGAGGCAGTGAAGCTGAGCATCCAGGTGACCTTTTGCACCCACTTAAACCAGGTCAAGCTACAGTCACAACTTAAAATAACCAGGGGGAGGCTGCAGGGAGAGCAGGAGCCTGGTGCTGCCTGCTTAAGTGTTCAAGCTGGTTGGCGTGCAAAGCTCCTGCTCTGTTCTGTGAAGTACTAGAAGGCAGAATAGGAAAGCAGGAAATAAGCTGTTTGCAAATGAGCCCCCGGGGGCTGCTGTTCCAAGCCTCGGAGCTGGGATCCCCAGAACTCCCAAGACTGCTTTCCCAATCCTGGTTTGCTGTCACTCCCTTGCTTGTTAGGTGTTGGGGTTTTGTTGTTGTGGGGTTTTTTCACGTGCAGGCCTTGGTGATCCTTTGCTGTGCTTCTCATCCAGCAGCTGCTTCTGCAGGCAGCAGAATGAGGCTCTGCCATTCCTTCACCAAACACGCTCAGGCTCCCAGCCAGGGCCCCTGGCTCTCAGGGGGTGCCATGCAGAGCACAGATGTGGGAGGGAAAATGCAGCAAGGGTCAGAGCCCCCTCTGTGGCATAACGAGGCTGTGAAAGCTCATGGGTCTGCTCCCTCCTTTTGCCAGAGGGGCTGGAGCTGGTGCTTAGAGAGTCACAGACTGGGTTGGGTTGGGTTGGAAGGGACCACAAAGCTCATCCAGCTCCAAGCCCCTGCCATGGGCAGGGACACCTCCCACCAGCACAGGCTGCTCAGGGCCTCATCCAGCCTGGCCCTGAGCACCTCCAGGCAGGAGGCAGCCACAGCCTCCCTGGGCAGCCTGTGCCAGAGTCTCCCCAGCCTCACTCTCAATAATTTCTTCCTCATTTCCACTCTCAATCTCCTCTCTCCCATCTCCAAGCCATTGTCCCTTGTTCTGGCACTCCCAGCCCTTGTCACAAGTCCCTCCCCAGCTCTCCTGGAGCCCTTCAGGTACTGGATGGCTGCTCTGAGGTCTCCCTGGAGCCTTCTCTTCTCCAGGCTGACGAGCCTCAACTCTCTCAGACTGTCCCCATAGGGGGAGGTTCTCCATCCCTCTGATCATCTTGGTGGCCTCCTCTGGACCCACTCCAGCAGCTCCACATCCTTGTGCTGAGCCTACAAAGCTGGACACAGTACTCCGGGGGGGGTCTCTCAAGAGTGGAGGAGTGAGGGAGAATCCCCTGCCTTGCTGGGCTGCTTTGTTCTTCTTTTGATGCAGCTCAAGACTTGGTTCACTTTCTGAACATGGAAGCAAACACAGGGAGCAGATTCTGCCCCTGACCAGTTCTTGTTATTGCTGAAGATTACCAGACTGGGCCTGGTACAAATGTATCTTCCCAAGCCCCCAGCTGTGGGTACTCAGAAATCCTTTGGCACAGATATTCTAGAAGAGCAATTGCAGAGAATGTATTTGGCAGCAGTGCTGCTGGTGAGTGGTGCTGCAGGGATGAGGGATTCTGGTCCAGCCTCTGCAGGGCGGGCAACACTTCATCATCCTGCCCAGCACACTGCCTAGCACAGTGGAGCCTGGGAGGCCCCAGGCTGCACCCAGCACTTCCAGACGCTCCCAGCATGCAAACTGACAGTGAATAACACCAAAGGTAGAGGCAGCTCCTTCCCTCTGCCATCCCTCTGTCTGGGAGCTCTCTCATTCTCTCTGGCACAGTAGACTCTCTTTTATTTCTAACCCAATTGTCCACTCCCAAATCGTTGGATTTTTCCCTAAGAAAGCAGCTGGCTGCCTGCCCTGATCCTCCTTCCTGTGGAGGGTGTTTGCAGCTGGATGCAGCCTCTGGCTGCCACAGAGTGAAGGACCGGCAGGAATTGTGGTGTCCTTCCAGCTCTAGAGGCAGTGATTCCTTCTGATCTGGTTGCCAAAGGACCCTCTGCCACCCAAGCACAGGGCACCTGCAGTGCAGCCTGCAGTGGTGCTCTGGTGACAGGCCGGTGCAGCTCCTCTGCCTTGCTGCCCAGGCCGGTGCAGCTCCTCTGCCCCGCTGCCCAGGCCGGTGCAGCTCCTCTGCCCCGCTGCCCAGGTCGGTGCAGCTCCTCTGCCCCGCTGCCCAGGCCGGTGCAGCTCCTCTGCCTTGCTGCCCAGCTGCAGCTCCTCTGCCCCGCTGCCCAGGCCGGTGCAGCTCCTCTGCCGCGCTGCCCAGGTCGGTGCAGCTCCTCTGCCCCGCTGCCCAGGCCGGTGCAGCTCCTCTGCCCCGCTGCCCAGGCCGGTGCAGCTCCTCTGCCCCGCTGCCCAGGTCGGTGCAGCTCCTCTGCCCCGCTGCCCAGGTCGGTGCAGCTCCTCTGCCCCGCTGCCCAGGTCGGTGCAGCTCCTCTGCCCCGCTGCCCAGGTCGGTGCAGCTCCTCTGCACCGCTGCCCAGGTCGGTGCAGCTCCTCTGCATTGCTGCCCAGGTCGGTGCAGCTCCTCCGCACCGCTGCCCAGGTCCTGGCTACAACCTCCCTTCAGGGAGTTGGAGAGAGCAAGAAGGTCTCCCCTCAGTCTCCTCTTCTCCAGGCTAAGCAACCCCAGCTCCCTCAGCATCTCCTCACAGGGCTGTGCTCCAGACCCTTCCCCAGCTTTGCTGCCCTTCTCTGGACACCTTCCAGCAAGTGACTGGAGAGCAGCCTGTCTGAGAAGGCCTTGGGGGTGTCAGTTGGTGACAAACTCCCTGGGAGCCAGCACTGGTCCCTGGCAGCCCAGCAGGCAGCTGAGTGCTGAGCTGCATCCAAAGCAGGGAGAGCAGCAGCACAGGGAGGGGATTCTGCTTGCCCTCTGCTCTGTTATAGATTCATCTTGGTTGGAAGAGACCTTGAAGATAATCAAACCCCTCTGTTCACTTTGCACTGCCGGGTCACCACTAAACCTCAGCACCAGATCTCCATGGCTTTTCAGTCCCTCCAGGGATGGGGACCCCACCACTGCCCTGGGCAGACTGGGCCAGGACTTGACAGATTTTTGAGGGAAGAAATTTTTCCAACCTAAACCTCCCCTGGTGCAGCTTGAGGCCATTTCCTCTTCTCCTGTCGCTGGTTCCTAGGGAGCAGAGCCCAACCCCCACCTGGCTCCAGCCTCCTCTCAGGGAGCTGCAGAGAGCAAGGAGGTCTCCCTCAGCCTCCTCTGCTCCAGGCTGAACACCCCCAGCTCCCTCAGCTGCTCCTCCCCAGCCCCCTTCTCCAGACCCTTCCCCAGCTGTGTTGCCCTTTGCGGGACAAACAAAGGAACCAAGGAACCTCTAGAGAAAGAGCAGCCAGATCCCTGCTCATAAATGTCCTGGGGTCTAGACAAATGAAGGTTCACTGCCTTGAGCATGGGCTGGAAGGGAGAGGTCCCAGAAAACCTGGGCAATGTGAGATGCTGGAAAGCTTTCATGTGTTGCAATGACAACTCAGCATTTCCTTGCTGTCTTCGTTCTGTCAGAAAGGTTTTCTGCATGGAAAGAGAAATGAGAAGGTATTTCCAGCTGCTGGTGGAGACATGCTGTCCCAGCTGTCCTTCTTCAGATACCAGGGGCCCTGGGTGCATCATTTCCATTTCTGTTCTGGTTTCTTTGCTCTGGCAGCTGCAGGAAGGAATTGTGTACCTGAGGTATAAAACTGGACCAAACACCAGTTAAAGACAGGAAACCAGGGAAACACTGCCAGGACTATGGATAAAACACATCCAAGGAGATGACAAACTGCCAGGAGCGAAGACTGGAACATCCTGGTCACCCTCAACTCTGGGAGGCTCTGCCTCCTGCCCCCTGCTTCTCATCACACTGCTGTTGACCAGCTCCAAGAGCTCTCCTCTGCTCCAGTATTTCCTGCTCATGGAGGATCTTCTCTTCTGGATTTCCTCTGTGAAGAGCTGACAGAACAAGTCCTTCCAGCTTTCTATCAGGGACCATTTCACTGAATGCAGCAACAATTAACAGCCAAGTTTAGAGCCATAGAATCACAGAATGGGTTGGGTTGGAAGGGACCACAAAGATCATCCAGTTCCAGCCCCCTGCCATGGGCAGGGACACCTCCCACCAGCACAGGCTGCTCAAGGCCTCATCCAGCCTGGCCCTGAACAGCTCCAGGCAGGAGGCAGCCACAGCCTCCCTGGGCAGCCTGTGCCAGAGTCTCCCCAGCCTCACCCTCAAGAATTTCTTCCTTATCTCCAGTCTCAATCTCCCCTCTCTGTGGCCTCCTCTGGAACCTCTCCAGCAGTTCCATGTCCTTCTTGTGCTGGGGGCCACAGAATTGGACATAGTGCTGCAGGTGGGGTCTGCTCTGTCCTGGTGCTCTCCCTGCTTTGGATGCAGTCCAGCACTCTGCTGCCTTCTGGGCTGCCAGTGACCACTGCTGGCTCATGGGGAGTTTTTCTTCCTTGCAAAATCAGGGGACAGAGAACACTGTGGTTGTGTAACTGGATCCATTAGCAAATAGAATTATTAACAGTAGGCAAATGAGGTCTCAAAGCTTTCAGGCACAAGTCGAAACATTTCAGTTCAAGGTTATTTTTGACTGAAATTTGTCTGGATGGACCAACATTTTAGGTGGAAGTGACAAGGCATTAGCTCTGGATAAACCTGTTCATCTGCAGCGAGCTGCTCAGCTGCCTGTGACCAACCAGGGTGACAAAGCACATTTCTGCAGGCAACCAGAACTGGCTGCACACAGTGAATTGCAGCAAGGTTTGCCTCAGGGAGAGGTACCACAGAATGAGTAAGTGACAGCTTCGCTGTTTGCATCAGTAGTGTCCCTTCATTGCCTTTCAGTACTCCTCTAGACACAGTGACAGCCCAAGCAAGGCTCTCGGGATGGGAACCAAAGCTGGTAGCAAACCTCAGTGGCTGTTTTAATCTGGACTCGTCCTGTGCCGTGAAAGCCACGGTTTGAAGTCATTTGTTTGCAAAGCAGGGGATTGTTTGAGATCCACTGGAAGTAGGCAGCAAGCATCTCTGCCTCCCTGCTGTCACAGCAGGAAGGAGCAGCAGCCAGCACTGGGGTGAGTCAGGAATGTGGATTCAATCCAACTCTTGCTCTCCAGCCACAGCCGAGATCCCCTGCTGGGGATCCTGCCAGCCAGTGGGGTCACAGCAGGGCCCAGCTCGCCTGGCTGCCAGTCACCGGTCACAAACCCACCTCCTCACCAGTCCCACAGCAAACACCCTTGACAGCTGGGTGTGGAGCTGCAGCGGGAACCAGGGCATGGGCAACCCTGAGCCAAGTAGGTAAAAGAGAGAGGGTAAAACTGAAAGGCAAAACACAAGTCATGAAACACAGAGGGCATTGGCTTGCAGGGATCCCTTGGCTGATGGCAGTGGAATTAATGTGCAGCACTTCTCCCCAGTGCTGTAAGGCTTCACAAAATGCTGCCCTGGAGCTGCTGCTCACACCAGTGCCCCCATGGTGCCAGGGGAGCACATGGGCACGGTGCTGCAGCTCAGGGAAAACCCCCCACTGACAGCCCAGCCACCTGTGCCCCAGGGAGCATCCTGAGCCTGTGCCCACACCACATCGTGTCCCTCACACTCCATTCCTCTGCCTGCAACAGTGTCCTGGGCCCAGCAGACCTGCTGCTGCCTGCCCTGGCAACATCATTTAGCTAGACTGTATTGACAAAAATCCCCATGTTTTCACCCATGAGACTGCCCCCAGCCTAGGTGCACTTCTGGTTACACAGAAACCCAGCACAGTGGGCTTGGAAGGGACCTCTGGAGCTCACCCAGTCCAAGCCCCTGCTCAAGCAGGGCACTCACAGCACCTTGCCCAGGAGCACAATGAGCAAATGTTGAGCTGTCAGGAGGACAGCAGTCAGGGGGGAATCATGGAACCACAGAGCAGTCAGGGTGGGAAGGGATCTCTGGAGATCATCCACTCCAGCCCCCTGCTCCAGCAGCTTGCCCAGGATCAGTGTCCAGGTGGCTTTGGAAGCTCTCCACACAAGGACACTCCACAACCTCTCTGGGCAGCCTGCTCCAGGCCTCCAGCACCCTCACAACAAACAACTTTCTCCTCACCTCCAGGTGGAACCTGCTGGGTTCCACTTTGTGCCCCTTCTGCTGTCCCTGGGCACCAGTGAGCAGAGTCTGGCCCCAGCCTCTTGCCCCCCACAGCTCCTTTAGCTCTTGCTGAGCATTGCTCAGCTGCCCTCTGGGGCTGCTCTTCTGCAGGCTCTCAGCCCCAGGGCTCTCAGCCTTTGCTCCTCCCAGAGCTGCTCCAGGCCCCTCAGCAGCTCTGCAGCCTCCCCTGGACTCTCTCCAGCAGTTCTCTGTCTCCTGAACTGGACCCAGCACTGCAGATGTGGCCTCCCTAGGGCAGAGTAGTGGTGAAGGAGACCCTCCCTCACCTCCTGCCCACTCTTCTTCACGCCTGAAGCCTCTACCGCCGCACACCCAGCAGCAGCGCGGGCCGCGCCGGGCCGGGGCCGCGCCTCCCCTCACGGTCAAGGGCCGGGCGGGGACCAGTGGGCGTCGCGCGGGCCCTGGAGGTGCGGCCGCAGCCAGCCAATGGGGGGCGTAGGGTCGGCGGCGGCGCGGGGGCGGAGCGCGCTGATAGGGCGCGGGCCGGGGAGTTTGGCTGGGCGCTGCAAACACAGGCACGTTGGAGCCGAGCGGCGCCGAGCGCGGCCGACAGCAGCCGAGCGCAGGTGAGCGCGGGGTGGCGGCGCCGCCGCGACGGGGCGCGCGCCCGAGGCGGGCTGCTTGCCGCAGCCGCGGGGCTCCCTCGCGCCGTCGCCTCACCGCGTCCTGCCCGCGGGGCTGCGTCCCGCGCGCGCCGCCCGCGGCGCCGCCTAGGCCGCGCTGCCCGCGCGGGTCGCCTGTCCGCAGCCGGCTCTGCCCCGGCCTGGGGCAGGTGCGGCGCGGAGCGGCGGCACGCGCGCGGGTTTGCTGCCGCAGGCGCCGCCGGGCAGGACGCGGCCGGGATCCGAGCTCCGGGGCGCGAGAGGCGCGGGGTGCGCTCTCCCAGGCTGCTGTGGTGGGGAAGCTGCTTCATCCCCCCCCCGCCGCCCGGGCTGCGGGAGCCGAGCGCCGCCGCAGCGGGGCTGGGGGATGCGCCGTGGGGGCGGCAGCCCCCGCCGCAGGGCTTCGGCAGGCGTGGAAATTCATGGCAAAGTAAGGATCCTCCTGGAAGCTCGGATCTGGGGCAGCTTGTCCGTCACGGCAGGCATCTCTCGCCCTTTTCCCGAGGGAGAGAGGGGCAGAGCAGAGGGTATGAAGCGCGGTGAGCTCCGCGCAGGCTTGTCCCCGCGTCCTTGCGGATCAGCCTGAGCTCCTCCGCTTGGCTTCCCCTGGGTCAGTGCTTTGTGCCGAGCTGCCCTGCCCCGGCCCCGCCTCGCACGCCCCTCGCAGCAGGCTGTGCGGAGGGCTCTGGGGGAGGCTCCGCCGCAGCTCCCCGAGGCCTGACGCCGTGAGCAAGAAGTGCTGCTCCTGCGGGGATGCCGCTGCCGCCGCTCCGCGCAGGCTAGCGTACCCGTCTGTTGTAGTTGTGGCTTAATGGCAACGGGAACTGTTGCTTTTCTGTGCACAGCAGCCTGTGGCTCCGGGGGAAGCTCACAAGGCCACTTCCCATCAGGTGTTAATTTCCTCCCTGTGAGGCATCTCTGGCAGCTTCGATTTGTTTTGGTGTTTGACATGGGATGGCTTTTAAGTGTTGCTTTTGAAACTAGATAAGGCAAGAGGAGAGTCCTTATCTCAGCTGCTTGAAGAGAAAAACCGAAGCAGCATGCTGGAGCCGTGCTCCGGCATGTCCCTGCACATGGCAGAGTTGCTGTGCTGCATGCAGCCCGGGCTGGGGTGTGTGCTGTGAGCAGGACTCATCTCTAGGCAGAGCAATACTTTGCATTTCCTGAGCTTGCTCCCTTGGCTCTTGCCTGGAGAGGGCCAGATCTTAGCAACCAGGAGCGTATGCAGCAGCCTCTTACCACTCCAGCGAGGAGTTCAGGCATGTTAGTGCCTGATACGTTACGAAGGCTGGGCTTTAGGTCACTGCAGCTACTGCAGCACTGGGTCCTGGTAGTTCCAGACTGAAGCCACTTGATGCCAGGGAATGCAGCTTGCCTTCAAAAACTCTCCAGTTGTTTATTCTTGCTGATTGGGACATGCCTTGTGGGTTGGAGTGGATGAGCTTGGGGTGGGACATGTGGGTGCTCGTGCTCCCAGGACAGCTCCAGGCCCAGAGAGGGTGGGCAGAGCTGCTCTCGTCCAGCTGCTTCTGGAGCTGAGCTGCAAGAGGCCCTCATCTCCCAGCACTGCCCCAGAAAGCCGTGAGGTGCCCCCATTGCTGTCTGTGCTTTACTGCTGGCACTTTCAAGGCCTGTGCTGCTGGGCATTTGTGCCTCCTAATCAAGGTGTTCATTAAGCCCTGAATGTATTTGCTTGATATAATTAATTGTCCTTACACTAATCAGACTTTCAAGGCCCAGCTTTCTTTGGCTGGGGAGGCACTGTGGGTATTTTCTTCCCTTTTGGGCTCTTGTGGGGTGGCTACAGTGGGACTGTCCCCAGGCTGCAGCAGAGGAGCTGTCTGGTGGGACAGTGCAGCTGTGCTGTGCTTGCTGGAGGAAGCAGCACTGCTCAGGCAGTGCTCACTACGAGCACTGTATTGAGCCTTGGCTGGGCTCTGCTTGCCCAGCTCCAGTGTCCCTTCATGCTGGTGTTTGTTCCCTGGAGTTCCTGAGGAGTGCTTCACTGAACTGGGGAGAGGACAGTGCTGGCTGCAAGCCACCTCTTCTGCTCAGAGCCTTTATGTGGCTGTCATGACCCCGTAAAGTCCCATGGGGTCATTGCTACCTGGAAGTGGGGGAAGGGTAAACTCCTTCTGTAAGAGGCTTCAGGGAAAGGCTGGTGGTGCTGGATGCTGCTGTGGACCATTTACAGGGTGGCTTGGGTCTCCAGAAGAGATACCTGGCTGAGGAGCAGAGAGGATACAGCTGATGTATCAAAGCATGCCAGGCTAGTGGAGGGCAAGGGCTGGGTGCTGGTGGGAGCTCAGTGTGAGGATGGCTGTGCTGGGGCTGTGGGGGGTAGTTTGGCAGCCTCTGAAGTCCCTTTGTGTGGTTCACTGTGCCTTGGGAAGCTGCCTGGAGAGAACATCCCTGTTACTGCCCAGCACTGCAGGTGGGGATGGGTCTGTGCAGCACCGGCTGTAGCAGGAGGCAGGCTCTGCTTTTGTGTCAGGGTGGTCACTGCTGGCTCCCTGGGTGCTGAGCACTCACTGCTGGCAATGTAAACTGGTGGAAGATGGGAGAGGAAAGTGGTTTGTGTGAGGTCAGCAGCAGAGCCCTGGTCTGGGCAGCATCAGTAGGAGCTCTGTGATGCTGAGGTGTGAAGGAGAGTGGGCAAACAAAAGCTTCTGGGTGGGCTTTTACCCACTTGTAGCTTAGGATAGGGGGAGACTTTCCTGCACAGCCTCTGACAGATGCTTTCTGCTGCTCAGCCCTGGCACTGCCACTGAAGTTTGGCAGCTGGAGAAAGCAGGACATGAGCCTGTCCCTCTGCTGAGTCAGGCAAGTTAGAATCATGGAATCCTCAAGGCTAAGAAAGACCTCTAAGATCATCAAGTCCAACCTTCTATCCAACACCTCCATGACCACTAGACCATGTTCTGAAGTGTCCCTAAATTACCTCTTCATCTTTAGATGAAGGTGAAGCCTGAGCTGGCAGTGTAAAAGCCAAGGTTGGCATCAGAGAAATTGTTACTGGCTTGTGCCTCAAAAGGTAAGGAAGCAGGCCCTGGGGGAAGAGCTGGGTGTGCAGTAACCCTCCTAGGGCTTTATCTTCATGGTCTCTTCTCTCTGATCTTCACCCCTTTATTTTTTGGCACAGGATGTCACTTGCCTTGAGCAGCAAGCATCCAGCAGGGAGGGGAGCCAGTCATTAGAAAACCTGTGGCTGAAGAACTGAGTGTGGGGAGCTGGCTTTGAGAGTGGTGGGGATGGCTGAGGTGTAGAGAGGCATCTGCTGGCATGGCACAGTGTGGCAGCTCACAGGATCATGGAATCATAGAAGGGCTTGGGTTGGAAGGGACCACAAAGCTCATCCAGTACCAACCCCCTGCCATGGGCAGGGACACCTCCCACCAGCCCAGCTTGCTCAAGGCCTCATCCAGCCTGGCCTTCAACACCTCCAGGGAGGAGGCAGCCACAGCCTCCCTGAGCAGCCTGTTCCTCCCCACCCTCACTCTCAAGAATTTCTTTCTCATCTCCAGTCTCAATCTCCCCTCTTCAAGCTCAAGGCCATTCTCCTCATCCTGGCACTCCCAGCCCTTGTCACAAGTCCCTCCCCAGCTCTCCTGGAGCCCTTGAGGTACTGGGAGGCTGCTCTGAGGTCTCCCTGGAGCCTTCTCTTCTCCAAGCTGAACAGCCCCAGCTCTGCCAGCCTGTCAGTGATGTCTGTGATGGGATAATGCATCAAGGATTGGGTGCAGGGTGTGAATGAGTGATATCAAATTGTGTTGTGTAGTCAGACACCTTGTTTGAATTCTAGCAGGGGCTGAGCTTAGCCTGGTTGGGGAAAAATGTTTGAAATTTTCTAAAAAGAAGAAATCCTGGGAACTGGTGAGTAGGGGTAAAGCCATAGAGGTGTAGAATGGTTTGGGTGGGAAGGGACCTTCCAAGCTCATCCAGCCCAACGCCCTGCAGCCAGCAGGGACATCCCCAACCAGAGCAGGTTGCTCACAGCCCCAAACACCCTGAGCTGCACTGCTGCCAGCCATGGGGCAGCTCTCTGGGCAGCCTGGGCCAGGCTCTCCCCAGCCTCAGTGTCAAACATTTCTCCTTCTCTCCACTCTCCATCTCCCTCTCTCAGTTCAAACCATCCCCCCTTGGCCTGGCACCACAGGCCCCGCTCCAAACTCTGTCCCCAGCTTTCTGATCTCCCCTTGAGGCACTGCAAGGCCACCAGCAGCTCTCCCTGGAGCCTTCTCCTCTGCAGGCTGCCCAAGGCCAACTCTCTCAGCCTGGCCTCCCAGCAGAGGGCTTCCAGCCCTGCCAGCACTGCTGTGGCCTCCTCTGGGCCTGCTCCCCCAGGTCCCTGTCTGTGCTGAGGGCTCCAGAGCTGCCCCAGCACTGCAGGGAGGACTCAGCAGAGCACAGCAGAGGGGCAGAGTCCCCTCCCTGCCCCTGCTGCCCACACTGCTGGGGCTCAGCCCAGGCCAGGCTGGGGCTGGGCTGGCAGCACTTGGTGCTGGCTCCTCTCCAGCTTTGCACCCCCAGCACCCCCAAGCCCTTCTCCTCAGGGCTGAAGGATACTGTCTGACAGATACTGGTGGGATGAAGCTGCAGTAGTGACTTCATGGCTGTGTGGGAGGGTGGCTGTGGATGGGTGGTGCTGGGTGAGGTGTAAGTGTAGGGGCAGGGCTGCAGCTCTGCAGCAATGGAGATGTCTCCCAGCTTTATTTGTGCGCAGGTGTTGGCCCTAATCACAGCCACACGTGTCAGTCGGGGCTCCTGCTGCAGAGCAGGAGGTTGCAGCTTTCTCTGGGGCCTGATGCAGAGCTGTCAAGAAGTGGCAGTGCTCAGGCCCTGGGTGGCAGCCCTGCAGCTCTGTGTGTGGTGCCCCTCAGGCACACAGCTCCTGCACATGGGGCCCTTGGCCTTGGTCTGGGGGAGCAGTGGCACAGGGGAGAAGGAGTGAGACCAGAGTGAAGCATGGATGTCTGCTGTGGGCTCCTGGGGAAGGCTTGTGCCTGCCTTCAGAGGCTCCTTCAGAGGCTGCTGTGAAGTAGCAAGTGCAGCTTTCTATTTATTTGTTTTTCCTAGAGTCAAACATCAGGACTGTCAAAACCATTCCATCTGGAAGCCTGACTCAAGCTTTCCTGTTTCCCTGGTTTCCAGCTACTTCATTTCTTTCCAGGCTGTTTCCCCTGTACCCTGTAGGTGCAGCCACTTCATCACCAGACATGGGGTGCAGGCTGGCACTGCCCCCCTGGCAGTTCTGACTTGCTCAGGAGTGGACAGCCGGGGTTTGCCGGTCACTGCTGGGTGAGGACTTCAGGAACACTTTCCTGTTCCATTGCAGCCTTCAGCTTTATTTTTGGCATAAGTGATATGGACAGAACCAGAGTTCTGAGTGTCAAGTCCATGGCACTGCAGAATCTTCTCGTCTATTCCTTTCCTGTGCTGGTGTTCCTGGGCGGGGAGGGTCTCCACTTTGACAGACTCTTGTCAGTGGTACCCAGGCACAGGCCAAGGGGCACAAACTGGCACTCAGGTGGCTCCATCTGACTTGTTTGTTGTGAGGGTGCTGGAGGCCTGGAGCAGGCTGCCCAGAGAGGTTGTGGAGTCTCCTTGTGTGGAGAACTCCCCTGGATGGAGAGGTTCTCTGGAGGATGCAGCTTCTCAGGGGGCAGGTTCTCCTGAAAGATGCAAACCTTCTGTGGGCTCAGCTTCTCAGGGGGCCGAGGCTGGCAGCTGAAAGGGAAGGTTGTCCTGTGGCAGCTTCTCAGCCCAGACTCCTGCTGGTTCAGGGAGTGAACCTGGCTGAACACAAACCCTTGTGTTGCATTTCTTGGTGGCTGAGTCATGCCTGGGGGATGAAGGTGTGGTTTGCTGAGGACTTGCTTCTCTGGGGCTGCTGCCCTGGGCAGGCCTTGTTTTAAGGCGAGGACCTCAGAAACAGTTGCAGTTCCTTCTGCCAGGAGCCCTGTGGGATCCCTTTGGCCTTTTGGGCTCTGGGGTGGCTTTAGTTCTTCTGCAGCTGATGGCTGCATTGGGGGCAGGCTGTGAAATGTTGTGCTGAGTTCCTCAGTCCTGTTCGGAGAGTCTGGGGGGAAGTTGTTAGTTCATTAACAGTCCCAGTGCTAATTATTCTGTGTGAGGGTAAGCAGAGGCTGTGATGTGCCAAGATGCAGAGCGCCTTCCCCTCGTCCCTCTTCCCCCGCTGTGCTGCCTGCGCAGCAGCCCTGGCTGTGCCTTAGACAAGCAGGGCAGCTGTGGAAGTCCAATTTGCTTTGTGCTGCCACTGAATGGCAGCTGCTCCCCCGGGGCTGCTGGAGCTAAATTCAGTGGGGGGGTTATTTATTTGGCTACCTATTTCCCTTTCTCCAGTACTCTTCACAAGTATAAGAGAGGAGGGCTGGATCTTATCTTCTTGACTGGCATTTGCTTGTTGTGGTACCCAGGGACAGGACAAGGGGCAATGGGCACAAACTGGAGCCCAGGAGGCTCCGTCTGATCAGGAGGAGAAACTTTTTTTGGTGTGAGGGTGCTGGAGGCCTGGAGCAGGCTGCCCAGAGAGGTTGTGGAGTCTCCTTCTCTGGAGAGCTTCCAAACCCCCCTGGAAATTGTGCTCCTGGGCAAGCTGCTGTGGGTGCCCTGCTGTAGGAGAGGGTTGGACTGAGTGGTCTCTGGAGGTCCCTTCCAACCCCACCATGCTGGGGTTGTGTAGGGTTTTGCTGGGAGCCCTTGCTGAGAGCAGAGGTGGGGCAGAAGGGTCTGTATTGAGCCATCAGGAGCACAGAGCTGTGTGCCAGGGTGGGAGGAAGTGGGCAGCTCCCTGTAACCTGCAGTGCCTGCCCAGTGTCCCATCAGTGACTGGTTTGCTCAGCCAAGTGGCTCCATCATTGACCTTGTGAGGGCTAAGCAGTGAAGTCATGTGCTGGCTGGATGCTAGATGCCAGACCTCGTGGGGGGCAGTGCATGGCAAGATTTGCAGTGCTCTGAGGGAACATCTTCTGCAAAGGAAAAAATGGTTTTGTCTTCTCTGGTGTTCTCCCTTTCCGTGGATTCCTGCTGTGGCTGTTGGACACTAAGCATGCTGTGCAGAATTAGTCTTGCAGAGCCACGAGGCTTTCAGCTGAGAAGGATGATTTGGGCTGTAGGATGTTAAATTAACACAAAGGAGACTCATTGGGTTGTTTCCTCTGGCTACAGATTTCCTTGGAAACCTGGAGCTCCAGTTCACAGCTGGACCCAAGCACTGAGTGCTCCGCATGGGTGTTGCACCAGGAGCAGACGCGGGGGCTCAGCTGGGGTGGGAAGGGAAGGAATCGTAGAATCACAGAATGGTTTGGGTTGGAAGGGACCTCCAGAGGTCATCTGGCCCACCCCCTGCACTCAGTGGGCATCCTCCCCTAGAGCAGCTTGCCCAGGGCCCCCTGGAGCTGAATGAAGTGCTGTGAATGCCCAGGCTGAACCCCTCCTGGGGCTGTGGCAGTGCTGGAAGCTGCTGGTGACCCCAGGGCGTGAATTGGTCACACCAAGGGGTGTGAGATCCTCCTCCCCCGGTGACCAGGCCTTCAGTGCCTCCATTGCACAGCCTGGTCCTGTGCCAGCAGGGTCTGCACTCAGGTGCTGCTGTCCTCCTGAGGCCTTGTGTTTCTCAGCTGTCCTTATTAACACAGTTAACTCGTGGTCCTGGGAATGCAGCAAACCTCGGGTTAGCCACCTCACAGGGGGCCTTGGCACACAGGCTGCTGTGCTGTTGATCCCTCGCAGTCATGAGAGACTTTCATAGCATCACAGACCTCTTTGGGCTGGAAAAGCCCTCTGAGATCATCCCATCCAGCCATCAACCAGCACCACTAAACCATGGCCCCAAGTTTCCTAACACCTCCAGGGATGAGGACTCCACCACCTCCCTGAGCAGCTTTCTCAGGGCTGCCTTCCTCTCCTCCCCCACTGCAGGCAGTAGTTTCAGTGCTATAGACAAAGTGAGTCCTAAAGCCCCAAGCAGCATGGGCACAGCCTTGTGCTGTTACTTGTGTTAGACACTGTGAGCAGCAGGGCTGGGGCACTGATTGTCCCTTTGCTCCAGGCCGTCACCTCTACAGCAGATCAAGCTGAAGGAGTTGGGCAGCAGCAGGAAGAAACCTGTGGTAGCACAGCTTTGTGGCCCTGCCTGAGGTGGGTCTCATTACCAGCTCTGGCAAGGTACTCTCCAGCAGCTCCCTGCCTCTGTGCTTCCTCATACTGCTGCTGTCAGCACTCAGGCACCACTGGAGCTTTCCTCCTCATGTGCTATAGGTGCAGCTGGTGGTCTTGGTCTGATCTGATGCTGTGCATTTGGAGAAAAACTGGGATGCTCCAAGGGTCCCCTGCTGGAGGAGGATCTGTAGCTGTTGCTTCATACTGGGTGTCTGCTCCAGACCCTCTTTTCACCTCGTACAGCCTCCCTCAGCACCTGAGGCCTGCTCTGTCTGTGGACAAGAGGCTGGCTGGAGGAAGCTGCCTGGGAGTGATGGGATTTGGGGATGAATTGCAGCTCCATTAGGGAAGGAGGCTTTCTCTCTGAAGGATGTGAGAAGTGATCGATGGTACTGTCAAAGAAAGCTCCCTCAAGGGGCAAATCCATCCTCTGAGTGCTGCCTTAGAAAGGTTTGTTCTGCTTCTTCAGAGCCATCCTCCCTCTTTTATGGCTGGTTACAGCTCAGTGTGCAAAAACTGGGAGTGAAGGAGAGACCTTGGTTTGGATACTGGTAGAGAACATGGTAGCCCCATGCCGAAGAACTCCAGATCCTTGAGAGGCAGCAGGACCTGCAGTGTTCCTGGTGACAAAGTGGAGTACACATGTGCAGGGCAGCCACTGGGGCAAGTCTGAATTTTGGCCCTTCCTGACCCCTCCCTCTGGAGCTGCTGTCTGGGCAGTGCTGCTCTTTGAGAGCATTTGTGCTGGAGCCAGGGCTTTGGACCTGCTTGTGCTAATGCCTTGTGCCTCAGGTGGCAGCCTGAGGACAGAAGATTCCTCCACTGACCTCTTACTGCTGGGATGCTTCGATGCTGAATTCCAGCTGACCCTTCTATAGCTGTTGGGTATCTTTACTGGCAGAGGTTAATGAGATCTGAGGCTGCCAGCCCTGCACGGCAGTGTACAACAGAGCTGAGGGGAGGGTTTTGGCCTTGCTGTGTCAGCACCTTGTGCCCAGGCTGGAGAAGCGGAGGCTGTCCGAGTGCAGCTTGTCAGACAGCCCTCAGTGGAGCAGGGACAGAAAGGTGTGGCTGTACCCAGGGCTGGGCTGTGGGGTTACTGCCTGGGAAAGGGGTGAGGAAACTTCACTGTGAGGGTGCTGGAGGCCTGGAGCAGGCTGCCTAGAGAGGCTGTGGAGTCTCCTCCTCTGAGGTCCCTGGCTGACCCTGCTCTGGCAGCGGTTTGGACTCGATGATCTCCAGAGGTCCCTTCAGCCCCTGCCCCTCTGTGTCCTGTGGTCTGTTGGCATGGTGAGAACAAGTCCTCAGAGGGAAGGCTGGGGAAGTGTGGAAGGCTTTGCCCCTCTGCCCTCTCCTAGTGGTGATGAACTTCACCGGCCTCAGCTGGCGAATCAGGGCAGCTTCCTGCTCTGCATTTCCCTGGCAGCCAGCAGGCCTCTTGCACACTGTTTCCACACTGGGCTGAGGCTGCTGCTCTCTCCTGGCTCATGCAGCATTGATGTGAGCAGTGCTGGATGTGCCTTGCAGCAACAGTGCAGAGCAGTTGCTGGGAGTCCCTTCCTTAATGCCTCTGAGGTCGATTGCCTGAGGTGAGGCTGCAGGAGGGAACTGGCTGCTTTGGGTTCCCTTGTTAATTGTCAGGGCTTGCTGTTTACAAGGAGCCAGGAAGTGGCTGTGCTCCACTGAAGGCACTGTGCCTCTCTGCTGCACAGGATGGTTGTCACAGATGCAAAAGGGCAGTGCCAGATTATGCCTCAGTTGTGGGAACTGGTTCTGCTGTGGTACATCCTCACAGCCACCAAGTGAATGAATGGGCAGAACCAGTCTGCCCCTCCCCATGCTCTTCACACACCTCCCTGCTTGCCTCACTGCTTCCCGTGTTAAATACTGCGGCCAGAGGACCAGGGCAGGGATCATCCCTGAGCTCAGCCTTGGTGAGGCCACATCTCAAATCCTGGGGTCAGGTCTGGACCCTCAGTCCCTGAAGGACACTGAGGAGCTGGAGCAGGTCCAGAGAAAGGCAGCAAAGCTGGGGAAGGGTCCAGAGAGCAGGGCTGGAGAGGAGCAGCTGAGGGAGCTGGAGGTGTTCAGTCTGGAGAGGAGGAGGCTGAAGGAGACCTCCTTGCTCTCTGCAGCTCCTTGAGAGGAGGCTGCAGTGAGGTGGGGATCGGGCTCTGCTCCCTTGTAGTAAGTGACAGGATGAGAGGAAATGGCCTCCACGTGGGACATGAGGGAAAGTTTCTTCCCCTTAAGGTTGTCAAGGCTTGGTCCAGGCTGCCCAGGGCAGTGGTGGAGTCCCCATCCCTGGAGGGGTTTCAGAGCTGAGGGCCATGGTTTGGTGGTGCCCTCGCAGTACTGGGCTGATGGCTGGACTCAGCCTTGGGTCTTTTCCAACCAAACTGATTCTGTGACTCCAGGAGCACACACCTGACAGCAGGGCCTGATGTTTCTGTTTACAGCACCAGGCCCAGGTGATCGCTGCCTGGAGCACCACAGCAATGGCAGACAAGGCTCCAGCTGAGTCAGGGAAGCACAGATGCAAGGCCCAGGTCCAGTGTGGTACTGCTCTGCCTTGCTTCAGTGCCTGCCCTGGGCAAGCCCTCTCCCCCTCTCCCCTCATTCCCAGAGAGACCTCTGGCCCTCACTGCTCCCAGGGGCTGTTGCCCTGACTGGCTGCTGGCAGGGCCCCAATGCCAGGGTGTTTGAGATGGAGAAAAACACCTGGATTCATGGAGAGTCTGCTGTGGTTACTGCAAAGTGTTTAGAGTCTCATTCCACTGAGATGTTGTGGAAGAAAGGAAACCTTCCAGAGTCAGCAATATTCCACTCATTAGGTATGAACAAAAGTTTCCTTGGCCTGAAGCACCCTCTGCTGTGAAATCCATTCCAGGCTCTAAGACAATCAGTCTCCTTTCTTTCCTCTCCCCTCCCATGCCACAGCTTTTATTAGCTAGAAATGTGCTGACACTTCACCGTCAGACTGGTTTCTGGCATATGAGGAGCTCCACAGAGTCTTCACAAGCTGTCAGTGTAGCTGTGTGCAAGAGAGGAGGACGATGGCTCAGAGCTGATCACCTCCTGGGGATTTTGCTCCTCCTTGCTGCTGCTTTTCTGCAGGAGTGTTTGAAAGCTCTGTCCATGTGTCTCTGTTCCCCTCTGAAGGAAGGCTGTAGGAGTGGGGAGCCAATGCAGAACGATTCTTTTGGGGCTGTTCGGCTGGAGAAGAGAAGGCTCTGGGGAGACCTTACAGCAGCCTTCCAGTACCTGAAGGGCTCCAGGAGAGATGGGGAGGGACTTGTGACAAGGGCTGGGAGTGCCAGGACGAGGGACAATGGCTTTGAGCTGGTAGAGGGGAGACTGAGCCTGGAGATGAGGAAGGAATTGTTGAGAGTGAGGCTGGGGAGACTCTGGCACAGGTTGCCCAGGGAGGCTGTGGCAGCCTCCTGCCTGGAGGTGTTGAAGGCCAGGCTGGATGAGGCCTTGAGCAGCCTGTGCTGGTGGGAGGTGTCCCTGCCCATGGCAGAGGGCTGGAGTAGATATCTTTGTGTTCCCTTCCAACCTAAGCCATGCTGTGATTCTCTGATTCAGCTCAACACATGACAGTGGAGATCAGCTGAGCAGCTCCTGGAGGCAGGCAGGAAGCCAAGAGCTAGAGCACAGATTGCTGAGCAGGAGGGGGCATGGAGGAACCTGTCCCAGTAGGACTCTGAAGATGCTCTGGCATCACTTAAGTCTGAGGAGCCAGAGCAGCACTCATTTGGGAACCTGAACTGCAAAAGCTGGAGCCTTAAAGGATGTGACAGGGAAAGGAGTGAAACACCTCAGTCGTGGTGAAGACCTGCATGGCCTTGGGAATCCACATCCTCCCTGCCTTGCCCCTCTGCAAAGCTGGGTCTGGAACCCAGCAGAGCTGCAGTGAGACAGCTGCTGCTGCTCAGTGTGACACAAGCACAGTCCCAGAAGCAAAGGAGGCTCCTGCTTGCTGGGTCACTGACTCAGGCAGGGCTGGGTGCTCGGCTGGCTTTTCCCTGGGCGGTGTCTGACCAAGTGCTGCTCTTCACCCCAGCCCCATTCCCTATACCAAGACTGTCACAGGCTCTGCTCCTTGTAGAATCACAGACTGGGTTGGGCTGGAAGGGACCTCAAAGCTCATCCATTTCCAACTCCTGCCATGGGCAGGGACGCCTCCCACCTGCCCAGGCTGCTCAAGGCCTCATCCAGCCTGGCCTTGGACACCTCCAGGCAGGAGGCAGCCACAGCCTCCCTGGGCAACCTGTGCCAGAGTCTCCCCGCCCTCACTGCAAACAATCTCTTCCTCATCTCCAGTCTCCATCTCCCAGCTCAAAGCCATTCCCCTCATCCTGCATGGTTGGTTGAAAATTCCCCCCCAGCTACCTTATCCTGTCTCTCCCAGCCCTTGTCAAAAGCCCCTCCCCAGTTCTCAGGTGCTGGAAGGCTCCTGCAAAGTCTCCCCAGAGCCTTCTCTCCAGGCTGAACAGAGAAGGGATGCCCAAAGTGTCTGTGGTCTTTGGGTCCCTTCACTCTAGTCTCTGCCAGCTGTGGTAAAAACACCTCCCGGGGTGGATGTTGGACATCCCGCAGGGGGATGTTGGTGAAAGGATGCTCCTCACATTAGAGCCACATGCACTGCAGCTGCCTCTTCATGTATGAAGCTGGAAGCTGTTGGGCTTGTCACACCCCTGGCAGATGCTGGGGACCAGCTGCTCCTTCCCCTGGTGCCCAGCCGGTCCTGCACCCAACAGGACATCCAGGCCCTGTTCCCCCGGCTGTGCTGGGCCGCTGAGGGTGGGCAGAGCCTCTCTGCTGTCCCTTCTCTAGCTTCTCAATCCTCCTCCCAGAGAGCATGGGAACTGTAAGTATTCAGGCATATAGTAAGAATGATGTAATTAAAATCCTTAATTTTATTTGGCTTCTTCAGGGTTGGTTTTTCAGTTCCTCTTTGATTCCAAGGGTGGTGGAAGCTAATTGGATTCTGGGCCAGCCTTGCCCAGGCAGCCGCAGGGGGAAGGGGACTGCAAATGAGCCCAGCCAGGAAATTGCACATTTAAATATAGCTCCTGGTAGGGTCAGCAAAACACCCCAGGGACAAATTAAGAAGATTTTTGCTGTAATGTGTTCATTTAGCTGCAGACATCTTCGAGGGAAGGAAAAAAGGAAGCTTGGGAGGGAGGGAAGCAAAGGGAAGGGTTGGTGTCCCTTCTGCAGTGCCTGTGTACAGCTGCAGGGCTTTCCCAGGCAGCAGCATCACAGAATGGCTCAGGTTGGAAGGGACCTCAGAGATCATCTCCAACTTCCCTGCCATCAGCAGGGACAACTCTCAACTGTACTTGGTTGCCCAAGGCCTCATCCAACCTGGCCTTGAACACCTCCAGGGAGGAGGTAGGCACAGCCTCCCTGGGCAGCCTGTGCCAGAATCTCACCACCCTCCTACTGAAGAACTTCTCAGCTCCAGTCTAACCCTCCTCTGCCTCAGCTTCAAACCATTCCTCTTGGATTGTCCCCTTGGATTCCAAGAAGAAGCCATAGAAGGATTTTTGCTGTTGGGAGGCCTCAGTGGGGGGTGAGACTCCATAGTTGAGGTGCTGCTGTGGGGCTGTGCTGGCAGCTTGGGCACAGCCAGCCAGGCCGTGCTGTTCGCCTGGCTCTAGGGGGGCCACCAGCCTCCACCTGTGCACTGCTTGGGCTGACAGCTTTCCCTCTGAGGCAGCTTCCTTCTCCCCACATGGGTGGGATGGGGCTTCCCACTCCCATGGGTACTGAGCAGTTTCCCAGGTATGCTGGAACATCTCTGATGAGGAGAGACCGAGAGAATTGGGGCTCTTCAGTCTGGAAAAGAGCAGCCTGAGGGGATCAGTGCTGATCAATACTTCTGGGGTGGGTGCCAGGGGGATGGGGCCAGCCTTTGTTCAGTGGTGCCCAGGGACAGGACACAAATGAACCCAGGAGGTTCCATGTGAAGAGGAGGAGAAAGTTGTTTGGTGTGAGGGTGCTGGAGGCTTGGAGCAGGCTGCCCAGAGAAGCTGTGGAGAGATTCCAAACCCACCTGGATGTGTTCCTGTGTGACCTTCTATAGGTGAACCTCCCCTAGCAGGGGGCTGGGACTCCAGGGGTCCCTTCCAACCCCTACCATTCTGTGATCTCCAGAGGTCCCTTCCAAGCCCCTCCCCTGTGTGTGTTTTTCCTGTTGGGACCTTTCAGCAGAGGGACAATATCATTGTCCCAGCTGTGGGCATGAGTGAGGGAAGTAGTCTGTAAAGCAGTCAAAGTCTTGGAGCACATCTGGAGTAACCCCTGGCCCAAAGCCAGCACTACTCTGCAGACCTCTTTGGCCCTTGGAACCTGCACAGCTGGTAGAATGTACAGCAGAGCTCACCTGCTCCTTAGGGGCACCTGGAGGACAGCCTGAGTTCATCCTTAGCAATCTGGGTGTCTCCTTCAGGCTAGGATCAGGAAATGCTGCTGGTGCTGGGAGATGCAGCAGAGCAGCTTGTTTAGTGTTTCCCAGGCCCTCAGACCCTCAGTGCTCTCCCTTTGGCCCTGGCTGTCTCCCCAGGGAAGCAGAGCTGGGCAGCAATGAGGCCTGACCCTGCATTCCTCCCCTCACTGCACAGCTGGCTGCTCGGTCTGCCTGGGGGCAGACGTCCCAAGAGCTGTGCACCCACGGAGGGGAGCTGGGCAGCTCCTGATCCCACTTTGCCTCAACCTTTTCAGAGCTCTCAGTGTCACAGTCACAGAATGGGTTGGGCTGGGAGGGACCTTAAAGCTCAGCCAGTTCCAGCCCCCTGCCACGGGTAGGGACACCTCCCCCCAGCCCAGGCTGCTCAGGGCCTCATCCAGCCTGGCCTGGAACTCTTCCACAGCCTCCCTGGGTGGAGTTTTCCTTGCTGCTGCTCCCAGTTGACTTGTTTGTGCTGGTGCCAGCTGGGGAGCTGACTGTGAAGGGACTCAGCACCCAGTCAGCCTAGTCAGCTGGCTTTGATTCCAGGCTCTTGGAGCCCAGCTTGCCCTTGTGTGTGCCTTGAAGTGTGCAGCACAGTGGGGTGGTGAGCTCCATAGCCTGGCAACAGCACCAATTAATGCTGGAAGGTTGTAATAACCTGACTGCCCTCGGCTCTGTGCCTGGATGGCAGGAAGGGAAGGCTAATTGCAGTGTGAACCCAGAGCAGGCTGGCCTGAAGGAAAGGTCATTAAGGCTCTCATCAGGCCCTGGGTCAGCCCAAGCCCAATCACAGCTGAACTTTCTCCTTCAGTTAAATTCCCACCCAGTGATTCCCTGCAAGTGTAACCCCTGTGTTAGCAGACTGACCCTGGCTGCTGTCTGTCATCCCAGATAACAGGGTCTGGGCTGGGATTGCCCAGGGAGGTGGTGGAGGCCCCATCCTTGGAGATGTTCAAGGTCAGGTTGATGGGGCTCTGAGCAGCCTGCTCTAGTTGGGATGTCCCTGCTGACTGCTGGGGCTGACCTGGATGACCTTTGTGAGTCCCTTCCAGCACAGTGCATGTTACAGTTCTATAGGGCTGGAGAGTCTGGAGGGGAGAAGGCTGAGAGGAGACCTCATCAAATGTCTGTAAATATCTGAGGGGGTGGGGGTCAGGAGGAAGGGGCCAGGCTCTGCTTGGTGGTGCCCAGGGACAGGACAGGGAACAGCAGGGACAGGCTGGAGCCCAGGAGGTTCCACCTCAACACGAGGAGAAACTTCTGTGGAGTGAGGCTGCTGGAGGCCTGGAGCAGGCTGCCCAGAGAGGCTGAGGAGGCTCCTCTGGAGACTTTGACAACCTGCCTGGCTGTGTTCCTGTGTGCCCTGCCCTGGGTGACCCTGCTCTGGCAGGGGGTTGGACTCATCTGGAGGTCCCTTCCAACCCCACCATTCTGTGAGTGCAGAAGCAAATCCAAGAGGACAGTTGCTTCCCATGTCCTCCCTTGCTCTGTAACTCTGCAGAGTCTTTGGCTGGCCCTGTGTTGGGGTGTGCCATGGGAGAGGGAATGTGTGTGGGGTTGGTCCTCTCAGATCCCATGTGAGGTGGGTGTTGGAGGTGCTGAGCTTCCCTGTGTGGCTGGCAGGTAAAGTGCCGTCCGTGCGGTGCTTGCGCAGAGCTCCACTCCCTCTGGCGCTGTGGAGGCTGAACAAATGAGCAGCTTCAGAGTGGTGCTGGACAAGCTGAGATGTTCTCTCCGGGCACCGAGTGACTGCTGGCAGGACAAACTTTAACCTGCTCTTGGTTATCATTACTGTTCTTAAGCTCTTCATTTTTGCACCAGCAGTTCTCCGAGCATCCCTCCTGGGTCCTCTTGGAGGCAGCAGCTGGGGCAGGGGGGCTGCATTGCCCAGCATGGCTTCTCCTCTAACCCATCTGCCTTGCTTGCTGGAAGCTTTGGCCTACACCTCAAGCCCGGTGCCGACTCAGGGAGGAAAAGCAGTCACAAGTCCAGGATGCACAGGAGTGCAGCCCTCAGTTCTCTCCTGCAGCTTCTCAAGAGGAGGGAGGTCTTGGTGTCAGCTGGGGCCTGGGGGTGGGACTACAGCCCTGTAAACCTGACCTTGCTGTGCAAAACCCCCAAGGGTGTTTAACCTGGTTGCCTTCTGAAACCCTGTGTGAAAGAGAGGCCAGACGTCTGCTGGGTGTCTGTGCCAGCCCTGCCTCCCACCCTGCTGCCCATCAGCTTCTGGAGCCTTTGTCTTCCTGGACTCGAGTGTCTCAGAGAGGTTAAGGCTTCAAAGCTGTGTTACAAGTTTCCATGGGAAATTGATGGATAGGTTGGAAGGGATCTTAAAGCTCATCCAGTTCCAACCCCCTGCCATGGGCAGGGACACTTCCCACCGGCCCGGGCTGCTCAGGGCCCCATCCAGCCTGGATGTTATGGTGAGAGGCTCCAGCCGTTAGTTCTGCTCATACCAGAGCAGTCACTTGGTGCTGCTGCTCTCATCTTCCCTCGCTTGCCTTCCATCCTTCCAGGGTCAGTCTTGCCCTTTGCCTGGCCCAGGAGGGTGCTTGCCTGTGACTGTTCCTGAGGCTGAGCAGAGGGCTCTGGTTTGGGGCAGTGCTGCTCAAAGCTCCGCTGGGTGTGGAGGAGCAGTGGGGCAGCGATGCTGAGAGACGTGGAGCCAGAGCCCCGGAGCTGCTGCACGGAGCAGAGAGCTTGGGGAGTTGGCACCTTGGGGGTGCAGGATGCTTGCCTGACCACAACAGAGCACAGAAACCTGAACCCTAGGCCAACATCTTAGGAGTTCACAGAACTGCCAGCGTGGCTGCCTTAGAATCACAGAATGGTTTGGGTTGGAAGAGGCCTTTAAGGTCTTCCAGTCCCACCATGAACCCAGCACAGCTTTGAAACCTCTCTAGGCATGGGGACTCCACTGCTGCACTGGGCAGCCTGGGCCAGGGCTGGACAACCCTTCTGGGGAAGAAGTTGTTCCTCATGTCCAGCCTAAACCTGGCTGTGGTTCCACACAGTCATGCTGTTGCTGCACCACGGCAGTTGGTGCTCATTTTCACCCTCTAGAGTGGTCCACCTCAGACTGTGCTCTGGAGCCTCTCTGAGGCTGTGTGGAGCTCCTGTGGAGAGTAAACACAGAACCACAGAGGCCCCACCTGACCCTAGTAGGGCAATCAGCACCCAGCACCCTCCTGAGATCATCCAGGCCAACCAGCAACACACCACCACCAGGGCCCCAAGGGCCATGGCCACAGGTTTCATCAGCACCTGGGAGGGAGATGCTGTGCTGGGGTTGGGGTGCAGGGATGGTGTCAGGGAGGTGCTGTGCTGAGGTTGGGGTGCAGGGATGGTGTCAGGGAGGTGCTGTGCTGGGGTTGGGGTGCAGGGATGGTGTCAGGAAGGTGCTGTGCTGAGGTTGGGGTGCAGGGGTGGTGTCAGGGAGGTGCTGTGCTGGGGTTGGGGTGCAGGGATGGTGTCAGGGAGGTGCTGTGCTGGGGTTGGGGTGCAGGGGTGGTGTCAGGGAGGTGCTGTGCTGGGGTTGGGGTGCAGGGGTGGTGTCAGGGAGGTGCTGTGCTGGGCTTCGGTGCAGGGGTGGTGTCAGGGAGGTGTTGTGCTGGGGTTGGGGTGCAGGGATGGTGTCAGGGAGGTGCTGTGCTGGGGTTGGGGTGCAGGGATGGTGTCATGGAGGTGCTGTGCTGGGGTTGGGGTGCAGGGGTGGTGTCAGAGCCAGGCAGGTGTCTCTGCCCCCCGAGCTGTGCAGGAGCTGTTGGGGGGTGTCTGTGTGGTGTGGTTTGGGTTGGACTCTGGCTGGCAGGGAGTGGAGTGTGGGAATCAGATCCTCAGAGGAGGTTTAATAACTGGGGAGAATAATTGTGAAGTACTTGAGGATATTACCCAATGGCTGCATGTGTCTAATTAGTTTAATGAAGCTGGGTGCTTGGGCTCTGCCTTTAATCAAACAGATGGGCACAACATTATGCACCACAGAAAAAGAGATCTGAATACAATGAACTCAGTTCATGAGCAAATAGAGAGGGTTTCAACTGCAGAAGTGAGAGCTGCTGCACTGCTGAGCTCAGGCAGAGCCCTGAGTCAGTGTCCCTGCTGCTGGGCAGCCCTGGAGCCTCACAGTCCTGGTGTGTGGTGGATGGGTGGGGAGCTGGAGGCAGCTTGGGGCAGCAGTGCCTGCCAGCAGTGCTGCCATGGCACAGGGCAAGCAGAATCCCAGATGGCATTGGCCTGGAAGGGACCCTCCACGGCCACCCTGTCCAAGCCCCCTGCAGTCACAGGGACACCTCCAAGCTGATCAGGCTGCCCAGGGCCACATCAGGTCTGACCTTGAATGTCTGCAGGGTCAGGGCCTCCACCCCCTCCCTGGGCAGCCTGCTCCAGGGTCTCCCCAGCCTCACTGCAGAGCTTCCTCCTGGTGTCCAACCTAACTCTGCCCTGCTCCAGTTTCACACCACTGCCTCTTGTCCTGTCCCCACAGCCCCTTGGGAACAGTCCCTGCCCTGCCTGCCTGAGGTCTTCCTAGAGCCTTCTTTTCTCCAGGCTGACCCCAGCTCTCCCAGCCTGGCCCCGTGGCAGAGGTTCTCCAGCCCTCTGTTCATCTTTGTGGCCTGGTCTGGACCCTCTCTCTCTGGAGAGCTTCCACCTCCCCCTGGCCATTGTGCTCCTGGGCAAGCTGCCATGGGTGCCCTGCTTCAGCTGGGGCCTGGACTGGATGCTCTCAAAGGTCTTTTCCAGCCTGGTTAACTCTGTGATCTCCAGAGGTCCCTTCTGCCCCACACTCTGCTGGGATTCATTCTGAAGCTGAGCAGAGCTGTGGCCCATCCAGGTGGCAGCTCAACTAACAAGCCTGGCATGGCAGCTGAGATCTGAGCTCCTGAGTTCTCCCTGCTGCTGGTCAGGAGCTCTGTGAGGGTGCTGGATCCCCTGTCAACAGCTGGAGGAAGAGGGAAGGCTTCCATTTGCAGGCTCCTTCTGTGTGCCTCAGGAGGGATCTGTGAGCAGATGGTGATGGGGTCTGGGTTTGCTTATTGCTGCAGATTATTTGCCAGATAATTTTTCTGACTAATCCTTTGGGCTGCAGACTGTTTGGCAGCCTGGAGCCAGGTTGCTGGTCTTGTGTCTGCCAGTGGAGCAGTCTACTCCTGTGCCTGCTCACTCATGGCACTGCCAGCAGGAGACCTCTCTCTGGGTAGAAGGTGCCCTCTGCTCCCCCAGAGAGGGGCAGCTCCTAAAGCAGGACCTTTGTGGGGCAGGATGGGAAGTGGCATCTCCAGGCCTGCCTTGGGGTTTCCTTCATTGTGAAGCATGGCAGAGGATCAGAGAATGGCTGGAGCTGGAAGGTACCATAAAGCTCACCCAGCTCCAGCCCCCTGCCATGGGCAGGGACACCTCCCGCCAGCCCAGCTTGCTCAAGGCCTATCCAGCCTGGTCTTAAACACTTCCAGGGATGAGGCATCCACAGATTCTCTGGACAACCCTCCCCACCCTCACAGTTAAAGAGTCCCCATCCCTGGAGGTGTTTAGGAAGAGCCTGGATGAGGCCCTTGGTGCCATGGTTGAGTTGATTAGATGGTGCTGGGTGAGAGGTTGGACTTGGTGATCTCAAAGGTCTTTTTCAACCTGGTTCATTCCATTCCATTCCATTCCATTCCATTCCATTCCATTCCATTCCATTCCATTCTACTCTTCCTAAAGTCCAACCTAAATCTGCCCAGCTTTTGTATGGCTGCAGCATCAGAACTGAACTTCCACTATCCTGGGCTCTCTTGAGGCCCTGTTGCTGTTCCCTGTGGCAGGGAGGAGGCAGTGCCCACGCAGATTGTGGTCTGTGTCTGCAGGAGATGCTGCAGCGCTGGCCCGGGGCAGAGCAGCAAGCAGGTGGTAGGCTGTGTGTAGCTGGGCAGGACAGTGGCAGCAGCGCTGTCAAGGGGATCCTGCAGCCACCTGCACAGCTCTCCCTCCATTGGATCATAGAATGGTGAGGTTGGAAGGGACCTCCAGGGATCATCCAGTCCAACCCCTGCTCCAGCAGGGCACCCACAGCAGCTTGCCCAGCAGCACAATGCCCAGGGGGGGTTGGAAGCTCTCCACACAAGGACACTCCACAGCCTCTCTGGGCAGCCTGCTCCAGGCCTCCAGCACCCTCACACCAAACAACTTTCTCCTTGTGTTTAGGTGGAACCTGATGGGTTCCAGTCTGTGCCCTCTGCCCCTTGTGCTGTTCCTGGGCACCACTGAGCAGAGTCTGGCCCCAGCCTCTTGCCCCACCCCCAAAGGCTGCTGTGATACTTTTCTCCCCATCCTTTGTCACCCCTCCTTTGGAAACAGAAATGTTCCCTGGCTGTCTCTGGGGAGCTGTCTCTGCTAACTGCTTGACTGATTTATTCTGGTAGTCCAACATTTACTGCACTTCCATAACAGCCAAACAATCTGCTGCAGGAGTTTAATATAAACCCAGCTCTGGTGACTCACATCCACGGCTGCCAGCAGCACCAAGGCAGGCAGCTGGGGGGAGTGAGGAGGGCACCCTTGCTGGGTTTCTCTCTGGGACTATCTGGCTGCCTGGAATATCTCTGACACCTCAGAGCTGGGGGCTGTGCCAAGGCTCTGCCATCAGGGGTTTGTTCTGGGACTTTCACAGAGCATGGGGCATCGCATCAGTGCTGCCGGCGCTGCTCCTGGCACGGCTCGGTGGCCTGGGCAGAGCTGTGCACAGCCTCCTGCTGTGTTAACTCCCACTGCTGCTGTGTGGGGCTGGAGAGGGAAGGTAGCAGTGAGCTGCAGCCGGTGGTGATCTGCTGCTTGCTGAAAGCCCCAGAGCCTTGCTTAGTGCCAGAGCTGCCTGGTGCAGGTGAGCAGTGCAGCACAGCCCAGGAGATGCTGCTGTGTGCCAGAGCACAGCTGAGAACCCATTCCTGGAGGGGTTTTAAAGGCACAGAGACGTGGTGCTGAGGGCCAAGGTTTAGCAGCAGCCTTGGCAGAGTCAGAGAAGGGTTGGACTCCGTGATCCTGAAGGGCTGTCCCAGCCCAAATGATTCTGTGATCCTCCTGGGATCTGGTGAGATGGGGGGGGGACTTTGGTCCAGAACAAGTCTGAGCCCAGCCAGGGGAGAGCTGGCCCTCTGCAGTCACAGCAAGGCCTCCCTGCCCAGGCCAGAGCTGGGTGAGCAGGGCCTGTTCCTTGGGCACAGCAGGAGTGAGGTCTGTCAGGCCAGCTGACAGCAGGGGCTCCTGAGGGCTGATGTGGAACCTGCTGCTTCAGGTCCTTTGGGATTCCCACAGCTGTAGGAGTGCAGCAAACCTCCAGAGCAGCTCTGCCATGGGCAGCCTGGCCCTGCCTGCTCTGGAGGCTCTGACACCTCTGTGGTGGTGGTGAGGCTGCAACGGAATCAAACAAAATGAGTCTCCTATTTGACTTGGGGCTGGGGTCAAGGCCTTGGGGGTGTCAGTTGGTGACAAACTCCCCAGGAGCCAGCACTGGGCCCTGGCAGCCCAGAGCCAGCTGAGTGCTGGGCTGCAGCCAGAGCAGGGAGAGCAGCAGCACAGGGAGGGGACTCAGACCCCACCTGAAGGTTGTGGCTCTCCCCTCTCTGGAGGTGTCCAAGGCCAGGCTGGATGAGGCCCTGAGCAACCTGTGCTGGTGGGAGGTGTCCCTGCCGGTGGCAGGGGGTGGAACTGGATGAGCTTTAAGGTCCCTTCCAGCCCATTCTGTGCTTCCATGGTTTGTGGTGGTGTTGATGAAGCCGAGCCAGAGACAGCAGGGAGGAGGAGCCGGGTTTGTGCTGCTGTCTGTGGTAGGGCCCCAGCCGGCTCTCTGATGCAGCTTGCTCTGTTGAGTTCTTGTGTGCAGAGTGCAAAGGAGGTGCTGGCTGCTGAGCTGCAGCACAGCACTCACTTGGAGAGTGCCAAATGCTGGGAAGCTGTTCAGCCTTCAGCCTCATTTCTCCTCTCTCCCCTCCCTTTGTGACCGCCAGGGAGAGAGAGAGCCCAGCAGTGTCCTGCTCCTTGGGACCTTCAGGCCTTCTTCCAGCCCTCTTCTCTGACCCTCTTGGTTCAGCTCCTTGGCATTGCTGTTCCAAAAGCTTCCTGGGGCCAGGGCAGCCGTGTGGGCAGGGTGCAGGCAGTGGGCACTTGGCCACTGGTGCCAGGAGCCAGCAGAGCCTCCTGCGCTGGAGCAGAGGAGGCCGCGCAGGGGAGGAGTCACTTTCCCGCGGGTGCCCAGGGCTGTACAAAGCTTTCCAGCCCCAGCCCAGCCTGGGAGCATAGGAATTGCCTTCTGCTCTGCAGAAGAGTTTAGGAAGCAGTCCCACACTTCAGTGTTTATCCTTGGCAGTAATGAAGAGCTGAGGATGGAGCAGGCAGGGAGGAGGAATCAAACCTCTCGCTCAGAGCCTGAGGGAACAGCAGAGCACAAGGTCCAGATCTGAAAAGGTGGTTCCTTCCCATCCCTAGTGTTATAAATGACCGAGCAATTAAAGTCAATTGAATAGAGTTTCAATTTGAAAAGAGCAATTTTAAAGCAATCAGAAAACACGCAAAGCAGCGCTGGGTGCTGAAATGCACACTGATCACTTTCTAACCCCCCTGTAAATATTCTACCCTTATACACGTGCATGCAGAGGTGGGGTATTTAAATTGGTTTGCCCTTCTGGTGGGCTTTCAATGATGTAACCCTCCAGTCGGCACAGCCGGGGGGTTGTGTGCTGAGCCCTCGTCATTGAGTCTTTTCTCCTTCTGTTGTTACAACCAATGTCCTTTCCCAGGGCTGGGTCTGCACATAGGTTCTGTTGATTCTCACAATCGTCCTTTGTGTTCATGTCTTCTGTAGCAACTTCTCTTCCTTTCTCATCCTTGAAGAACTTCTCTTCCTCTCCCATCCTTAAAGAACTTACTCTTTTATAATAGTTCAGTTGTTAGCTGTTAATTCCCAACACTTCACCAGGGCATTAGTATGCATACATTAAAACACACAACAAAATTAATAAACAGCAGGGTATGATAAACCCTAAAATCTTACTCTCTATTAAAACAAGTCAAATTAATCATAAACAACTGATTATAAAAGGCCTAAAAGGGATCTCACTCCAGTTACATAGGTAAGCTCCCAGTGTCTGACCCCTCGTCTCGTCATTCACGCTCCTGCTTTTGCTTTAATCAGAGTCATCTAACTGGCACGAATTATCATTCCATGCACCACACCTAGGAAGCTCAGACTGCCCTGAGAGCCTGGATGCTCAGCTGGGGCCTGTCTCCTTTGAAACCTTCAGGGTGGCTGCTCCCAGTGCTTCCTTCAGCCCTGCTCAGTGCTTGCAGTGCTTAGCAGAGTCTGACCCAGCTCTGGGCTAGAGCTGGTGGCAAAGGTCCAGCGGTTGTGCCTGTGCAGTTTTCAGCAGCTCTCTGCAGTCCCTGTTTGGCCCTGGCCCCCAGGCGTCCCTGGGGGCAGCTGCTGTGCCCAGCAGCAGACACATGCATCGATTCACAGAATGGCTCAGTTTGGAAGGGACCTTAAAGACCATCAAGCCCCTGCCACGGGCAGGGACACCTCCCACCAGCACAGGTTGCTCAAGGCCTCATCCAGCCTGGCCTTGGACACCACCAGGGAGGGCACAATCCACAACCTCCCTGGGTAAAGACCTGCTGACAGCCTTTGAAAATCTTCCTGCTCCCTTCTGTGGTCTGGAGCCTGATCTGCTGGTAGCTTGTGGTGCTCCTCAAGCAGAGCTGCCTGCCCCAGCCATCCCCAGCCCCTGCCTGGCTGCGCCCTGAGCCCTGTGCCTGCTGGAGGTGGCCCCGGGGGGAGTGCTGCAGGCAGCGTCTGCCTTGCCAGCCCTTGTGGACGTGGTGAGATAAAGCCTTTAGTGAACTAAATGTGGCAGCAGTTAATCCCTTGGGAGCAGTCACCTGGGCCCTGCACAGCCAGGGGAGGCTTTGCTGCTCCAACCAGCAGCAGAACATTAAGTCACTTTTCCTTGGAAATGGAAGTTCCTCTCCAGGAGAGCTTAGGGGACTGGGTCCCAGCTGGAATGCTGAGGTAGGTTTGATGTGCACCTGCCTCTTCAAGAGGCAGCTGGAAGCCCTCTTCAGCCCCGGCAGGGGGGTGCGGCTGGGTGTCCTGTGCCGAGGCAGGGAGGGGACTGGGTGTGGGAGTAGAGGCCACTGCAGTGACCCAGGGAGTGTCCCTGGGAGGGCAGCAGTGGTGAGCAGCTTGTGGCCACAAAGCCGGTGCTGGGGGCACATCCACTCTGACTCCTTAGCAGGTTTTTAACACCCTTGGTTTCAAAAGCCAGAACTAGAAATGCCACCTTAAAGGCAAAGCGCTCCTGCTTCAGCGAGGGCTGCTCCGGGCTGTGGTTTGGGGACCAGGCTGTTATCTTGGTGCTGATTTCCATCAGGCTCTGTGCCCAAACTCTGCCCTGGCAGGAGGGCAGCCTGACCAGCCTGTGATGCTTGCTGATGAAGGCTGTGGAGCAGCAGCCAGGCTGGCTGCAGAGATGAAATCAAGTGTATAGAATCACAGGACGGGTTGGGTTGGAAGGGACCTCAGAGCTGTTCTGAGCAGTTCTGAGCCCCTGCCACCAGCCCAGGTTGCTCAAGGCCTCATCCAGTCTGGACTTGAACACTTCCAGGGATGAGCTGTCCACAGCCTCCCTGGGCAACCTGTGCCAGAGTCTCCCCACCCTTGCTGCAAAGAATCTCTTCCTCCTCTCCAGTCTCAGTCTCCCCTCTCCCAGCTCAAAGCCATTGTCCCTTGGCCTGGCACTCCCAGCCCTTGTCCAAAGTCCCTCCCCAACTTTCTTGTAGAATTGGTCTACCAAATCTAAGATAGAGAAAAGATTAAACCCTTGTACTGAGTATTTATTGTTCAGAGCAGGTTTGAGTGCTCCAGATGCTCCCCAGTCCTGTGACCTTTCAGCCTGTCTCTCTCCTGCTGAACTGTTTTCAGGAGCTGGCACAGGGCTGGCTCTGGAGGGGGCAGGCACAGGTGGCAGTGCTCAGAGTGTGCTTTGCTGGGTAGGTCTTTATGGGAGACATGCAGGAAATGAGCAAGCACTTGCAAGTCTATGTATTATTTATTGCTGTAGCTGATTAATTGCCACTGAACCCTTTTGCCTGGGGCTGTGGCTCTGCCTGCTCCTCACCAAGGGATGCTGCAGCCATGCAGGTGCTGGCAGCGGCCCCAGTTGCACACTGCAGGAGGTGGAAGTTCCACAGCTGATCTCTGGAAGCTGGGAGCCTGAGCAGTGGAAGGTGAGAGTGTGGCAGCTGGGGCAGGCACTGGTGGAAGGGAGCGAGATCTACCAGCAAATAGGACTGGTGAGAGACAGGGTGAAGGCTCAGCCTTGGAATCACAGAACTGCTTGGAGACCACCAGGTCCAAGCACTCGCCCAGAGCTCACAGTGCCGCCACTGCCGTGAGCCGCTGCCGTGAGCCAGCTGCCGTGAGCCACTGCCGTGAGCCGCTGCCGTGAGCCACAGCCGTGAGCCGCTGCCGTGAGCCACAGCCGTGAGCCGCTGCCGTGAGCCGCTGCCGTGCCGCTGCCGTGAGCCACAGCCGTGAGCCGCTGCCGTGAGCCGCTGCCGTGAGCCACAGCCCTCAGCACCACATCCAGGCAGCTCTTAAACTTCTCCAGGGATGGGGACTCCACCACCTGCCTGGGCAGCCTGGGCCAGTGCCTGAGAAGCCTTGCTGGGAAGGAATTGTTCCTAACAGCCAACCTGGAGCTCCCCTGGCACAGCTTGAGGCCATTTCCTCTCCTGTCACTTGCTGCCGGCCCTCCCAGCGTCAGGATGAGGAGCCGCTGGCCCTGTCTGGGGGAGAAGCAGCACGCTGGGGTTAGTGTGTCTGCCTGTGATGAGGGGTAGCAGTCAGCACTGGGATACCAGCAGGGACTTGGCCTTCCTTCCTCCAGGGCTGGGAGTGCTGCTCTGGCTGGCTGGAGAGCAGGGTCGCTGCTTAAAGAGAGGAGCTGGCTGCTGCCTGTCCCAGCTCTGCAGCTGGCTCCGAACCTGTGGCTCACAGTGCAGGCTGTGCAGCACCTCACTGGCTCCACCTCCTCTCTGGAGCCATGGTTAGGTGTTGCTAGGTGTAAGCCCGTGCCCCACCTGCCCAGGAGGAGAGCTGTGACTGGAAGAGCTCTGTACCGATGTGAAGCCCTCTAAAGGCCTGGGGGGCAAGCAGGGATCCCATCCAGCAGGGCTTCCCTAAGCCACGGGAGCTCTTAAGCATCTGCTGAGCTTTGAGGAGATCTCAGCTAACAAGGTGCTGCTGAGGTAGTTGTGTAGCTTTGATCTGCACATCTGGAAGAGTAAGAGGATCCAGTCCCAGTGGAAGGGGGGTGGGACTGCCCCTGCCTTCAGCAGAGCAGCTGATGCTCAGTTGCAGTGGCAAGAATGTCCTTCCCTTCCTGTGGGTGGTGGCAATGGAGGTGACTGCTGTGCTCTGGGGAGGCCTCACCTGGGCTGCTTGTCCAGCTCTGAGGCCCCCAGCACAATAAGGGCATGAACCTGATGGGGAGAGTCCAGAGGAGGGCCACAAAGGTGCTGGAGCACCTCCCTGGGGTCAGGCTGGCAGAGCTGGGGCTGTTCAGCCTGGAGAAGAGAAGGCTCCAGGGAGACCTCAGAGCAGCCTCCCAGTACCTGAATGGGATCTACAGGAAGGCTGAGGAGGGACTGTTGCCAAGGGGCTGTGGGGATAGGATGAGGGACAGTGGTTTTGAACTGCAGCAGGGCAGGGTCAGGCTGGGCATCAGGAGGAAGCTCTGCAGTGAGGCTGGGGAGACCCTGGAGCAGGCTGCCCAGGGAGGTGGTTGAAGCCCCATCCCTGGAGACATTCGAGGTCAGAGTTGCTGTGGCCCTGGGCAGTTGGGGGTGTCCCTGCTGCCCGCAGGGGGTTGGACAAGGTGGCCCTGGAGGGTCCCTCCCAAGGCAGGGCTGTGGGGTGGCAGCAGCTCAGCACTGCCCGGCGCAGCTCCTGTCACCAGAACAGGTCTGCAGAGTGCTGCAGTCAGAAAAGTTCCTTCATCAAATGTCTGCTGTGGGGGCTGAGCAGTGAGGGGGCCTGGGGAGGAGTGATGAGAGAGGTGTAGGGAAAGGCTTTTTCTGGCAGGCTCCCTCGGGTGGGGGTGGCAGTGCTGGCTGTGACTCTGACTCAGGCAGCGCTGGGCCCTGCGGGACTGCTGCCCGGCGGGGGGCAGGGTGCTGCTGCTCGGCAGCTCTGATGCCTGCTCTCCTTTTACCTCTCAGCACTCCCAGCGAGAATCCTCTCCTTGGATGCCATTAGCCCATGGCAGCCCCAAAAGGCGAGCGGTGTCCTGGGGTGCCAGCAGGTCATGGAAGGTTCTCCACCCTCTACTCTGTCCTGGTCAGGTCACATCTGGAGTCCTGGGTCCAGTTCTGGGCTCCCCAGTGAAAGACAGACACTGATGAAGATGCTGAAGAGGGCTGGACCCAGTCCTGACCCCTGGGGCACACCCTGAGCTCCAGGCCTCCATCTGGACCCTGCACTGCAGACCAGAGCCCTCTGAGCTCTATGCTCCAGCCAGTTCTCAGCCCAGCTCTCTGTCCCCTTGTCTAGCTCATGGGTGCTGAGCTGTTGTTATGGGAGAGTGTCCAAAGCCTTGCTGCAGTCAAGGCAGATGCCCTGCCCTGCTCTCCCCTCCCCCATCCAGCCAGTCACAGCAGCACAGGTGGCTGTCAGGTTGGTCAGGCGTGGTTTGCCCTCTGTTAATCCATGCTCACTGCTCCTAATGAGAGATGACCTCCAGAAGGAGCTGTTCCATCACCCTCCCAGGGATGGAGGTGAGGCAGACCTGGCTGAGGTTCCCTGGCCTTGCTTATGGTTCAGTGTGGGGGTGGAGGTGCTGTCAGACAGGGTCAGAGGCAGACCCTGACTCAAAGCTAGGTGTCTAAAGTCAGGAGAGAAGGGTGTGGAAGCAGGCCAGCAGCGTTCTTGTTGGCTTTGCCTGCAGAGTGCAGCAGCAGCACTGGGGAGCAGGGTGTTGCAGGTGAAGATGCAGGTGTTGAAGGCAGCAGGGTCTAAAGGCACAAAGAGCTGGAGCCAGCAGGGCACACCACATGTGCTGGGAGAAACCTTCCACTGCGCAGCAGGAGCTTCCTCTCTGCATTCCTGCTCCCCTTGGACCTGCTCCCTGACTGCTCCCCACGGCCGAGTGCTGGGAGCAGAAATGGCAGAGTGGAGGGTTTGCAGGAGGGGGGGGCTGCAGGGAGCTCAGGGTGGCAGTGAGGCTGCCTTGGCCACAGCTGGCCCTTCTCCATGCTCTGGTGGCCACACACAGCTCTGTCCCTGGGAGCCCATTTGTTACTGACTGACTGGTGGGGGGTGGGAAGGAGGCTCCCGAGGGTGGGACATCCATGTGAGCTCTGTCACCTCCCTGGGTTGTGCTCTGCTGGAGCAGAGGGTGGATGAAGTCTGCAGCTGGAGCAGGGGGACATCCCCAGCCTGAAAGCAGGGCCTTGGCATGGGAGGGTCTCTGAAGTGTTTTCTCCTGGGTGTTTTCCTGCTGCCTCCCTGCTCCCCACAGACCCCTTGGAATTCAGCTGCCAGGAAGGGAGCTGCACTGGCATGCTGCTGGTTACCCTGGGGCCAGGCCTGCTCATGAGGGTGGGACCATCCTCAGGCCTCTGCAGTGGGCTCCCAGAGACAGGGATGCAGGTTAGCAGTCAGCTCCTCGCTGCCTGCCTCTCTCTCCCCAGGGACCAGCTCCTTGTTTGCTGGGAGGATCTGCAGCCTCTGGCTTTGCTTTGCTCCAGGGCCTGAGCAGTAAGCTCCAGGTGCCATGGGGACACAGTGCTCTGTAAGCCTCAGAGCCAGCACAGGCCCTGTGTGTGCCAGCAGAGCTGCAGGGGGCTGCTGAGGGCTAGCTGCCTCATCAGTGCCTGAGAGTGGCCTGGACAGACAGACAGGGAGTGGCTGTCCTGGCAGGGAACAGACAGATCTCATGATGGGTAATGCAGCAGGAGGGCTGGTGGGTGACTACCCTGTGTCCTGAAGGATGCCTTCAGTGTGGGAGAGGAGCTGTGTTTGCATCAGAGAGAAGTGGATCCATGGTGCACAGCAGCTCCACACTTTGTGAAGGCTCTTGGGTTGTCCTCCCACCTGGAGATTATATTCATGCATCCAATACAATCACCATGGGGAGACATAACTGCTGCTGGAGAGCTGTGCTGCCAGCCCAGCCCCAGCCTGGCCTGGGCTGAGCCCCAGCAGTGTGGGCAGCAGGGGCAGGGAGGGGACTCTGCCCCTCTGCTGTGCTCTGCTGAGACCTCCCTGCAGTGCTGGGGCAGCTCTGGAGCCCTCAGCACAGACAGGGACCTGGGGGAGCAGGGCCAGAGGAGGCCACAGCAGTGCTGGCAGCCCTCTGCTGGGAGGCCAGGCTGAGAGAGTTGGCCTTGGGCAGCCTGCAGAGGAGAAGGCCCCATGGAGAGCTGCTGGTGGCCTTGCAGTGCCTCGAGGGGAGATCAGAAAGCTGGGGACAGAGTTTGGAGCGGGGCCTGTGGTGCCAGGCCAAGGGGGGATGGTTTGAACTGAGAGAGGGAGATGGAGAGTGGAGAGAAGGAGAAATGTTTGACACTGAGGCTGGGGAGAGCCTGGCCCAGGCTGCCCAGAGAGCTGCCCCATGGCTGGCAGCAGTGCAGCTCAGGGTGTTTGGGGCTGTGAGCAAGCTGCTCTGGTTGGGGATGTCCCTGCTGGCTGCAGGGGTTGGGCTGGATGAGCTGGAAGGTCCCTTCCCACCCAGCCCGGGCTGGGATTTCAAAGGTTATCTGCAGGGGCCAGAAGGGTTTGTGGGAATTCCACCTGCTCCTCAGTCTGTTTCCTGCCCCTGGTTGTGTCCCAGGGGTGTTTCTGTTGTGAGGTGCCTGTGTTCCTCCAGAGTGGACCTGTTGAGCTACCAGAAGTGGTTTCACTTGGTGCTTCAGCAGCTTCCTACAAGAGCTTTTGCTGGAGTAGCAGCAGGAGGTAGCAGGAGTTGGGCTGCAGGCCTGGCACCTGCCTGTGCAAGCCCCAAGGGGCACTGCCCAGCCCTGCTGCCAGGGGCTGCTGTGTACTGCAGGGCTGCAGAGCTGCATGAGGCTGCAGCCAGCAGCTTGAGCATGCTTGACCTATAGAATCATAGAACTGTTTGGGCTGGAGGAGCCCTCTGGGATCATCCAGTCTGAACACTGACCCAGCACCACCCCCAGACCATGGCCCCAGGTGCCATGGCCACAGCTTTCTTTAACACCTCCAGGGATGGGGACTCCACCACCTCCCTGGGCAGCCTCTGCCAGGCCCTGACCTCTCTTACAGCAGAAAAAGTTTTCCTCATCTCCACCCTAACCCTCCTCTGGCACAATTTCAGGCCATTGCCTCTCCTTCTATCACCGGAGACTAGGGAGCAGAGCCCAGCCCCCACCTGGCTCCAGCCTGCTCTCAGGGAGCTGCAGAGAGCAAGGAGGTCTCCCTCAGCCTCCTCTGCTCCAGGCTCAACACCCCCAGCTCCCTCAGCTGCTCCTCCCCAGCCCTCTTCTCCAGAGCCTTCCCCAGCTCTGTTGCCCTTCTCTGGCCCTGCTCCAGCCTCTCAGTGTCCTTCTTGGAGTGAGGAGCCCAAAACTGAACCCAGGGGTTCAAGTGCTGAGCCCAGGGGGGCAATCCCTGCCCTGCTCCTGCTGCCCACACCACTGCTGCTCCAGGCCAGGCTGCTGGTGGCCTTCTTGCCCACCTGGGCACCCCCTGGCTCATCTTTCAGCTGCTCCAGGCCCAAATGTCAGCTGCCACCTCCTGTTCTTTCAGCACAGGGCTGCCCAGCAGTGCTCTTTTTGCAGCAGGATCAGATCAGCAGCTCCTGCCCTGGTGCTGGGAGCCCCTTGCTGCCCTTGGGCTGCTGCTGCATTCACGTCATGGACAAACTGTTTGGGTACTGAAATGGTTTGGATCTGGTGCTGGCTGGAGTGAGGCTTGCAGAGCCACTGTGCACTCAGCAGATGAGTCAGGCTTAGTCACCCTGGCAATCAGTGCTGCTCTTCTTGGGTGCTCCCAGCCTGGCAGCGCTGGTGCTGAGCTCAGTGTTTCTACCTCCCCCTTGGATTTAGTTTTTTTTTTTTTTTAGGTTTGGTTTGGTTTGGTTCAAGTATCTAAAGCCCAAAAATGCTCATGGGAGAGAGGAGCAAAGCAAGGTCTGTGGAAAGAATGTCTTGGGATCCTCTTCAGACAGAAGAGGGAAGAACTTACCTGGGAGGGATGTACATCCCAGGAGCTTAGCCTAAGTTCTGCAGCACTGTGAGAGTTGAATTGCTTTGAGCTTTGTGGTCACACAACCCCAGATGTGGTGAGGTTGGAAGGGACCTCTGGAGATCACCCAGTCCAGCCCCTGCTCCAGCAGGGCACCCACAGCAGCTTGCTCAGGATCAGTGTCCAGGTGGCTTTGGAAGCTCTCCACACCAGGACACTCCACAACCTCTCTGGGCAGCCTGCTCCAGGCCTCCAGCACCCTCACAACAAACAACTTGCTCCTCCTCTTCACATCCACCCTCCTGGGCTCCAGGCTGTGCCCCTTGCTGCCCCTTCTGGTGTCCCTGGGCACCACTCAGCAGAGTGTGGCCCCAGCCTCTTGCCCCCCACAGCTCCTTTAGCTCTTGCTGAGCATTGCTCAGCTGCCCTCTGGGGCTGCTCTTCTGCAGGCTCTCAGCCCCAGGGCTCTCAGCCTCTGTTCCTCCCAGAGCTGTTCCAGGCAGCTCTGCAGCCTCCCCTGGGCTCTCTCCAGCAGTTCTCTGTCTCTTGAACTGGGGAGTCCAGACCTGGACCCAGCACTGCAGATGTGGCCTCCCTAGGGTCCCAGGGTTGCTGGGGTGCAGCCCAGGTGCCCCAGGGTGATGTTTCCCCACACGTGTTTCCAAGTGCAGCTACCCCTCAAAGCTTGTCTTGCCCCTTCAGTGCAGCCAAACCTGTGCCATGCTCTGCTGCTGAGCTCCTCATCAGCCTGGCACAGTGCTGCAGTGACCCAAGGGCAGAGCCTTCTTCTCCCCAGCAGCCTTTGCCCAGTGACTCCCCAGATAATCTCCAGTCCTTGACCTTGGAAAGTGCATCTTGGCTTAGGGAGCTAAAGCTGAAGGCTTCATCAGCCCAGGGCAGGCTGCCAGGCTGCAGAGCTCCAGGCTGCAGGGGGCTGTGTGTGCAGGGCTTGTCTGCCTGGCCCTGACTCCTGCTGCTGACCCCCCTGAGCCTGTTCCCTCTGCACAGAGCCTGCCTGCTGCCTCCTTTGGTGTTGTGCAGGTTAGCCAAGGCTGCTGGAGCTGTGAGGATTATCAGATGGGAGATATCCACGTGGAAGCCCTGCAGAGGCTTTCAGTCCTCTTGTCTCTTCATCTTGCATTCACTGCCTCTGGTCTGGCCCTGTGCACTTCTCTGCTTTGCCTTTTGCCCTGGGTGTGCACTTGGCAGAGCTGATGAAGACCTTCAGCCCAGGGACAACTAGAGGTCGATGCTGGGATCATTGCTCTGCTTCAGATTCTTTGCTTGAGTCCCTGGGAAGAAGGAAGCCCTGCTGGGCTCTGTGCTCTCCACTGGACCCCAGCCTCTCAGTCCTGGAGCAGCTGGAAATGAAAGGCCTGGAAGTGCTGGGGAGATCTTCACTGCAGCTGGCTCATAGACCTGAGCAGCTCAAGACAGCCCCTGGAACACCTCCAGAGAGCTCAGAGCCTTTCTGCTTATCTGAGAGGAAGCTAAACCTCTAAGACTGATGTGTATGGATGAGAGCTTCTCTGGGGGCCTGTTTGGTCTGTGCTGGATGACCTCAGTGCTGGTCTGAGCTGTGAGAGCTGAGTCTGGCAAAGGTGTATGAGCATGGACTGCTTTGCTGTGTCCTGCTCAGAGAGCCAGAGAGTGCTTTGGGTGGGAAGGGACCTTTAGAGGCCATCTGGTCCAGCCCCCCTGCAGTCAGCAGGTGTCACTGCTGGGGTCTTGGTTCCCCTTCTCTTACACCTCCTTTTCTTTCTCTCCATGCCACATGAGCTGCTCTCCTGGCCCTGTCCTGCTCTGCAGCACAGCCCCCCAAAGGCACTGCAGCAATGGCAGTGCCTGGAAACTGGTTTGGTGTGAGTGCTGAGTTCTGCTCCCATGGGACTAGAGGGGACTGGGGCATTGGGGGGGTTAGACCTTACCCTTGCAGGCTGAGAAGCTGTTCATGTCCTCCTGATATCTTCATTTTTGGTTTGCTCCCCTCTGCATCATCTCCTGAGGCAGTTTGGAGGTATCAGTGCAGGCTGCAGCAGCAGATGGCTCATCTCAGGCTGAGCCTCTGGACTTACAGAAATGGGAACCTGCCACTTGCCTCCCCCTGGTGCAGACATCCAAGGGGTCACTGCTGCAGGGAGCAGCCTAAATGCTACAGATTCCTAATCCTGAGGGACTTCTTTTCCTCATGAATCATGAGAGACTTGACATGAGCCAGCACTGGTCCCTGGCAGCCCAGCAGGCAGCTGAGTGCTGAGCTGCAGCCAGAGCAGGGAGAGCAGCAGCACAGGGAGGGGATTCTGCCCCTCTGCTCTGCTCAGCCCCCACCTGCAGCGCTGCCTCCAGTTCAAACCATTGCCCCTCATCCTGTCACCACTGGATAAAAAGTCCCTCCCCAGCTTTACAGCTCATCCCTGGAAATGTCCAAGGCCAGGCTGGATGAGGCCTTGAGCAGCCTGTGCTGGTGGGAGGTGTCCCTGCCCATGGAGGGGGCTGGAACTGGATGAGTTTTAAGGTCCCTTCCAAGCCAGCCCCCTCTGGTTCTGGCAGCTCTCTGGCTGCTGCCTTGCTTGTTGGCATGTCACAAACACTCCGAACCTTTCCACCTCCTGCCCCCTGACCTCAGCTCCCCCTCGCAGACTGCCCCAAGCTGTGCTCCCTGCCACCACTGCCTCCTCTCCCAGGGGTCACACTGCCCCTTGGCATTGCTTCCTCTTCCACCACCTCCTCTCGGGCTCAGTCTGTTCCCTCTGCTGCACAAACCCTGCACTGACCCCGGGAGCAGCCTCTGTCTGTGCGTCGTGCTGCCCGCTGCGAGTGCCAGCTGCGCCAGGCTGCGCTGCTGCAGCCGGTGGCCAGGAGCTGCTGGTTCAGCTTCCCCTCAGCATGCTGCAGGCTGCACTTGGCCTTTTCACAGCATCACTGAATCATCTTGGTTGGAAGAGACCTTTAAGATCATTGAGTCTAGCCATGAACCCAGCACTGCCAGGGCACCACTGGACCATGGCACCACAGGGCACCACAGCTCCACAGCTTTGAAACCCCTCCAGGGCTGGGGACTCCACCACTGCCCTGGGCAGCCTGGGCCAGGCCTGGACAACCCTCCAGGGGAAGAAAATAATCCTAATTCCAGATCTTCACATGGAACCTCCTGGGGTCCAGGTTGTGCCCACTGCCCCTTGTGGTGTCCCTGGGCACCACTCAGCAGAGCCTGGCCCCAGCCTCTTGCCCCCCACAGCTCCTTTAGCTCTTGCTGAGCATTGCTCAGCTGCCCTCTGGGGCTGCTCTTCTGCAGGCTCTCAGCCCCAGGGCTCTCAGCCTTTGCTCCTCCCAGAGCTGCTCCAGGCCCCTCAGCAGCTTTCCTCATATTCCCAGCAGCTCCCCCCTCAGCTGTGCTGCTGCAGGAGGTTGTTCCTGCCCAGGGCCAGGCCCCTGCCCTTGCCCTTGGTGAGCTCCATGAGGTTCCCTGTGCCCAGCTCTGCAGCCTGGCCAGGCCTGGCTGGCAGCACAGCCTGAGGGCTGTCAGCCACTGCTCCCAGCCTGGGACCATCAGCAGCTGGCTGAGGCTGCACTCCAAGCCTTCATCCTGGTGTTGAACAGGACTGGACTCTGTGCTGGGTGCTCTCCCCACCACAGCCTTGGGTAGAAGTTGCCCAGAGCTGCCCCCAGCCAGGTGATGCTGTGCCAGGCTTCTGTCCCTCCAGCCCTGCCTGGAGGGATCTCTGCTGGTGTCACTCTGCCTTGGGTGGATTTTGCACTCCTCAAAGTTTTCTTCTTAGAGGAATTTTCTTAAGCAGGAGCTTTTCCTTCACAGTGATTTTGGGTTGATTATTGCTTATGTGTGCAGCTAAGGTAATTGATCTGATTATGGAGAGGCTTTAATCGTGCCATGAGCACGTGGAGGGCGGAATAGGATGGAGCTGGGGAAGCTCCTGTGGGGATTCCTGAGGTCTGTGCACAGGGTCACAGCCTGCTCTGGCTGCAAGGGACCTTCAAAGGTCACCTGGTCCTTCCCTCCCACAGAGAGCTGTGGGCTGGTAGCCTGGAGATGAGTTCAGATGTATTAGGTGCTGCTAATTGCTCTTAAAATTGCCTGCGAGGCCTTCATGGGGGAAGGGCTGGGACCTGCTTTCTGCATGGTGGTATCAGCTACTGCCACGGCCCTGGACTCAGCACTGCTCAGCCACAGCTTCAATCCTGGGGTCACTCCTGGGCCCCTCACTCCGAGAAGGACATTGAGAGGCTGGAGCAGGGCCAGAGAAGGGCAACAAAGCTGGGGAAGGGTCTGGAGAGCAGGGCTGGGGAGGAGCAGCTGAGGGAGCTGGGGGTGTTCAGCCTGGAGAGGAGGAGGCTGAGGGAGACCTCCTTGCTCTCTGCAGCGCCTGAGAGCAGGCTGGAGCCGGGGGGGGTTGGGCTCTGCTCCCTAGGCTCAAGTGAGAGAAGAGGAAACGGCCTGGAATTGTGCCAGGGGAGAAACTGTGCCAGGCTGCCCAGGGAGCTGGGGGAGTCCCCAGCCCTGGAGGTGCTCCAGAAAGCTGTGGCCATGGCTCTTGAGGGCAGGGTTTGGGGGCCATGGTGGTGCTGAGTTGCTGTCGGACTGGAGGATGTCAGAAGCCTTTTCCACCCTCACTGAGTCTCTGCAATGTGGCAGACTCAGGAGTGGCTGCTGGGCTCAGCCCCTGCCTCACCCACAGCCCGTGGCCAGCAGCACCCCTGCCGCGGAGCCCGGCCCCAGGGCCGGCTGGGGCTGGGGCTGGGGCTGTCCTGGGACACAAGCACGGAGTGATCTGTCCCCAGAGTGCTCCTTGTAGCCTGGGGACAGAGCTGACCCTGCACTGCCTTGGTAGGGCCTAAGGGGGAGGAGGTGGAAGTGCCTCCTTTTCCAGTCCATGGTCTGCAGATGTTTGCCATCCTTCCAGAACCCTGGCAGGAGCAGGGCCTGGCCCTGCTGGTCCCATCTCTCAGGCAGTGCTTGCTGCAGCTGAGGCTGTGCTGGGAGCTCCACAGCAGCCAGCAGAGCTCCTCACTCTCATCTCATTTTCAGCTGTGACACAAGAGCCAGGCTCAGCACCAGCAGCTCTGCAGAGAAGGTGAAGGCCTGGCAGGTTCCCAGCAGCCTTCAGTGACTTCTCATCAGGTCAGGGCTGAAACAAGACTGCAGGAGAAGGCAGACATGGAGGGCATGGCAAAGACAGAGTGTTCTCACTTCTCCTTTGGGCTCTTCAAGTCTCCTGGTTCTAGCTGGGAATCTGAACCAACAGTGGGAGCCACCAAGATGATCAGAAGGCTGCAGCACCTCTGCTATGGGCACAGGCTGGGAGAGCTGGGGCTGTTCAGCCTGGAGAAGAGAAGGCTGCAGGGAGACCTCAGAGCAGCCTTCCAGTACCTGAAGGGCTCCAGGAGAGCTGGGGAGGGACTTGTGACAAGGGCTGGGAGTGCCAGGATGAGGAACAATGGCTTTGAGCTGGGAGAGGGGAGAGGGGAGACTGAGAGTGGAGATGAGGAAGGAATTGTTGGCAGTGAGGCTGGGGAGACTCTGGCACAGGCTGCCCAGGGAGGCTGTGGAGGCTCCATCCCTGCAGACGTTCAAGCTCAGCCTGGCTGTGGCCCTGGGCAGCCTGCTCCAGCTGGAGGTGTCCCTGCTGCCTGCAGGGGTTGGACAGGATGACCTTGGAGGGTCCCTTCCAGCCCAGTGCAGTCTAAAGCTGTGCTTACCCTCCTGCCAGCAAGAGCTCAGCCCACATGGCTGCTCTGCTGCTCCTCTGTCTTGGTTGCTCCTGCAGGGGCTGTGGGGATTTGCTTCCTTTTGGCTGCAGAGCTGTAGCTCCTCCATGTCCTTTGCTCCTGGGGCAGTGAAGGTGGTTTTCAGGGGTGCCCAGAAGCTCTGTGCTGCTCCAGGGCCTGATTGCTCACAGTGGGAGTGCAGCCAAACAGGAGACAACCTCACCTTTGGGTGCCCTGCCCAGGGTGCTACAGGTGAGCAGAGCTGAAATGAAGGCCACTGTGCTCTGAGCTGAAATGGAACCCTCTGGCTGCTCTCCCACCCCAGCAGTGAGGCTCCCAAGGGGCTGCTCCTTAGCTCTGACAAGCCAGGTGTGGCAAACCAGCCTGTCCTGGTGGCAGCCCAGATGTTGCACCAGTGCATGGCTGGGAGACACAAGTCCTCTGCAGCTTCTCCAGACTGTATGTGCCAGAGGGAGCTGGGTGGGGTTTGGGCCTCCCCTCCAGGTATGAAAAGCTGATGGCCTCAGAGTGAGGGTGCAGAAACGTGTCCCACATGCTGAGTGCCTGGGGAGGTCTTGGGGTGCATGAAGAAGTGTGGCCAGCAGGGCAAGAGAGGTTCTCCTCCCCTTCTACTCTGCTCTAGTCAGGCCACATCTGCAGTGCTGGGTCCAGGTCTGGGCTCCCCGGTTCAGGAGAGACAGAGAAGTGCTGGAGAGAGCCCAGGGGAGGCTGCAGAGCTGCTGAGGGGCCTGGAGCAGCTCTGGGAGGAGCAAAGGCTGAGAGCCCTGGGGCTGAGAGCCTGCAGAAGAGCAGCCCCAGAGGGCAGCTGAGCAATGCTCAGCAAGAGCTAAAGGAGCTGTGGGGGGCAAGAGGCTGGGGCCAGGCTCTGCTGAGTGGTGCCCAGGGACAGGCCAAGGGGCACAGCCTGGAGCCCAGGAGGTTGGATGTAAAGAGGAGGAGCAAGTTGTTTGTTGTGAGGGTGCTGGAGGCCTGGAGCAGGCTGCCCAGAGAGGTTGTGGAATGTCCTGGTGTGGAGAGCTGCCAACCCGCCCTGGGCACTGTGCTGTGGGTGCCCCTTCCAACCCCACTGTGCTTGATTCTGGGATCCTGTCTGCTCCTGTGGAACAGGGAGTGCAGGAGGGACACCAGGCTGCAAATAGTCCTGGGCTGTACTGCTTGGTGTGGGGGCAGAGCTTGGCCTCTAGAAGGGACTTGCTGACCTCACATTCCACACATGGATCTGAAGAGCTTCCTGCCCTTGCTGCTGCTCTCCTGAAGGGGATTTCTGGCCCTGGCTGACAGCATTCAGGGCTGATTCTTCCCCCTGGCTGTGCTGCTCTGAGGCATCCTCTGAAGGAAGCTCAGGAGGAGCACAGGGTGAGACAGGGTAGGGCTGGATGTGCAGCCCAGCTGTGCCCCCAGGCAGGACTGAGCTCCTGGGGGGCTTCTGACCCGAGCTGAAGGCTGCTGGTGATGGAGATGACAACCCAGCTGTCGTGTCCTGGCCCACAGCTGCTGCACCGTGTGGCTAAAGCCTTCCGTGGCTGCTGGGAGCTCCTCCTGTGAGAGTGGCTCCCGAGCTGCCAAGGGATGCAGCCCCTGGGGAGGACACCATCCACAGCAGCTGGATCACAGCAGCAGTTTGGGTGGAAGAGACCTTTCAGATCATGCAGGCCAGGCCTTACCCAGCACTGCCAGGGCACCACTGAACCATCAGCACCACATCTCCATGGCTTTAAACCCCTCCAGGGATGCGGACTCCACCCCTGCCCTGGGCAGCCTGGGCCAGGCCTTGACAACCCTTTTGGGGATGAAATTTTTCCTCATGGCCAACAGAAACCTCCCCTGGGGCAACTTGAGGACTTTTCCTCTTGTGCTGTCTCTTGTTCCTTGGGAGCAGAGCCCAACCCCCACCTGGCTGCAGCCTCCTCTCAGGGAGCTGCAGAGAGCAAGGAGGTCTCCCTCAGCCTCCTCTGCTCCAGGCTGAACCCCCCCAGCTCCCTCAGCTGCTCCTCCCCAGCCCTCTTCTCCAGAGCCTTCCCCAGCTCTGTTGCCCTTCTCTGGCCCTGCTCCAGCTCCTCAGTGTCCAGCTTGGAGCGAGGGCCAATACCCAAACCCAGCAGTGCTGAGTGCAGGGGAGGTGTGCAGGGTCCGTGGCTGCTGTGATGTTGAGCTTGGCTGCACACCAGAAGCTCTTGTACCTTATGAGCAGGAATCCCAGAGGTGGAGGTCTGACTGCAGCCTTGGCTGTGCCTCTCCCTGCTCTGCCAGCTCTGGCTGCCTGCTGGGCTGCTGAAGGGGAAGCTCTCTCTGGCTGTGGCACTCCTTGCTGATCTCTGGCCCTGGCACACGGCTCTTTTCCTGGTGGGGCGTTCGTGACCTGCTCCCAGCCTGCCACTGCTGCTCCTTCCCTCTGCTGTGCAGGGGGAAGCCAGAGCTGGGTCTCTTGGTTGTGTTTGTGTTGCCTGAACCTTCAGCCCCGCTGTTTGTGTCTCCTGTAGGTACCCCCTGGAGCAGCTCCCCTGTGCCGTGCGCCGCCCGTGAGCTCCGGCGCCGCAGCTCTCTGCCGTCCCACCGGAGAGCAGAGGAGCTGGATGTGGCCATGGGGGACTCTGCAGCAGATGGCACGGCCAGAGCCACAGAGCCCTGCTGCCAGGACACGCAGAGCCAGCTGGCAGAGCGGGTGGCAGCCCTGCAGCTGGCTGCTGGCCCGGGCAGAGGCGAGCGGCAGGGCGAGGACAGCGCCGGGAGCGATGCGGGCCCGGGCGAGAGCATCGGAGCCGCGCAGAGCAACGGAGCCAGCGGCGCCCTGCCGCCTGCCCGGCCCTCCGGAGAGGCTCCCTGCAGCCGTGCCCCCGGGAGGCCCCTCGCCAGGCCTGGCCTGTCCAGCAGGAAGCTGTCCCTGCAGGAGAGATCCTCAGGAGGTTTCGTGGCCTCCAGCAGCAGCCCGGGCTGCGGCCCCTACGCCACGGGGCCGTCCCCACGCATCGTCCGGCGGCCGACGGTCGAGTCCCACCGCGTCTCCATCTCGGACGCTGAGGTAGGGCTGCGGCCGGCCGGGGGCAGGCTGCTGGCCGGGGGCAGGCTGCTCTCGCCGCTGGTGGGAGGCTGCTGCAGCAGCAGGGCTGAAAGCCCCGGGTTTGCTAGGGGAATAGTCCCTGCAGTCAAGCACTGTGTTAGCCGGGGATGGTGGAACGCCTCTGCAGCCGCCCTAGGCCGCTGCTGGCTGCAGCCCTGCTCCTCGCCTGGGCTCCCTCGGCCCTCCCCTGCCTGGCACAGAGCTGTGTGGCAGCCAGGAGCCTGCTGGGGAAGGGCCGTGACCAAGGGGCTTTGCTCTCGTGTCCCTGCTGGATGTGTCCCTCGGGGGTTTATCAGCCACAGCAGCTTTGCTGAGGGTATTTGGTGGCTTTAAGCTGCTGGAGATGACCTGGCTGCTGTGGTCCTGCCCCTGCTGAAGGCAGGCTTTAATTTTCTAGAGCTTGAGTGCCACTGGTGCCTCCTGCTCCTTTGTCCTCAGAGTGCAACAGCAGTGATGACCTTCCTCTGCTCCAGCTCAAGAGGTTCTCCTTCGGCTCTGCTCTGCCCTACTCAGGCCACGTCTGCAGTGCTGGGTCCAGGGGCATGTCTGAGGGTGCCACAGCTCCATGGTCTCAGCAGGGCCAGACGGAGAGGAGGCAGCATGCTGGGCAGGGAGCAGTGGTGGCATGGACCTGCTGGCCTTGCCCTGCAGGGAGGGCTGCATCTGTGCCCTGGTGCCAGAGGAGGCCAGCCCAGGAGAGGCCTCTGGTTGACCTTGTGTCCGGTGAGAGATGGGTGCTCTGCAGGGGTTCAATCTGCTGTGCCTCTAGGGCTGGCAGGACAGCAGTGCTCAGCTATGAGCTCCCCTCTGCTGCTCTGCCTGCCCACTGCACTGGGCAGGCAGGGCAGCCAGGGGCTCAGGAGCAGTCCCAGGCTGAGTCCTCCTGACCTGGGTGGTGCTGAATGTGGCTGTGCCAGGTGCTGCCCTTGGCACCGTGGTGGTCCCAGACACCCTGCCCTGCCCTGTGTCGTGCTCACTGCAGCTGACTTTGCCCAGTGTGGATCCCAGGGGCCTGGAGCTCAGCATCTGCATGGCTTGGGGTTTGCCTCCTGAGCATGGGAGGGCTCCCCTGGCACCTCTGGGGGGTGGGTGGCAGGGGGGTGGGTCTGGCAGGGGGGTGGATCTGGCAGGGGTTGAGTGGCAGGGGGAGGATCTGGCAGGGGGTGCATCTGGCAGGGGGTGGGTGGCAGGGGGATCTGGCAGGGGCAGAGCTGCCATGGTCCTGGGGGCAGTTGGCAGGTCACAGCAGGTGTGTGATGGGCTGTGGCCCCCAGCCTGCAAGGGCTCACCTGCAGAGCCTGCAGCTCCTCTGACAGCAGCCATATGCTCCAGTGAGGGAGGAGGGGAGGGAGAGGAGCCAGCTCTTGGAAGCAGACGTGCCTTGGGTGCCAGCTCTCCCATCCTGCAGTGCCTTGCCTGTGCCAGGAGGGTGAGGGTGGGCTGTGTGCTGCAGTGTGCCTGGCACATCCCAGCTGCAGGCACTCAGGCCCTCCAGCCTCTCCCTCAGCATCTGCACCCTGGGAGCAGCAGACCCTGCTCGGGGGGGAAATGCTTCTTTGAGATGCAGAGCCACAGAGTGCCTGGGGCTGGCACCCAGCCCCCTGCAGGGACACCCAGCCCCCTGCAGGGACACCCAGCCCCCTGCAGGGACACCTCCAGCTGGAGCAGGCTGCCCAGGGCCGCATCAAGGCCTCCAGGGATGGAGCCTCAACCACCTCCCTGGGCAGCCTGCTCCAGTGTCTCCCCAGCCTCACTGTGCAGAGCTCCCTCCTGGTCCAACCTAACTGTGCCCTGCTCCAGGTGCAAGCCATTGCCTCTCCTCCCATCCCCACAGGCCCTTGGAGCAGTCCCTGCCCAGCCCCTCCAGGTAATGCAGTGCAGAAGCAGCACCCTTCACGTCCCTGCTCCTGCAGCCATTCTTCAGGCAGTCCTTGGTGGTCTCTTTGAGGTCACCTTGGAGCCCTGCTGTGGGGCAGCACAGATGCTGAACACAGCATTTCCAGCTGTGCTGGCTGGAAACCATCAGCCATGGTCACAGGGAGTCACTGGGGTGGGAGGGGGAAGAGAGCCCAGGTGAGAGCTGTGCTCAGAGGTGCTGCTCTGGGAGCTGTGCTTCATCATCCCAGCTTAGAGGGACAACAAATGTATCCTCTAAGGAATACCAAAAGGGACCCAGATTGGAGCCCAGGAGGTTCCACTTCAGCATGAGGAGAAGCTTCTTTGGTGTGAGGCTGCTGGAGCCTGGAGCAGGCTGCCCAGAGAGGCTGAGGAGGCTCCTGCTCTGGAGCAGGCTGCCCAGAGAGGCTGAGGAGGCTCCTGCTCTGGAGCAGGCTGCCCAGAGAGGCTGAGGAGGCTCCTGCTCTGGAGCAGGCTGCCCACAAACCCACCTGGATGGCTCCTGTGTGACCTCCTGCTCTGGCAGGGGGCTCAGACTCAATGATCTCTGGAGACTTTCCAACCCCCAGCAGTCTGTGATTCTACACTGGCTGAGAGACTGCAGGGAACTCAGATGAGAAGTGCAGAGCAGGACTGAGTGCTGAGCTGCAGCCAGAGCAGCACAGGGAGGGGATTCTGCCCCTCTGCTCTGCTCAGCCCCCACCTGCAGCACTGCTCCAGCTCTGGGGCCCCCAGCACAGCAGGGCTGTCTGTGGAAATGTTTGTGCAGGCTGCTGGGGCCTTGTCACCATGTTTAAGGGGCCTGTCCCACCTCCAGTGACCAGGCTTTCACCTGTGAAGCAGGCAGCCCAGGGCACAGCACGCAGCCCAGGGCAGTCCCCAGCCCTGGAGGGGTTTCAGAGCTGTGTAGAAGTGGTGCTGAGGGTCAGGGCTCAGTGATGCCCTGGCTTAAGGGTTGGACTGGATGACCTCCAAGGTCTCTTCCAGCCAAACTGATTCTGTGATTCCCTGAGTTTATGGCACAGCAGCCCCCACTCATCTCCTCACCAGCCTTCAGGCAGCTGGGGTGGCAGCAGCAGCTCCTGTCCCCTCCCTTTGTCCCCGGGAGCAAACCAGTTGTGCGATTCTGTGGTGAAAGGGCAGAGGTGCTGGGCACTGGCACTGGGAAGGGCACTGCTGGTTTCATTCATTCTGCCACCCCAGGCCAGCCTCCTTAGGTAGCCAAGGGAAGCCTTCCATGAAGGGTGGCTGGAAGAAGAGCAGAAGTCTCTTTGCAGGCCTCCTCCCCAGGGCTGCCAGCTCAGCTCATTGCTTTGTGCTTTCTCTTCTCCAGTCCCTTCTGGCTGAATCCTCCTTTCTCTCTCACACATTCCCTTGCTCTCCCTGCATCCACCCACTCCTGGCCTCCAGGCTCTTCTAGCCCTGCTGGAGACCCCTTGGGACCAGCAGGAGGCTGCTGCAGCTCCCCACTGCCTGGTGGGCTGCAGCTGGGTGTGGAGAGGATGAGTCAGGCCAGAGTGTTCCCCACTCAGTGCTGCTGCTGGCCCCAGCCTGCAGTGAGGGGGATGAGCTGACCAAGGGAATTTCCCTGCCCTTGCTGGCCATGGCTTATCCCAGAGGCATGGAAAATAAAGCACTGCTTTGTCCTTCCCTTCCAGACCTTTGGATAGGGCTCCTGCTCCTTGGGCCCGCTGGAGCGAAGGACCTGGTGTCGAGCAGCGAGAGGCAGTGCTCTGCTGGGGGGCTGGTCCAGGCCTCACGCTCCCCCAGCTCTGGGAGCTGCCCAGTTTCCTTCCTGAGGTCAGAATTCCCTTGCCATGCTCCAGGTAAACCAGGAGCAGAGCAAGGTGGGAGCCAAGCTGCTGCACAGCATGGGCTGGAGACCTTCCCCTTGAGCCCTGTGAGACCCCAGACTCGTCCTGCCAGAGGTCTTCAATACAATACAATACAATACAATACAATACAATACAATAATACAATACACCAGGTTGGAAGAGACCTTCAAGATCATCGTGTCCAACCTATCAACCAATCCAATCCACCTAAATACAATACAGTACAATACAGTACAATACAATACAATACAATACAACCCACCTAAACAACTAAACCATGGCACCAAGCACCCCTTCAAGCCTCTTCTTGAACACCTCCAATGAAGGTGACTCCACCACCTCCCCAGGCAGCCCATTCCAATGGGCAATCACTCTCTCGGTATAGAACTTCTTCCTAACATCCAGTCTAAACCTGCCCTGGCACAGCCTGAGACTGTGTCCTCTTGTTCTGGTACTGGCTGCCTGGGAGAAGAGACCAACCTCTGCCTGGCTACAACCTCCCTTCAGGTAGTTGTAGAGAGCAAGAAGGTCACCCCTGAGTCTCCTCCAGGCTAAGCAACCTCAGCTCCCTCAGCCTCTCCTCCCAGGGCTGTGCTCCAGACCCCTCACCAACTTTGTTGCCCTTCTCTGGACACCTTCCAGCAAGTCAACCTCCTTCCTAACCTGAGGGCCCCAGAACTGGACACAGGACTCAAGGTGTGGCCTAACCAGTGCAGTGTACAGGGGCAGAATGACCTCCCTGCTCCTGCTGGCCACACTGTTCCTGATGCAGGCCAGGATGCCATTGGCCTTCTTGGCTGCCTGGGCACACTGCAGGCTCATGTTCAGCCTCCCATCAACCAGCACCCCCAGGTCCCTCTCTGCCTGGCTGCTCTCAGCCACTCTGCCCCCAGCCTGTAGCACTGCCTGGGGTTGCTGTGGCCAATGTGCAGCCCCTGGCACTTGGATGTGTTCAATCTCCTGCCCTTGGCCTCTGCCCATCTGTCCAGCCTCTCCAGGTCCCTCTGCAGAGCCTCTCTGCCCTCCAGCAGATCAACTCCTGCCCCAGCTTGGTGTCATCTGCACATTTACTGATGATGGACTCAATGCCCTCCTCCAGATCATCAATAAAGATGTTAAAGAGGCTGGGGCCCAGCACCGGTCCCTGGGGCACACCACTGGTGCCTGGCTGCCAGCTGGCTGTGGCACCATTCACCACCACTCTCTGGGCTCGGCCCTCCAGCCAGTTCCTCACCCAGCTCAGTGTGCTCCTGTCCAGGCCATGGGCTGCCATCTTGGCCAGGAGTTTGCTGTGGGGGATGGTGTCAAAGGCCTTGCTGAGGTCCAGGTAGACCACATCCACAGCCTGCCCCACAGCCACCAGGCAGTCACCTGGGCATAGAAGGAGCTCAGGTTGGTCAGGCAGGACCTGCCCTTCCTAAAGCCATGCTGGCTGGGCCTGAGCCCTTGGCCATCCTGGAAGTGCTGTGTCACTGCACTCAAGATGAGCTGCTCCATCACCCTGCCTGGCACTGAGGTCAGGCTGACAGGCCTATCATTCCCTGGCTCATCCAATCAGCCCTTCTTGTGGCTGGGCACCACGTTGGCAGCTTCCAGTCTTCTGGGACCTCTCCAGTGAGCCAGGACTGCTGAAAAATGATGGAGAGTGGCTTGGCCAGCTCATCTGCAGCTCTCTCAGCACCCTAGGATGGATCCCATCCGGTCCCATGGCCTTGTGGGGGTCCAAGCGGCTCAGAAGATCTCTAACTACCTCCTGGAGCAGCGGGAAACCATGCAGCTCCCTGGCTCCTTCTGCCAGCTCTGCAGGCCAGCTGTCTGGAAGATGTTCTGCCCTGCTAGGATAGATTGAGGCAAAGGTGGTGTTAAGCACCTCTGCCTTTCCCTCATCCTTTGTTACAACGTTCCCCTCCGTGTCCACCAAGCAGTGGAGGTTGTCCCTGCCCTTCCTCTTGCTATTGATGTATTTATAGAAGGACTTTTTGTTGTCCTTCACAGCAGAGGCCAGGCTAAGTTCTAAATGGGCTTTTGCCTCCCTAATTTTCTTCCTGCATGTCCTAGCAACATCTCTAAACATTCCATGGGTTGCCTCCCCTTTCTTCCAGAGATGGTACACCCTCTTTTTTCCCCTTAGTTCTATTAAGAGTTCATTGCCCATCCAGGCTGGCCGTCTGCCCCGGGGCTCATCTTCCGGGACACTGGCACAGCCTGTTCCTGAACCTTCAAGAGTTCTGCCTTGAAGCAGCTCCAGCTCTCCTGGACCCCTTTATTTTTAAGGGCTGTATCCCAGGGAACCTTCTGAGTTAGTTCCTTGAGTAGCCTGAAGTCTGCCCTCCTGAAGTCCAGAGTGGAGGTCTTCTTGCTGCCCCTCTTGGCTTGGCTGGACACCGAAAACTCAATTATCTCCTGGTCACTGGTGCCTGAACACCCTCCGACCACCACATCCCCCACCAGCCCTTCCCTGGTGGAGAAGAGGAGGTCAAGCAGAGCCTTACCCCTGGTAGGCTCACACAGCACCTGGGATAAGAAGCTGTCCTCCATGCACTCCAGGAACCTCCTAGACTGCCTTCTTTCTGCTGTGTTGAGATCCCAGCAGGTATCAGGCAGGTTGAAGTCGCCGTGGGGCGGTCAGACTGATTAACCCCTATCCACACTTCCACCTCAGGGCAAGCTTTGAGAGGAGGCAGCCCAAAGCTGCTGGGGCAGAGAGGCTGGCAAGGGGCTGCCTTCACCCCAGCCCCTTTCACTCTGCAGCCCCTCTCCCGGGGGGTGCCCAGGCTCCTGCCCTGGGGGTCTGCAGAGGGTGAGGACAGCGAAGCCGAGCCTGTGCTGCCCAGCTGTGGCCAGTGGCTTGGTAAAGCATCAAAGCCACTGAAACTCAGCAGGTTTCTCCCAGCAGGCTTCTCTCAGCAGCTGCATCTCCTGCAGCACCTTCAGGAAGCATTCAGGGACCGGCCCTGGCTGTGCAGGGGGGCTGCAGCCAGCACTGTGCCTGCTGACCTTGTGGTCTTGCAGCCAGGGCGGTGCTGGGCTGCCAGCTCTGCCCTGGGCTGCCAGCTCTGCCCTGGGCTGTGGATGTTGATTCAAAGTCTGTCTCTGCCTTGCCTGCAGGAGCTCTGGGCTGCCCAGGTGTCCTCTGCCATGCCTCACAACCCTCTCACTTGCATCCATTGCTGCCCCTGAGGCCTCTTGCCTGGCTTTTGAAGTGCTTCTGCAAGAAGCATCAGATGAAGCCAGCACTGGCTTCACTTCTGGCTTTTAGTTCCCAGCCTTCTCTCCCATGCTTCTCTTTGAAGGCTGTCTCAGAGCTGCTGAGAGCTGTGGTTGCTCTCAGGCAGGGGAACCTGGCTGCTTCCAGAGGGCACAATCTCCACCTTCAGCCTGGGTCAGGCAGCAGCCTGCTTCATTCCAGGAATGTCTCCCTGTGGAAACAGCTCTGGCTCCTCGTGGAATTGGGTTGGTTGCCAATGTCCTTCAAGCTCATCTAGGCCAACCACTCTCTGACTCTGCCAAGGCTGGTGCTGACCCATGGTCCTCAGCACCACATCTCTGCCTCTTTGAAACACCTCCAGGGATGGGGACTGCACCACCTCCCTGGACAGCCTGGGCCAGGCTCTGAGAACCCTTCCAGTGAAGAAGGTTTTTCTGATAGCCAACCTGAACCTCTTCTGGTGCAACCTGAGGCCAATTCCTCTTGTCACAGAACCACAGAAATGTTTGGGTTGGAAAAGGCCTCTAAGGCCATCCAGTCCAACCAGCAGCTCAGCACCACCATGGCCACGAAACCATGGCCCTAAGTGCCATGGCCACAGGTTTCTTGGACACCTCCAGGGATGGGGACTGCACCACCTCCCTGGGCAGCCTGGGCCAGAGCACGAGGTAGGGGAGCAGCTCTGTTCCTTCCACACACAACCAGGTTTTGGGGGTTTGTTCTCTTCTACTGTTGTTCAACCAGAAACCCCTGGAAAGAGAATCTTCTGCTATTATGCAACTGAGTATGTGGCAGGGTGTGCCCAGGGGCAGACTGTCCCCCTGTACCCAGCCCTGGGGAGGCCTCACCTGGGGTACTGGGTTCAGTTCTGGGCCCTCACTCCCAGAAGGACACTGAGGAGCTGGAGCAGGGCAGCAGAGCTGGCAGAAGAATGGGTAAGCAGAGCTGAGGGAGAGGCTCTGGAGAGAGGAGGCAGCCAGGTGGGGAGGAGCAGAGGACTGAGGGCAGGCTGGGGGTGGTTCAGCCGTGGAGGGTTCTCCAAGAGGCTGTGTGAGGGCAAAGAGGCATGGTGCTGAGGGCCATGGTTCAGCACCAGCCTTGGCAGGGCTGAGCTTGGCTGGACTGGAGCTTAAAGGGCCTTTGCCAACCCAGAGCACCGTGTGGCTCTGCCGGGTGGGGACGTGGCCATGGTGAGCGCAGAGCCCCCCCGGCTGCTCCCAGCCTTCATCCCTGCCCCCGGGGCTGTCCTGCCCTTGCTCACTGGCGCCACTGGGCTGCAGGGAAAGGTCAGGAGCTGCTCCTGGAGACTGGGGGAGGGGTGGGGGAGGTCACTTGTAGGCAGAGGTCAGAGGGTGGTGGTCAGAGGGTGGTGTCTGGACACCACCTGGCCCCTGCTCACTGACACTAGCGCCGGGGGCTGCCTGCCTGCGGGGGCTGTGTCCCTCGCAGAGGACTCTATGCTGCCAGGGCTCCCCCAGCAGCGCTGGCAAGAAGCAGCAGCACACTGCTGTCCAGATGCTGCCTTGGCTGCAGATGAGGTGCAGAGTGCAGAGCAAGGAGCCTGTGCTGCACGCAGGGGCTGCACTCGCTGCAGAGAGGGGCAGGAGGCCTGCAGCAGGAGCTGCTCCCTGCGGGCTGCTGTGTGAAGGGCAGGCAGAGCTGAGCTGCTCGCAGGCTTTCTCAGTGCTGGGTGTTCTCTGCCTCTCTGAGCTGCTCTGCACAGCACTTCCCCATCTCTGCCCAGGACAAAGCAAGGGCTGTGGAGCTGAGCAGGGGCACAGCCAGGGCAGGAGGCATCAGCACCAAGCTGTCCCTGCTTCCTTTATGCCAAGCACAGCCTTGCCCTGGAGAGTGAATCTGCTCACACAATCCCAGCAGGGTGGGGTTCAGGGGATCTTTGGAGCTCACCCAGCCCAACCCCTGCTCCAGCAGGGCTCCCACAGCACAGTGCCCAGGAGCACAGTGCCCAGGGGGGTTGGAAGCTCTCCACACAGGCAGACTCCACAATCTCTCTGGGCAGCCTGCTCAGGGCTCCAGCAGTTAACCCCCTGCCCAATAAACATTCCAGCAGTTGGAATGCTCCTGGGCTGACCCTGGAGCTGTGCTGGGAGCTGGGCTGGAGGGGTGCTTGGTGTTCCACCAGCACAGCCTGTGTCAGAATTCAGCCCATGGCTGCTTTGTCCTGGGCTGTCATAAAACAGCCCTGCAGCCTCTGGGGTGTAACACAGGGCACTGGAGCTGAGGTTTGGGCTCTCAGCACTGCCCCTGCTGGGTGCTGATCCCTGGGCAGGGCTCTCATCGTGTTCTCTTTTGATCTGCAGGACTGTGTGCAACTCAACCAGTACAAGCTGCAGAGTGAAATAGGCAAGGTAGGTACTGGGGCTGGGCACCAGCAGCCCTCCTGCACAGCCCTGAGTCTGGCTGCAGAGGCTCTGCCAGCCCAGGGCCCCTTGCTGGCCAGGACTCCTTGCAGCTTGCTTTGGGGGTTTGGGAGTTTGGTTTTAGTGTGAGCAGGTTTTGCTCAAGGTCACAGTGGAGTTCCTTCCTCTGCAGTCTGAGCCTATTCTCCCTCCTGCTGGAGGTGGCTGAGCTGGCTCCCTGCCAGGGTGGTTGCTGGCCGGATGGAGCACCGGGAGCCTTGGACACAGCCCAGCAAGGAAAGAAACCCAACAAAGCCCAAGGAGGAGGGCAGAGCTCAGGGTGAAGGTCAGCTGGAGCTTCCCTGCCTGGATGTCAGTGGCATCCCAGTGGATGCTTAAAAGCTGCAGAAGGATTCAGAGGAGATTCCTCCCCAGCTGTTTGGAGCTGGGGGCTGCTGAGCCCTGCAGACACCTGCACAGCTGGACTGCCCATGGTGCCTTCTGGAAGCTGCCAGAAGGGATTGTCCCTGAGCTGCAGAGACCTCCACCAACCAGCCAAACCTTCACCTTCAGCCCAACCTCCTCTCCAAAGTGAAAGGCCCCAGGCTGTGGCAGGAGCCCTTGCCCTGTGTGCTTGGCTGCTGGCAGGGTATGAGGCTGGAGGTGCCACTGCTGCTGGCACAGCTGCTGCCACCTGCAGCAGGGCTCTGGGCAGCCTGATCTGGTCGAGGATGTCCTTGCTTACTGCAGAGGGGTTGGACTGGGTGACCCTTAGAGATCCCATCCAACCCAAACCACTCTGTGGTTCTCCAGACCCCCTGAAGAGTACTGCTCAGGGCTGTGGTTTAGCCAAGGAGCTGCCGGTGCTGGGCTGGTGATGACCTGTGGTCTCAGAGGTCTTTCCCAAGCCTGTGGATGGTTGCACTCAATGGCTTTCAAGGTCTTTTCCAGCCACAGCAGTTCTGTGAGTCTAAGGGCTTCTCTCACTGGCATCAGGGTGGCTGAGGGGGCTGTGAGCTCCTCTCTCTGCTGGGTGTTCCCCTGCTGCTTTCTTCCCTGCAGGTCAGTGAGCAGACAGGCACCCTGGGGGTGGTGGAGGGGCTGCTGGTCCTGCTGTGTTCCTGGACCAAGGAGGTGGCTTGTTGGGCTCCTCTGAGACCAGGACCTTCATTCCTGCTCCCAGTGAAGTCAAGAGAAACCTTCTGAAGGTTGTAGTGCTCCTCCTGCTGGTTCAGGGCACTGCCATCTCACTGGAATGTGAGGTGCAGGCTTGACTCAGGACTGCAGAACCCCAGGGGTGGGGATGGAATCTGGCTGCAGGCTGGCACAGGAGCTGTGGGTACAGCAGCAGCCAGGTCTGCAGCTGGGGAGCAGGCAGCTGGTCCTCACCAAAGTCCATTTGCTCTTAAGAGTGGGAGAGGCTCCAGCAGCAGAGGGAAGGGAGTTCCTGCAGAACTTCCACCCACAAACACCTGTGGGAAAATTGTCCCAAACACACCTTTGGGTAGGACAGGCAGGGCAGGAGGTGCTCCAGGGAGACCTCAGAGCAGCCTTCCAGTACCTGAAGGAGCTTCAGGAGAGCTGGGGAGGGACTTTTGAGAAGGGCTGGGAGTGCCAGGCTGAGGACAATGGCCTTGAGCTGTATAAAGCTTGATTTAGATGAGAGCTTCCCCATGAGGGTGGAACAGGTTGCCCAGAGAAGGTCTGGAGGCTCCAAGGCAGGAGGTGCGGAAGGCCAGGCTGGATGAGGCCTTGAGCAGCCTGTGCTGGTGGGAGGTGTCCCTGCCCAAGGCAGGGGGCTGGAACTGGATGAGCTTAAAGGTCCCTTCCAGCCCTTCTGTGATGGCCAACACTCAGCTCCTCCAGGCACTGCTGCTCCTCAGCTGCCCACAGAGCCCCACTGCAGGGTCACTTCACTCAGCATCACCTGCGGCCTTGAAGGATGTGTTTTGCATTCTGTAAGACCAAAATCTCCCAAGCCCTGAGCAGTGAGGAGGAGATGTGAAGCTGCTGCCCTGACTGTGCCTTTGTGCTCCTTTCCAGGGTTCCTATGGCGTGGTGAAGCTGGCCTACAACGAGAACGACGACAAATACTACGTGAGTGAGGGCCCTGCCCAGCCCTGCCCCTCCCCAGGCTGGGTGTGCAGGCATGGAATGGGGGGGGAAGGGGCCTCTGGGGATCACCCAGTCCAGGCCCTGCTCCAGCAGGGCACCCACAGCACAGTGCCCGGGGGGGGTTGGCAGCTCTCCACACAAGGACACTCCACAACCTCTCTGGGCAGCCTGCTCCAGGCCTCCAGCACCCTCACAACAAAAACTTTCTCCTCCTCTTCACATCCAACCTCCTGGGCTCCAGGCTGTGCCCCTTGCTGCCCCTTGTGCTGTCCCTGGGCACCACTCAGCAGAGTCTGCCCCCAGCCTCTTGCCCCCCACAGCTCCTTCAGCTCTTGCTGAGCATTGCTCAGCTGCCCTCTGGGGCTGCTCTTCTGCAGGCTCTCAGCCCCAGGTACTCTCAGCCTCTGCTCCTCCCAGAGCTGCTCCAGGCCCCTCAGCAGCTCTGCAGCTTCCCCTGGGCTCTCTCCAGCAGTTCTCTGTCTCTCCTGAACTGGGGAGCCCAGACCTGGACCCAGCACTGCAGACATGGCCTGACTAGGGCAGAGGAGGAGCAGCAGCAGATGTGTTTCTGGTTCCAGGAGCTGGCTGTCCCTGCTGGGCACAGAGCTGCTGCCTGTGTGAGGAGCAGGTGGGTGCCTTGTGCAGGAGGCAAGGAGCTGGAGGCAGCTGCAGCAGCCTGGTGCTGATTTGCTCTGGCATTTTGCAGCTCTGAAGAGGGTCACCTGAAATGGGAGGGGTGTGGGTGGTGGTGGTCAGAGCCTGCTGAGCATTGCAGGCTGGGCCCCGCAGGAGCAGGCCTGTTGTAAGGACACAGGGGCTGTGGCAGGTGCTGGGCACTGAGCTCCAGCTGGGCAGTGCCCAGACCCCTGTGCCCTTCCCCTTTGCAGGATGCCTCCTCATACCCCACACTGCTCGAGGTGTGGGGTGCAAGCTTTGGTCTTTCAATCCTTTGCTGAGCTGAAGCCAGAGTAGGAGAGGTTTGAATTCAAAACAGCTGCTTAGAGAATCATAAACTCATAGAGTTGTTTGGAGGAGGCCTCTGAGCTCATCCAGACCAACCTCAGCCCAGCACCACCATGGCCACCAAACCATGGCCCCTGCTGCCATGGGCACAGGGGTCTGGAACCCCTCCAGGCATGGGGACTCCACCACCCCCCTGGGCAGCCTCTGCCAGGCCCTGACCACTGCTGCAGCAGAGGAATTTCTCCTGATCTCCAACCTAAGCCTCCCCTGGCACAATTTCAGGGCATTTCCTCACCTGATGCTAGGGACCCCCCCCCGGCTCCAGCCTCCTCTCAGGGAGCTGCAGAGAGCAAGGAGGTCTCCCTCAGCCTCCTCTGCTCCAGGCTGAACACCCCCAGCTCCCTCAGCTGCTCCTCCCCAGCCCTGTTCTCTAGACCCTTCCCCAGCTTTGCTGCCCTTCTCCAGGCAGGCTCCTCCTCTGTCCCTGCCCTTTCAGGTGAATGCTGACCATCCCAGCTGGGCTTCCTGCCTCAGCTGTGCTGATCTCCCTGCTCTTCTCCCTGGCATGTTTGGCTCAGGCTGAGAGCAGGAGCTGGGCAGCTGGCAGGAGGAGGCTGCCTGGCTGTGTGTGGCTGTGCCTGGAGGCTGGTGGGAAGAGCTGTCAGCAGCTGCTGAAGGGTGCCAGGGCAGGAGCCTGCTGAGCAGAGCTGGGTGGCTGCAGTGCTGCTGAGCTGCAGCTGCTGCTCCACTCTCCATGTGCTGAGAGGGGGTCCTGCTTCACTGCCACCACACAGAGCTCCCCTGGGTGACTCTGTGCCCTTCAGAGCCCCTGGGCAGGCTCTGTGCTGCTCCCTGGCCCCTTGCTCGCTGCTGTTGGCCTTGGCACAAGGAGCAGATGTAAAATGTGCTCATTCCCCAGCTGGATTTTCCTCCCTGACTGATCTGCAAGTAACAGAGCAGGCTGCAGGGCTCAGGAGGGACGTGGCTGCCTGGTAGTCTTTGTGAGCCTTTCCATGCTTCCAGCAGGCCTGCAGCTGGAGGAGAAATGTCTTGAAATGAAGGATGGAAGAGATGAGGCAAAAATCTGGAGAAGGAGCTGGCCCAGAAGAGGATCCACAATTCTTTCCACCCTTCCAAGCTGACTCACCACCACTCCAGGCTGGCTGCTGATTCCAGTGCTCCTCCTGCCTGTCCCAGCTCAGCAGGGAGAGCTGGGGTTAGGTGAGCAGTGCCTGCTGCCTCCTGGCTGGGGCCAGAGAACCTCAGAATTCCTCCAGCTGGCAAAGCCCTTTGAGCTCATCCAGGCCAACCATCTTCTGACTCTGCCCAGGCTGGGGCTGACAGAGCCACACGATGCTCTGGGTTGGCAAAGGCCCTTTAAGCTCCAGTCCAGCCAAGCTCAGCCCTGCCAAGGCTGGTGCTGAACCATGGCCCTCAGCACCACATCTCTGCCTCTTTGAAACCCCTCCAGGGCTGGGGATTCAGCCCCTCCCTGGGCAGCCTGGGCCAGGCTTGGAGAACCCTCTCAGTGAAAACGTTTCTTCTGATGTCCAACCTAAACCTGCCCTGGGGCAGCCTGAGGCCATTTCCTCTTGTCCTCTGTCCTGTTCCTTGGGGAGAGCCCAGCCCCCACCTGGCTGCAGCCTCCTCTCTGGCAGCTGCAGAGAGCAAGGAGGTCTCCCTCAGCCTCCTCTGCTCCAGGCTGAACACCCCCAGCTCCCTCAGCTGCTCCTCCCTAGCTCAGTTCTCCAGCCCCTTCCCCAGCTCTGTTGCCCTTCCCTGGCCCCGGTGCTGGTCCAGCGCTGTGTGCCTCCCGGGGCAGGGCAGCGCTGGGTCACTCCAGCTCTCCGAGGCAGCTGCCGGCAAGCTGTGGCCAGAGCTGATGTGCTCAGCCAAAGGCAGAAGTGAGCGCCGTGGGCAGGTTCCCTGCTGTGTCTCAGCTAATCCCTTCAGCTCTGCTGCCTGCTCTGAGCTCCCTGAAGCTCCTGCAGCCCCGGGCTGGCTCCCAGGGCTTCGGCCTCGCTGCCTGCAGCGGCACAGGCTGCACGGCCCCCGGGCTGCCAGCCTTGCAGGGACAGGGCTTTGGTTCCCTCCCAGCCTCCTGTCGTGCAGGTTGAGGCAGGGGCTGCGGAGCTGCTCCTGGGAGGGGTCTGGAGAGGTGTGGAGATGGGGCTGGGGGCAGCCCTGGCAGTGCCTGGTGCCGGTGCAGTGAGTGCCGGCGCCCGGGGCCGGGCGGATGGCTGCCCCGCTGCCGGGCTCTGCGCTCCGGGGGCTCAGCCCCTGCCTGCTGGCCGCTGGGAGCTCTGCCCCTGCCCAGCAGCGGCCCCCAGGGACTCCAGTGCCCATGCTTGCATGGCCCAGCAGGGCCAGCAGTGAGCTCCACCCCTCCCAGGGGCCGACAGAGCTGGGAGAGCCTCAGGGAAGCTAATTGCACAACTGCCTGAGGGTTCTCAGCTGCCCCCCTGCCAGCCCGGCTGGCACACATGCTCCCCAGCACTGAGGTCCCTGCTGCTCCTCCACCTTCCCAGGCCCCCCAGCAGATACTGAAGGCAGCTGCCTGTTCCCAGCAGCCAGAGGACACAGCTGGGGTGCTGGGAGCTCAGGGGGGGCTGTTGCTGTGCACCGATTCCCCCCCAGATTTAGTCCTGCAGGGCTGGTTTTGTCTCAGTAGTGAAAGAGTGAGAGATGAAGTCCTTGTGTTGGGGTCTCCACCTGCAGCCCTATGTCCAGGTCTGGGGCTCAAGCTGGGAGAGGGGGGACTGAGACTGGAGATGAGGAAGAGATTGTTGGCAGTGAGGCTGGGGAGACTCTGGCACAGGCTGCCCAGGGAGGCTGTGGCTGCCTCCTGCCTGGAGGTGTTGCAGGCCAGGCTGGATGAGGCCTGGAGCAGCCTGTGCTGGTGGGAGGTAGGGGGCAGGGGTTTGGAGCTGGGTGATCTCAGGTCCCTTCCAACCCAACCCTTCTGTGATTCTCTGAAGCAAACCAAGCTCTGTGACAAAGCAGCAGACCAAAAGCAAAGGCAAATGGGTGCAGGCAGAGGCCTCACTGGGACTCATGGTTGGTGCTGATGGAATTTGCTGCTGTGCAGCCCCAGGTGATGTCCCCTTCCCATTTTCAATGCCCAGAGCAGAGAAGTGGTTGTGATGGACACTTTTTGTTGGCCACAAGCAGCAGCACTGAGGGCTGCCAGGGCACTCCTCTGGGGGTTATCTTTCCTTTTTTATCTGGTTTCCTAAGAAACAGGCCGGGGCCGGTGGTGCTCCTGCCTCTGTGCCCAGCCACGTCTGCACGGAGGCTCTTTGCTGCCAGCTCTGCATGGCAGGGAGAAATTCCTGCCACAGACACCCAGCCTGCCCACACCTGGGATCTCCTTTCCCAGGGCAGCTGCCCTGTGGCTCCCAGCTGTGAGGTGGCTCAGAGGACAGCAGCGAACATCCCCAGTGGATGCACATCAGAGGAGGGCACCCAGCTCCCACTGCCTCTGACAGGAGACCTCCACCACTCCCTGAGGGGAGGCTGCAGCCAGGTGGGGCCCAGCCTCTTGCCCCGCTACCAAGTGGCAGGGTGAGAGGAAGTGGCCTCAGGTTGTCCCAGGGGAGGTTTAGGTTGGACATGTGGAAAAAATCCTTCAGGGAAAGGATCAGCAGGCACTGGCCCAGGCTGCCCAGGGCAGGGCTGGAGTCCTCATCCCTGGAGGGGTCTGAAAGCCACCTGGATGAGGAGCTCAGGGCTGTGTGCAGGGAGGTGCTGGTTGTGGCTGGGCTGGGTGGCCTCCAGGGCTCTCCCAGCCAGGCAGTTGTGTGGGGCTGTGGGGCTGGCAGGCCCCACCTGCATGAGAGAGTGGTCAGCAGCCTTAGGGCCGCGTGTGGAGATCTCCTGCAGGCTCCTCTGCAGCCCTGGCAGGGCAGAGGGAAGGCCTCTGCCTGGCTCTGCACTGCCTGCCAGCAGCAAGGCCCTGTCTGGGCAGTTGGCTCTGCAGGAGAGCTTTGCTGAAGCATCCCTGTGCTGCTGCCCCCAGCCAGGAGGAAGCCAGGGCTGAGACTGAGGTGCATCTCTGTGCTCCTCTCTGCTCCTCTGCTCACTGCGTGGCTCTGGCCCCGTGCCTGAGCACATCTGCTGCCCAGCCCCCTGCTTGTGCTGGGAGCAGCAGTGGGGCAGGTCCTGTCTCCTGATCCAGCCCTGCCTGTGCACCACAAGGTGCTACTGGGGCTGGGAGGTTGGTGTGAGGATGCCCTGGGGCTTCTTCCACGGCAGGAGAGGTGCCTCCCAGTCAGCTCACCTGGGTGTGGCAGTGGTGTGGCAGCAGGACAGGGCAGGGATGGTCCTGTGCTCAGCACTGGAGAGACCACAGCTTGAACTCTGGGGTCACTCCAGGAAGGACACTGGGGAGCTGCAGCAGATCCAGAGAAGGGCAACAGAGCTGGGGAAGGGTCTGGAGAAGAGGGCTGGGGAGGAGCAGCTGAGGGAGCTGGGGGTGTTCAGCCTGGAGCAGAGGAGGCTGAGGGAGACCTCCTTGCTCTCTGCAGCTCCCTGAGAGGAGGCTGCAGCCAGGTGGGGGCTGGGCTCTGCTCCCAAGGAACAAGGGATAGGATGAGAGGAAATGTTGTCAGGTTGCCCTAGGGGAGGTTTAAGCTGTTCATGAGGAACTATTTCATCCCCAAAAGGGTTGTCCAGGCCTGGCCCAGGCTGCCCAGGGCAGGGGTGGAGTCCCCATCCCTGGAGGGGTTGAAAGCCCTGGAGAAGTGCTGGAGGCCATAGCTTGGTGGTGCCCTGGCAGTGCTGGGGTGAGGCTGGGATTTGGGTGATCTGTGAGGTCTCTTCCACCCCAACTAACTGTGATTGCATGATTTTACGAGACAGTTACCCCCCTCAGCTCCCCATCTCCCCTCGCAGGGAGGCAGCTCTGGTTCCCCAGGAGCAGCTCTTCTCTTAGCTGCTGCCCTCTCTGGGCCTTTCTGCTGCTCCTAGCTGCTCCCCAGAGCCTGCCCTGAGCAGGAGCAGCCTGGTGTGGGACCACTGGTGGTAAAGGCTCAGTTCCTCAGGCTGGTTCCCCAAGCACTGATGCCCCTTGGAGGCTTTCAGCAGCAAATTTAATCTTCTCTTTCTTCTTTCTCTGGCAGAAGGCAGAAAGGCCTCCAGAAGGGACTGGCACACAGGCAGCCTTCTGCCCCTGCCTCGTGGCTCTGCCTGGCAGAACAAAGTGCTTGGATTCCTTTGGGGTCTCAGGAGCCTGCATTATGGAGAGGCAAAAGCCAGGGGAGCAGCATGCCCTGCAGGCCTGGTGCTGGCCCCCTTGGGGGGTGGTGCAGAGCTCAGCTGCTCCTGCAGCGGCTCAGGAGCCCTGCGCGGGCTCCAGGCGCAGCGCTGCGCCCAGTCGGAGATGAGCTCTGCTCAGCCTGTCCCTCGACAGCAGCACTTCAGCACGGCCGGGGACTGCCTGGGGGCAGGCAGTGCCCCTCTCGGGCAGGGCTGCCAATCCAGAGGCCTCCCGCAGCAGCACCGCCCCCGGCAGCGCTGGCGGTGAGCTGGGAGCTGGCTGCAGCAGCGCCCCCAGGGCACACAGCGGAGTCGCTGCCAGGGCAACAGCTTGGGAGGGGGCTGCCCAGGGTGGGGTTGGTGACTTCACCACCAACCAAGCTGCTGAAGGGCCTTGAACACAGGGTGGTGAGGAGCAGCTGAGGGAGCTGGGGTCAGGTAGTCTGGAGAAAAGAAGGCAGAGAGGAGACTCAGTTGCCTTCTACAACTACCTCGAAGGAGGTTGGAGCCAGGTGGGGGTTTGGGCTCTTCAGGAGAAGACAGGAGAAGAGGAAATGGCCTCAGGTTGTGCCAGGGGAGGTTCAGGTTGGATGTTAGGAGAAACTCCTTCCCAGCAAGGGTTCCCAGGCACTGGCCCAGGCTGCCCAGGGAGGTGGTGGAGTTTCCATCCCTGGAGGGGTTTAAAAGCTCATAGAATCCTAGAATGGCTCAGGCTGGAAGGCACCTCAGAGATCATCTCTGAGCCCCTGCCACGGGCAGGGACCCCTCCCACCAGCACAGGCTGCTCAGGGCCTCATCCAGCCTGGCCTGGAACACCTCCAGGCAGGAGGCAGCCACAGCCTCCCTGGGCAGCCTGTGCCAGAGTCTCCCCAGCCTTCTGCTGGACAACTTCTTCCTCAGCTGCACTCTGCACAACTGCTCTCCCTCTGCTCCAAACCATTCCCCCTTGGCCTGTCTCAGACACCCTCAGGAGAAGTCTCTCTGCAGCCTTCCTGCAGGATCCCTTCAGGTCCTGGCAGGCAGCTCTGAGGTGCCCCTGGAGTCTTCTCCAGGCTGCACAGCCCCAGCTCCCTCAGCCTGTGCTCACAGCAGAGCTGCTCCAGCCCTTGGAGCATCCTTGTGGCCTGCTCTGGACTCTCTCCAGCAGCTCTGTGTCCTTCTGCTGGGGACAGCAGAGCTGGAGGCAGTACTGGAGGTGAGGCCTGAGCAGAGCAGAGCCCAGGGGCAGGATCCCCTCTGCTGCCCTGCTGCCCACCCTGCTCTGGCTGCAGCCAGCAGGCAGCTGCCTGTGGGCTGCAGGAGGCCCTGCTGGCTGCTGGGGAGCTGCTCAGCCAGGGGGCAGGACGAGTGCCCAGCCTGGCTCCCGGGGGCACGCACTGACTGCTGAAGCAAGTTGTGCCATCAGCTGCTCCCTCATGGAATATGTCTCTGCTGGGCCTCTCAGGGCTGCCTGAGTGGCCCTCAGGAATGCTGTGAAGGCAGAGAGCAGGTGGAGGAGCAGGGACTGCTGATTAGATTCAGTTTGGCTTTTGCTGTTCTGCCACCACCAGCTGCATGGCAGCTCAAATACCTGAGCCCCCCTCAGCTCAGCTGCCTTGGGTCTGCAGCCCTGCAGGAGAGGAGGGGGGCAGAGGGTCACAGAATCCTCGTGGTTGGAAGAGAGCTGTAAGGTCACCAAGTGCAACCCTCGACCCAGCACTGCCAGGGCACCACCAAAGCTTGGCCCTCAGCACCACATCTCCATGGGTTTGAAACCCCTCCAGGGCTGGAGACTCCACCACTGCCCTGGGCAGCCTGGGCCAGGCCTGGACAAACCTTTGGGGGAAGAAATTGTTCCTCATGTCCAACCTAAACCTCCCCTGGGGCGACCTGAGGCTGTTTCCTCTTGTCCTACTGCTGCTGCTTCTCCCATTTCCCTCCTTGTCCCTTTGCTGTGCTCCTGCACAGAGCTGGCTCCACAGTTCCCGATGGTGAGGAGATGGATGGATGGATGGATGGATGGATGGATGGATGGATGGCCACAAAGTATGTCCCTGGTGGTCTTGGGCATGGTGCTGGATCAGCCTGCAGGTCCTCTTACTCTGGCAGCATGGGAGAGGTTTGGTGGTGGGTAAAAACAGTATCAGAAATATGAAAGCCTTCCCCAGCTGGTGGAAGGGCTCTGAGCTCCTCCTGTGCCAGGTCTGTGATGTAGGCTGAAAGGGTGGAAGTGGTCTGGATGCTATCCTGCAGCTCTTTTCCTTCCTCAGTCTGCTGGGAAAATAAAGGAGGAGCAGCCTGGAAGAGGCTCTGACCCACAGCACAGCCACAGCATCATCCCTGCTCCAAGTACAGAAGGGGCAGCTGCAAGAACCTCCTGGGGTCAGTTCTGGGCCCTCACTCCAGGCAGGACACTGAGAGGCTGGAGCAGGGCCAGAGAAGGGCAACAGAGCTGGGGAAGGCTCTGGAGAAGAGAGCAGGGGAGGAGCAGCTGAGGGAGCTGGGGGGGGTTCAGCCTGGAGCAGAGGAGGCTGAGGGAGACCTCCTTGCTCTCTGCAGCTCCCTGAGAGGAGGCTGCAGCCAGGTGGGGGTTGGGCTCTGCTCCCAAGGAACAAGAGACAGCACAAGAGGAAAAGTTGTCAGGTTGCCCCAGGGGAGGTTCAGGTTGGCCATGAGGAAAAATTTCATCCCCAAAAGTGTTGTCCAGGCCTGGCCCAGGCTGCCCAGGGCAGGGGTGGAGTCCCCATCCCTGGAGGGGTTGAAAGCCCTGGAGCTGAGGCCATGGTTTAGTTGAACTCCGTGCTGCTCAACCAGCAGGATTCTGTGACTCCCCTCACAAACTCCTGCTCCAAGCCCAAACCTTTGTCTCCTCTTGCTTTGTCCAAGCCTTTTCTTTTTCTCATGAGCAGCTGAATTAAGGCCATGGCTGGCAGTGCCTCTGGAGGGCCTGGGGCAGTGCTGGCTCTCTGTTGTGGCCAGACTAACCAGAAGACTTCTTCTGTAGGTGAAGGAACAGGCCTGAGCCATTCCCGGGTGTCCAGCGCGCTCCTGGGCCACAGGAGGAACATTTGGCTCCTCTTCTAACTCTGCTTTTCCTTCTTCCTGCAGGCTATGAAGGTCCTCTCCAAGAAGAAGCTGCTGAAGCAGTATGGGTTTCCACGTGGGTATCTGCTCCCGGCAGGACCTCAGCTCGGGGCTGCACAGCTCGGTGCTCGGGAGAGCTGCCCGGGGGGCTGGGCTGGGGCGGCTGCGGTGGCAGGAAGGGGCAGGAGCAGCCCCGGGGCAATTCGGCACGCTGGGGAATCGGCTTCCAAGTCCCTCTGAGGCGCTGACTCTCCCTGTTCCCCAGCTGGGAAGCCTAGGGGACTGCTGGAGGCTGAGCCGGGCAGGGCTCTCCCGGCAGCTCTCCTGCCCCTCAGGTGGCGCCTGGCCGCCGGGGCAGGGCTGTGGGAGCGGCAGCCCCGGGGGGGGCTGGGCCGGGGGGCTGGGCAGTGGCCTGCTGGGTGGAGGCTGTGGTGCCTGGGGGTGGTGCCGAGGGGGTGCTGGGGCGGGAGGGCTGGAGCTGCGCTGCCTGCGGGCTGGGCGCTGCTGAGGGGGACTCTGGCCTCACCACCTTGTCACACCTGCAGGTCGGCCTCCTCCCAGGGGCTCCAAAGCATCCTCTGGAGAGCAGCCCAAGGCCCTGGCCCCCCTGGACAGAGTCTATCAGGAAATTGCCATCCTGAAGAAGCTGGACCACGTCAACATTGTCAAGCTGATAGAGGTGAGCTGCGCTGCCCCTCAGCTGTGCTGGACACACCTCTGCTCTGTACGGCAGCTGCTCCCACCCGAGCCAGAGCTGCTTTAAAGAGTGCTTCAGAAACTGAGGCTGCTGCTCCCCAGCAGGAGCATCCCAACAGGTCAGGCTGCAAAGATGGGGTTGGGTTGGCTGGCCTCCAAAGGTCCCTTCCCAGCCAAACCATGCCAGGGCGGTGTGGATCACACTGACAAACTGAGATCCTCCCCTGGGCTTGGAGGTGTCAGTCGTGGAGCCCCAGAATGGGCCTCAAGGATCATCCAGGCACAGACTCAGGGAATGGTTGGAGGTGGAAGGACCTCAGAGCTCATCTCCTCCAACCTCCCCACCATGGGCAGGGACACCTCTCAGATAGACTCAGCTGCTCAAGGCCTCATCCAGCCTGGCCTTCAGCACCCCCAGGCAGGGACAGCCACAGCCTGCCTGGGAACCTGTGCCAGAGTCTCCCCAGGCTCACCCTGCAGAATTCCATCCTGGTTGCCATGCTGGCAGTGCTGGTAGGGCCAGCAGCAGCCTTTGGCCAGTGGCAGTGGTGTGCAGAGCAGCCTGGCAAGGTGCCAGGTGCAAGGCCTGGGTGCCAGTGTCAGCACTGGCTGAGGGCAGGGCTCCAGGCAGGGCTCCCAGCAGGGCTGCCAGCAGGGCTCTCCTGCAGGGCTGCCAGCAGGGCTGCCAGCAGGGCTGCCAGCAGGGCTCCCAGCAGGGCTGCCAGCAGGGCTCAGTTCTCCAGGTACAATCAGCAGCCCAGGTTTTAATGTGTCCTTCTAGCTCCTCTCTGCAGGAACCTCTGAAGGTGACCCTGAGTGGTTCTCCTTGCTCTGCAGCTCAGCACAGCCTACAGGCAGCAGGAAATTGTTGCTTGACTAAAAAGTTCTTCTTCCTTACTGCTTTCTCCTTGTCACTCTGTTGCCAACTCCAGGTGCTGGATGACCCTGCAGAGGACAACCTCTACATGGGTGAGTCAGGAGGGCTGGCAGAAGCTGCTGGGCTTAGCCCTAGGGCTGTGGTGGCAGGGCCCTGGGGCTGGGGGTCACTGGTACCACCTCCAGCAGACATCTCCTCTGAAGAGCTGAAGCTCCCCAAGGGCAGGGCAGCCTGGTGCCCTGGTGCAGCTCTGCACAGCTCCTTGCCATGGGGACACCAACACTGTGCCAGTGCTCTGCCTGCCCCTGGCTATGTCAGTGCCAGTCCTAGAGCCAGGAGAGAAGGGAAGGGTGCAGGGCAGTTTCTTGTCCCCCTGCTGTGGGGTTGGTGTCTCCAGACCCCTGCTGCAGGCTGTGGGAGTGGTGGTGGCTCTGGGAGCAGCCACATCTCAGGGTATCCCCTGGGAGCCCTGCAGACACTGCCCACCCTGCTGAGCCCTGGCACCTCCCGGCAGCAGCACTCTCCCTGCTGTCCTCTGAGCCCTGTGGCTCAGGTGGGAGGTCACAGCTGAGGGATTCCCACCCCTTCTGTCTCCCTCTGCCCCAAGCCTTGGAGGAGCCACCCACAGCTACCCCCCATCTGTGCCAAACCCGCAGGGACAGGCCTGGAGGCACCGAGGTGGCCTCAGAGCTGTGCCAGAGGAGGGCAGGGCCTGAGCCTGTGACATCTCTGCTTCCCTGGGGGGCTCCTGATGGCTGCTTCTCAGTAAATGATTATGGGATGCTTCAGAAGCTTTCTGGGAAAGTGAAGCAAGGGAAGCTCTGTGCCTTTGCAAGGCCAATTCTCCCTGCTGGCTGCAGCCCCAGCAGCACTCTGGCTGCAGCAGATGCACTGTGGTGGGAGGGCAGCTGAGGGCACTGCTTCAAGCTCTGAACTCCTGGAATGGAGAGGAAGGGAGAGAGGAGATAGCAGGGTCTTGGTGAGTGAAAATAAATGTCTGAGGGAAAAACAGGAGGAGAGAAGGAGAACAGAAGGAAGAGACAGAGAAGGAGAATGAGAAAGAAGAGAAGCAAACAAAGGGAAGAGCACCAAGCCAGCCTCTCCCTGAGGAGCAAGACATCAGTCCCAGAAGTGGTAGCAGTGGCAGCAGGACAGGTGGGAAATCCTGTCCCTGGGCACCACTCAGCAGAGTCTGGCCCCAGCCTCTTGCCCCCCACAGCTCCTTTAGCTCTTGCTGAGCATTGCTCAGCTGCCCTCTGGGGCTGCTCTTCTGCAGGCTCTCAGCCCCAGGGCTCTCAGCCTTTGCTCCTCCCAGAGCTGCTCCAGGCCCCTCAGCAGCTCTGCAGCCTGCCCTGGGCTCTCTCCAGCAGTTCTCTGTCTCTCTGAACAGGGGACCCCAGACCTGGACCCAGCACTGCAGCTCTGGCCTCCCTAGGGCAGAGCAGAGGGGGGGAGGAACCTCCCCTGTGTGCCCCTACAGCATCTCCTTCCCCAGCAGCAGTCTGCCAGAGCCATCCCCCCAGCAGCCTCCCTGAGGGTCCTGAGGCAGGTGGTCCCACGGCAGCCAGGCTGACCCAGGCAGCAGAAACCAGGCTGATAGATGCCCAGCCACTGCCTGCCTGCAGCTGGCAGGAGGGGGAGGTGTGCTGGAGAGATGAAGCTTTTCAGTTTGCTTCCTCTGGTGCCTGTGAGGTGGGGGAGGGAAGAGCAATAAAGGCTTCAGCAGGTGTGGGAAGGGAAGTGGCTGTGTAGGTGCTAAAAAGCTGATGAACCCAGTGCCCTCCTGACCTTCATTCATGCTCTGATTTCCTTTCCTCGCAGTGTTTGACCTCCTGAGGAAAGGGTAAGTAGCCCTCCTGGGACACATTTGTGTTGTTGAGCTCGGTAGCTGAGGTGAAGCTTTGGTCTTCCCCCAGGGGCAAGCTGCAGCCTGCAGGCAGGCACAGAGGGACAAAATCCAGCTGCAGATGGCTTGGCCCTGCTGGAGCCTGGCACAGCCTGGCCACTGTAATGGGCTGGGGGGATATGGCCACAGCACAGCAGAGAGTGGGTTGGGTTGGAAGGGACCACAAAGCTCACCCAGCTCCAGCCCCCTGCCATGGGCAGGGACACCTCCACCAGCACAGGCTGCTCAAGGCCTCATCCAGCCTGGTCTTGAACACCTCCAGGCAGGAGGCAGCCACAGCCTCCCTGGGCAGCCTGTGCCAGGCTCTCCCCAGCCTCACTGCCATGAATCTCCTCCTCATCTCCAGTCTCCCTGCTCAAAGCCATTGCCCCTTGTTCTGGCACTCCCAGCCCTTGTCCAAAGTCCCTCCCCACCTGATGCGGCTTCAGGTACTAGCAGGACACAGGTGCTGGGTGTCCTGCTGTCAGGCTGTGACCTGGGAAGCAGACTGGATGCAGCTCCCCTGGCAGATGAGGCTTTACCAGGAATGCTCTGCCTGGGGCACAGCCACATCCTGGCTTCTTCTGTCAGGAGGGGCATGAGGTTGAACCAACCTTTACTTGCCCCTGCTGCCTTGTTTGCACTTAGCTCCAGCCCCTGCTGGGGGCTGTTTGGTTGGCACACTACACAGCAGAAGTGATGAGGTGGTGAGGACCTCCTTGGTGCTTTTGGACCTGCAGGGTCCCCATGAGGTCAGCATTGCTGAGCCCAGTGTGGGGGAGGTTTCCACAGGGCGTATTTTAATCCCTGGCTCCGTGAACCAGCCTCTTGCAGGCTGCCAGCTCCAGCAGGTTGCTGGGGAGAGGTCCCCAGTCTCCCTGGTGACCAACCTGCTGAGTGTCCTGTAAGAGCTCCTGCAGTCAGCTGTGGCCAGGGAGCCTGCAGCCTGGCTGCTTCCAGCAGAAGGCAATTAGAGTCCTGCTGCTCAGGCTGTTCCAGCAGCAGGGGAATGTGTGTGGAGAGGCAGGGCAGGCAGTGGCAGGATGTGCCAGTGGGAGCTGAAGGTGATCCAGCAAGTGGGCAGCAGAGGAGAGAGGGAATGCTGCAGGAAGGGTTTGCTGCTGCTGCCTGCTGAGGGCAAGTGCAGAGCCTGGCTCTGGGGATGGCCTTGTGTGAGGCACTCAAATCCAGCTGGAGGCACTGGGAGTGTGTCCAAGGGCAAGGGCAAGCTGCTGAGCACCTGCAGGACTAACCCCCAGTAAGTCCTTAGCCTCTCATCTGCTTGGAGCAGAAGATGCTGAGCAGCTCCTGCAGCAGGCAGAGGGATTGCAGAGGCCTCTGTGAGGCCCTCAGCAGTGCTGGCAAAGGAAAGCAGAGGAGAATCTGAGCAGGGAACCTTGGCCATTTGGGGCTGAGCAGGCTGCACAGGGCACGGGGATGTTCCCAGGTGAGCCTGGAGCCAGTGGTTCCTGTCTCGATCCTGCCTTGGGTTAGGCCAGCCGCATGCTGATGCTGGTCAGGACTAAGAGCCCCAGCAGCACAACATCCAATGCCCAGCAAGGGCCACGCTGTCCCCACTGCTGCCTGGTGCCTCCTGCTGCTGCTCACAGCATGAGCCAGGCCCAGTTCTGTTCCTGCACCGCACTGCCAGCAGCAGCCCCACACTGTGCAGCAGCAGCCAGCCCTGCCCTGAGCAAGGCTCTGCCTCACACTGCCTCAGGGACTGCTGTGTCCAGCAGGTCTAGGGAGGTTCTCCTCCCCCTCTACTCTGCTGACACCACACCTGGAATGCCAGGTCCAGTTTTAGCCTCTCCAGTTCTAGAGAGACAGAGACCTGCTGGAGAGAGTCCAGCAGAGGCTGTGAGGCTGCTGCAGGGGCTGGAACATCTCTGCAATGAAACAGCCCTGGGGCTGTTCAGCCTGGAGAGAAGGCTGAGAGGAGACCTCATCAATGTCTGTAGATATCTGAGGGGTGGGGGTCAGGAGGAAGGGGCCAGGCTCTGCTTGGTGGTGCCCAGGGACAGGCTGGAGCCCAGGAGGTTCTACCTCAACACGAGGAGAAACTTCTGTGGAGTGAGGCTGCTGGAGGCCTGGAGCAGGCTGCCCAGAGAGGCTGAGGAGGCTCCTCTGGAGACTTTCCAAACCTGCCTGGCTGTGTTCCTGTGTGCCCTGCCCTGGGTGACCCTGCTCTGGCAGGCTTGGACTGGGTGATCCCTGGGGGTCCCTTCCAGCCCCTGCCACTCTGTGGTTCTGAGCTCGGTGACCAGAAACGAGGGCTGCACCCCCAGCCCGTGGCACAGCAGCCAGAACCTCTTGAGAGCTCGGCTGCCAGAGGCAGGGCTGTGGTGGTGGAGAAGCTGCTCCAGCAGGGAGCATTGCTGCTCTGTGCAGTGCCCTCAGCCCTGTCCCTCTCCCCCCAGGCCTGTGATGGAGGTGCCCAGCGAGCAGCCCTTCAGCGAGGAGCAGGCTCGGCTCTACTTCCGAGACGTGGTGCTGGGCATCGAGTACTGTGAGTACTGCTGCATGGCACAGCGCTGCAGGGCACAGCGCTGCAGGGCACAGCTCTGCTGGGCACAGCGCTGCAGGGCACAGCGCTGCAGGGCACAGCGCTGCTGGGCACAGCGCTGCAGGACACAGCGCTGCAGGGCACAGCGCTGCTGGGCACAGCTCTGCCTCCTGTCTCTGCCCTGGGCTGGGGTTTGCTGCTGGAGCTGGCCCTGCCCACCCCACCTGCACCCAGGCAATGTCACAGAGGCCAGGAAAAGTTGTTCCATAGAGGCCATCAGGAAAGTTGTGGCTTCCTTTCCTCTTCCTTTCATCTCTTTGGAGAGCATCTTTGAAGGCAACATTAGAGGATGAGGAGGGCAGTGACAGGGACACAGTCAGCTGGCTTCAGCTGCAGCACATTCCTGCCACCAGCTCAGCAGGGCAAGTGCTGGCCATGGGCAGAGCTGGTGAGAGGCATGGGGAAGGTCTCTGTCCTTGTGTGCTCCCTCCACAGCATCAGCCTGGGCCAGCCCTCATCACTCAGGGGTGTCAAGACCAGCACTGCTGTGCCCTGCCAGGCAGGTGGTGACAAGTGTGTTCCCAGCTTCCATCTGCAGACCCCACAGCAGGCTGTCTCTGCAGCCTATCTAGCATCCCCTGGTCTTGGCAAGGGTGGGGCTGAGCCTGAGTCCTGAAGAGTACAAGAAGACCACAACAGGTCTGCAAGGTCCTGCACCAGGCCTGGGGCAAGCCCTGGTATCACACAGGCTGGGGGTGAAGGGCTGGAGAGCAGCCCTGAGGAGAAGGGCTTGGGGGTGCTGGGGGTGCACAGCTGGAGAGGAGCCAGCACCAAGCACTGCCAGCCCAGCCCCAGCCTGGCCTGGGCTGATCCCCAGCAGTGTGGGCAGCAGGGGCAGGGAGGGGACTCTGCCCCTCTGCTGTGCTCTGCTGAGACCTCCCTGCAGTGCTGGGGCAGCTCTGGAGCCCTCAGCACAGACAGGGACCTGGGGGAGCAGGCCCAGAGGAGGCCACAGCAGTGCTGGCAGGGCTGGAAGCCCTCTGCTGGGAGGCCAGCACAAGACAGCTGCTCTGCAGGTCCTGCAGCTGGGCCAAGTGGGCACACTGCCTGCTGCTGAGCTGCAGGTATCTCCATGCCTGTTCAGTCCTGCTGCCCTCCCTGCAGACAGCCTGCACAGAGCTCAGTGCCCTCAGCACTGGTGGCTTTCTCTGCACTGGAGCACTGACTGTGGTTGGATGGCTGAGGAGGAAGAGTCAGTGCAGCCCTGGAGAGGCAATTCCAGCCTCACAGATCTGGTAGTTTTCCAGAGGAGCCAGCAAGCACCTGGCTGACCTGATCCTGTCACCAGGGTGTGCTTCATTGCCAAACACTGAGGAGAGAGGTTGTGGAGTCTCCTTCTGAGCAGAGCTTCCAACCCCACTGTGATCCTGGCCAGCTGCTGTGTGTGCCCTGCTTGAGCAGGGGGTTGGACTGGGTGATCCTGGAGGCTGCCAGCCTGGAGGTCTCTCCCAGCCCCAGCAGCCTGTGGTGTGTGTGAGGCAGGAGCAGTAGTCCTGCAGGAGCTCCTTGGTCTCTGGCTCGATGGTGTCTCGTGGATTCGTGAGGGAGAAGAGCAGGACTGCAGTGGAACACCTGAAGAGGCTTGGGTTTGGGAACCATGCCCCTGCTTGACCAGGAAAGGAGACACTGTGCTGAACCTCAGGCCAGCTGGCAGGGAGGGTGGAGGCTGGCAGGAAGATGCCACCAGAACAGGTGGAGGCTTGGTGAAGGGGCAGAGAAACTCCTGCTGCTGCCTGCAGGCGGAGGGAGGAGGGCAGCAACAGCACTGAAAATCCATCTGTCTGGTGGCTCTAAGGAGCTCTGAGGAGCTGCTCTCACTCAGGCTTGCCTGCTGGGCAAGCTGCTGTGGGTGCCCTGCTGGAGCAGGGGGTGGGCTGGGTGGGCTCCAGAGGTCCCTTCCAACCTCACCCTGCTGGGATTCTGTCATCTTGTGTTGGGTCTCCTGCTCAGCTCTTCCCCATGCCAAGGACAACATTCCCCCAGCACTGCTGCAAGCTAAGGAGAGGTCCTTGCAGAAAGAGCATCTGCAGATGTGGCTTGCCCTGCCCACCCCTGGGGGCTGCAAAGCTGCCTTGAGAGGAGCAGAAAGCTTCCTGAAGTTGGTTCTTGCTTGGTGCTGAAGCAGAAGTTGGGCTGCTGCTGAGGGCAGGCTGCTGCTGAGGGCAGGCTGCTGCTGAGGGCAGGCTGCTGCTGAGGGCAGGCTGCCTTGGGGACAGGGTGTTCAGGGTTGTAAGGCAGGAAGAGTCTGACCAGCATTTTCCACCAGCCAGCTGCCTACTTCCTTGGAGACAGGAGCAGCACTCCTGGGGAGGCACCAACAGTGCTCCCTGGGCAAGAGGGAAATGTGGAAATGGTGCTTGGGGCCAGGGCTGGAGGGAGCTGGAGGGAGCTGGAGGGGTCCTCTTGCCCTGGGAAGAGCACTACAGACTTGGAGGATTTCCTCTGCTGTTCAGCGAAGCCTCCTGGGTTGTCTGGAGTTCTGCTTTTGGCTCATTCCGTGGCCTGAAGGCTGTTTTGCTGAACTTTAAAGGTTTTCTCCAAGTTCCTGAGAAGTCAGTCACTGTCCTGCAGCTCCCTGCCTCACTCAGTGCTCCAGAAATGGCCTTCCTGCAGCTGCAGTGCTGCTCCCCAGACAGCTTCTTAGCAGAGGCACTTTGCTGTGGTCCTTTCAGGCCATGCTCAGCCTCCAGGTTCTCTCACAGAGTGGGTTGGGTTGGAAGGGACCTGAAAGCTCATCCAGCTCCAACCCCCTGCCATGGGCAGGGACACCTCCACCAGCACAGGCTGCTCAGGGCCTCATCCAGCCTGGCCTTGGACGGCTGCAGGGAGGGGGCAGCTCTCTGTAAGGGGCTCTGTCATGCTGGCTGTATGAGCACTGCAGCAGCTGTGCACAGCTGGGCTCACAGGACCAGCACAGAGCTGCAGTCTTTGCTACAGCCTCAGGCAGTGAAGGACCAGAGGCAGGAGCAGCCCGACTCTGAAGGGCAGTGTGGCAGAGGTGTGAGCACGGCTCCGAGTGCAGCAGTGGCTGGCAGCTGTGCGCAGGGCTGGGCACTGGGGGGCTGCAGAGCCAGCTGAGGCTGTCTGTGGGCTCCAGCCAGAGGCACTGGAGGCTGTGCCTGTGCTCAGGGCTGGGGCTGGCACTGGGGGGCTGCAGAGCCAGCTGAGGCTGTCTGTGGGCTCCAGCCAGAGGCACAGCTGGAGGCAGCTCACCAGTGCCTGTGCTCAGGTGGTCGGGTGGTTTGGGGCTGGGCACTGGGGGGCTGCAGAGCCAGCTGAGGCTGTCTGTGGGCTCCAGCCAGAGGCACAGCTGGAGGCAGCTCACCAGTGCCTGTGCTCAGGTGGTCGGGTGGTTGGGGCTGGGCACCTGCTTGTTTGTGGGCCAGGGCACAGCTGGAGGCATCACCCTGGCAGCGGGGGGGGCTGTCCCTGGCAGCGTTCCTGGGGACAGAGGTATAGCTGGGTGCGGGACTCTGCCCAGGGGGCACCGGGGAGGCACGGCTCAAGGGGCTGGAACTCTGCCAGGCCGCGGTGCCCCCCGGCAGCGGCGCTGAGCGCCTCCCGAGCTGCCGAAGGCTGTCCCCCGCCGGGCGGTTCCCTGCCCCCGGCTGCGCCGGCGCCGTGCCAGACAGGCTGCTGTGTGTGCTCCTCCCTAGTGCACTGCCAGAAGATCATCCACCGGGACATCAAACCTTCCAACCTGCTGCTGGGGGACGACGGCCACGTCAAGATCGCCGACTTCGGCGTCAGCAACCAATTCGAGGGCAGCGACGCGCAGCTGCGCGGCACGGCGGGCACGCCGGCCTTCACGGCGCCCGAGGCGCTCTCGCAGGCCGGCCGCAGCTTCGGCGGCAAGGTGGGGCCCGCTCGCAGCCCGCCGGGGCCCCGCTCGCAGCCGTCGGGCCCCGCTCGCAGCCCGTCGGGCCCCGCTCGCAGCCCGCCGGGGCCCCGCTCGCAGCCCGTCGGGCCCCCGCTCGCAGCCGTCGGGCCCCGCTCGCAGCCCGGGGGCCCCGCTCGCAGCCCGCCGGGGCCCCGCTCGCAGCCCGTCGGGCCCCGCTCGCAGCCCGCCGGGGCCCCGCTCGCAGCCCGCCGGGCCCCGCTCGCAGCCCGGCCCCGCTCGCAGCCCGTCGGGCCCCGCTCGCAGCCCCCGCTCGGGGCCCCGCTCGCAGCCCGTCGGGCCCCGCTCGCAGCCCGGGGGCCCCGCTCGCAGCCCGCCGGGCCCCGCTCGCAGCCCGCCGGGCCCCGCTCGCAGCCCGTCGGGCCGCATCGGGCCCCGCTCGCAGCCCATCGGGCCCCGCTCGCAGCCATCGGGCCCCGCTCGCAGCCTCCGGGCCCGGCCGGGCAGCGGCGCCCCCGCAGGCCGCGTGTGGGGGGCGCGGGACGTGAGGCCGAAGCCCTGGGGCTGTGCAGGCAACGCTCGGCCTGGCCGCTGCGTGCTGCTGGGCATCTCTGCCCGGGCAGGAGCCAGCTCTGAGCCTGCTCTCTGCCCAAAGCAAAGGCAGAGCTCTTGATTCCCTTCCAGAACAGTCAAGAGCCACAGGGGGTGCTGGGCACCAAGGTCACGTCTGGATGCCCCGAGAACGAGGGGCAGTGGGCAGGGGCAGTGCTGCTGTGATGGCAGCACAGAACCCTTTGGGTTGGAGGAGACCTCCTAAGCTCCTCCAGTGCAGCCATGACCCCAGCACTGCAGGGCACCACGGCACCATGGCCTCAGCTCCACAGCCTTGAAACCCCTCCAGGGATGGGGACTCCACCCCTGCCCTGGGCAGCCTGGGCCAGGCCTGGACAATCCTCCTGGGGAAGAAAGTTTTCCTGAGGTCCAACCTAAACCTGCCCTGGTGACATTTCCTCTCATCCTGCCCCTTGTTCCTTGGAAGCAGAGCCCAGCCCCCACCTGGCTCCAGCCTGCTCTCAGGGAGCTGCAGAGAGCAAGGAGGTCTCCCTCAGCCTCCTCTGCTCCAGGCTGAACCCCCCCAGCTCCCTCAGCTGCTCCTCCCCAGCCCTCTTCTCCAGAGCCTTCCCCAGCTCTGTTGCCCTTCTCTGGCCCTGCTCCAGCCCCCTCAGTGTCCTGCTTGGAGTGAGGAGCCCAAAACTGAACCCAGGATTCCAGCTGTGGCCTCCCCAGTGCTGAGCCCATGGGCACAATCCCTGTCCTCCTCCTGCTGCCCACACCACTGCTGCTCCAGGCCAGGCTGCTGGTGGCCTTCTTGCCCACCTGGGCATCCCCTGGCTCATCTCCAGCCCCCAGCAACTGACATCTCCCAGGGCGTTTTCCCCTGGGCATCCTTCCAGCCCCTCTGCCCCAAGCCAGGAGTGTTGCTGGGGTGGGTGTGATGCAGCTGTGGGGACAGAGTTTGGGTTTGGGTTTTGTTTCTGGAAGATGACTTTTGAGGCTCAGCTCCTCTCGGGGGTCCAGCCCTGAATGGTGTCAGCCGTAAGGAGCTGGCTGCTGATCACTGTGCTCCACAGCAAGGACAAGGGGGCAGGACCTGGGGCAGCACAGTCCTCATTCCCTGGCATGCTGCAGTGCCTTCAGGAGCCAAGCATCAGAGAGGCTGCAGTGTGAAGGAGAAAGTGTGAAATGAGCACAAGTGATGTGCCAGGGGAGGGTGGGAGGATGAATCTCCTGCAGACCATGCAGGGGCTGGAGCAGGGCCAGAGAAGGGCAACAAAGCTGGGGAAGGGTCTGGTGAAGAGCAGCTGAGGGGGCTGGGGGTGTTCAGCTTGGAGCAGATGAGGCTGAGGGAGACCTCCTTGCTCTCTGCAGCTCCCTGAGAGGAGGCTGGAGCCAGGTGGGGGCTGGGCTCTGCTCCCTAGGCTCAGGTGAGAGGAGAGGAACTGGCCTGAAGTTGTGCCAGGGGACGGTTGGGTTGGAGCTGAGGAACAATTTCTTTGCTGCCAGAGTGGTCAGGGCCTGGCAGAGGCTGCCCAGGGAGTGGAGTCCCCGTGCCTGGAGGGGTTCCAGAATCCTGTGGCCATGGCACCTGGGGCCATGGTTTGGCAGCCGAGGTGGTGCTGGGCTGGTGTTGGACTGGATGGTCTGGGAGACCTTTTCCAGCCCAAACCACTGTGTGATCCTGTGGTTGTCCCAGCCCTGTGCAGCATGCCCTTCACTCCTGCCATGCTCTCTTCCAGGCTCTGGACGTGTGGGCCATGGGCATCACCCTGTACTGCTTTGTTCACGGCAAGGTAAGGCGGCTGCCGCTCCGCCCTGCCCCGGGGCTCTCCCATGGCTTTCGCCTCACTCCTTTCCAAACGAAGGCAAATCTGAGCAGCATCACCTGCCTGCTGCAGGCTGCTGTGTGCCCAAACAGAAGGGGCTGGCACTGGCAGCTCTGCTTTCCTGTGGCCTCCAGAGCTGCTCCCTGCCCTCAGAGCAGTTGTTTGTGCTGCACGGCCAGAGCAGCCTTGGCAGCACCAGCAGCAGCCTGGAAGCCCAACCCCCCCCAGCTGCCCTGGCCCCAGGGAGCAGAGCTGCCAGAAACTGGAAACTCTTTCTGAGCCTCTGGCACAGGCTGCCCAGGGAGGCACTGGCTGAGCTTTAAGGTCCCTTCCAGCCCAACCCAACCCAACCTACTCGGTGAGCCTGGGACCCAGCTGGCCAGCCCCTGGCCCCACAGGGCTCGCTCGGCACCCCCTGGCTGCAGGTTCGCACCGAGGGCTGCCTCTCACACTTGCCAAAGCAGTGTGGCAAAGCTCACCACTCAGGGCAGCTCCTGGAGAAGTTCTTGGGTGGCTCTGTGGTTGGGGTCCATGCCCGCAGCCCCAGCACTGGCAGCCACACGTCCACAGACTGTGCACACATCCACATCAGTCCTGTGGGAAGGAGCTGCCTTTGCTCCCAGGAGGGTTCCCTGGGCATGGGCACAGATCCTTCCTCTCCACTTGTTCAGAAGCCAGGCAGGGCATGGAGAGAGGCACAGGGCTGAGCCAGGCTGCAGCACTGCAGCTTGCAGAGTTGTCTGCCAGAGCTGAGCTGGGCCAGATGGAGACCACTCTGGCAGAGGCAACTGCAGAACTGCCTCCTAGAACCTCAGAGCTCTGCTGGCTGGAAAGACCTCCAAGAGCACCAATCCAGCTGCTGACCCAACACCACTGTCACCCTTAAACTACACTTGGGTGCCCAAGGCAGCCTGGCCTTGACACCTCCGGGGGGAAGGCAGCCAGCACCTCCCTGGGCGGCCTGTGCCAATCCCTGACCACCCTTTCACCTTACTGCCTTCTGCAAACTCCATCTCTTGCCAGGGCTGCTCCCCCACTGTGGCCACCAGCTCCTTGCTCCAGGCCGTGCTCAGCAGGGCACAGCACAGCAGGCAGCTGCAGCCTGTGTGACCTGAGCCTGCTCTCCAGGCAGGGAGCTCTGCAGAGCACCACTCAGGCAGGAGGCATCCAGCCCAGGGGCAAGCAGTGTCTGGGGGAGATGGCAGAGGCAAAACCAGCTCCATTGCTGGAGCCAGGATGGAAGACACTCCCTGGCCTGTGTCTGTAGGGAGGTCTCCTCTGGGCCAAACCCCCAGGTGAAGGCTGGAACCCTGAGTTTTATATTCTGCTGCAACCTCCTGGTGCTGTTTCTCCGCTCTGTGGCAAGCACTGGAGGAAGAGAGGGGGAAGGACGTGCCCAGCAGAAGGATGTGTTTGCCTGCTCCACTGATCCTGCAGTCAGTGCTGCACCTTTGTACCTGCTCTGGATTTGGTGATTCCATCTGGCCATGCAGGCTGAGACAGGCTCCACCAGCAGCCCCCAGCCCATGCCTGCTCTGCAGTGTTGCAGCCAAGCTGCTGCTGCTGCATCCCCCTCTGCATTCAGCACAGCTCAGCTGCTCCCCCCGGTGCTGCCTGCCCAGCTGGGGAGAGCCAGGCTGCAGCTGGACATGACCCCAGTGTGAAAACAGCAAACACTCTGTGTGTGCAGCACTCTGAATGGAGCAAAACTACTCTGCAGTGCTGAGTCCAGCTCTGGGCCCCCCCCAGCACAAGAAGGACATGGACCTGCTGGAGAGGGTCCAGAGGAGGCCACCCAGATGATCAGAGCCTGGAGAACCTCTGCTCTGGGGACAGGATAAGGGAGCTGGGGCTGTTCAGCCTGGAGAAGAGAAGGCTCCAGGGGGACCTCAGAGCAGCCTTCAGTACCTGCAGAGCGCTGGGGAGGGACTTGTGACAAGGGCTGGGAGTGCCAGGATGAGGAACAATGGCCTTGAGCGGGGAGAGGGGAGACTGAGAGTGGAGATGAGGAAGGAATTGTTGGCAGTGAGGCTGGGGAGACTCTGGCACAGGCTGCCCAGGGAGGCTGTGGAGGCTCCATCCCTGCAGACGTTCAAGCTCAGCCTGGCTGTGGCCCTGGGCAGCCTGCTCCAGCTGGAGGTGTCCCTGCTGCCTGCAGGGGTTGGACAGGATGACCTTGGAGGGTCCCTTCCAGCCCAGTGCAGTCTGTGCACACCTGGCCCCAGGTGCTGCAGGTCAGCAGAGACCTCCCAGCAGTGGCACAAGCTGGTGTCGGGGGCTGCATTTGGCAGGTGGAGGTGGAGCAGAAGAAAGGACAATGAGCAGCTGATGGTCACCTGGGGGGCTGGGAGGAGGGAGGTGTCCTGACCAGAGGCCTCCACTGTCCTCCTGCATTTATCCTGAACTGAGGAGCACATCAGTTGTGTTTGGAGATTGTGTTGCCAGCTCTGTGTGCGGTCCAGAGAGTGCAAGCAGTCAGTGTCTGCTCTGTGAGGGATGGAGCCCCAGTGCTGCCAGCACCCTGACAACTGGAAACTCTTCTGTTTGCTTTGCAGTGCCCTTTTATAGATGAATATATTCTGGGGCTGCATAACAGGATCAAGACCAAGCCTGTGGAGTTCCCAGAAGAGTAAGTAAACGTTGCTCACCTACTGGAAAATAAAGTTCAGCTGTCAGTGTTGTGGCTAAGTGCTGGGAGGGCCAGCAGGGAGGGCCAGGCAGGGGCAGGTGAGGTGTTCTGGGTTCTCCTGGGTTCTGCACATGAGCTTTGTCCAGGGCACAGAGTCACAGAATGCCAGGTTGGAAGAGACCCCAAGGACCATCTGGTCCAACCTCTCCAGGTCCCAGTGTTGTTGGGATGAGCTGGCCCAGCCCCCTGGCAAGCTCAGTCTTAAAGCTTTCAGTGTAGGGCAAAAATGCTGACATCAGAGAGCTGAGCTGGTGCAGCAGGTCCAGAGGAGGGCACAAAGATGGTCAGGGGGCTGGAGAGCCTCTGCTATGGGGACAGGCTGGCAGAGCTGGGGCTGTTCAGCCTGCAGAAGAGAAGGCTCCAGGGAGACTTCAGAGCAGCCTTTCAGGACCTGAAGGGGACCTACAGGCAGGCAGGGCAGGGACTGTTCCCAAGGGGCTGTGGGGACAGGACAAGAGGCAGTGGTGTGAAACTGGAGCAGGGCAGAGTTAGGTTGGACACCAGGAGGAAGCTCTGCAGTGAGGCTGGGGAGACCCTGGAGCAGGCTGCCCAGGGAGGGGGTTGAGGCCCTGTCCCTGGAGACACTCAAGGTCAGACCTGATGTGGCCCTGGGCAGCCTGCCCCAGCTGGAGCTGTCCCTGCAGGGGTGACCTCTGAGGGTCCCTTCCAGCCCAGTGCAATCTGTGAAGCTGTGACTGTGACTGACTTGAGAAAGGAGACAAAAGCCAAAGGGAGACTTTGCAGCTCTGCCAAGGTGTTAGCTGGGGTTGGACACTGAGCTTGGGGCTAATCAGGAGCTCCTCAGGGACAGGAAGTCAAAGGAACTTTCCTTCTGAGCAGCTGCTAAAGCCTCCAGGCAGGGACCTGCACTGGGGTCAGCTTGGGGAGTTGGTGGCCTGGGCTTGGAAGCACCTCAAAGGAAGGTGAAAGGAAACAGGAAAGAGGCAGAGGAAAGGGCCTGGAATTGTGCCAGGGGAGGGGCAGGTTGGAGATGAGGAACAATCTCCTTGCTGCAAGAGTGGTCAGGGACTGGCCCAGGCTGCCATGTGGCCGTGGCCCTTGGGGACAGGGCTTGGGGGCCACGGCCCTGCTGGGCTGGTGTTGCACTGGCTGGTCTTGGAGGCCTTTCCCAGCCCAAACCATTCTGTGATGCTGTGATCTCGAGAGGCTCCCTGCCTGCCCTGCTCTGGGCAGTGCAGCAGGGGACGAGGCAGAGGGATAAGCCAGAGCCACTGGGCTTGGGCCGAGCAGTGGGAACTCGTGTGGAGGCACTGAGTGGTGTTTGTGGTCCTGTCAGAGGAGCCTGGCAGGAGCTGAGTGTTTGTGGTCTGACAGCTGAATGTGACAGGAGATGATTCCACTTGGGCTGTGCCACCAAGCCACCATTCCTTTCCCTGCATGTTCTGGCATTCTTTCCATCTCCAGCCCTCAGCTCCCTGCTGCTGAGGGCTGTGCTCCCTGCGTGCTGTCAGATGGAGCAGCTGACGCTGAGCTCTCTATTTTCCTTCCCAAATCAGCACAGCAGTCAGGCAAAGCAGGTTTGGCCTTCCTGCCCCAGCTGCTCAGTGCACTACAGACAGAGATGCTCTGCCTGGGCTGCAGGCAAGCAGGAGCAAGCTCAGGTTCTCCTGGAAGGCACAGCTGGTGCTGGGGAGGGAGGGCTGTGCCCAGGGAGCCCTGCTGCATGCATCCACCACTCACAGCAACGGTTCCTGAGATGCTCACACACAGCAAAGGTCTGAGCCCCCTCCTTGGCAGTCCCAGGCTTGCTCCTGAGGCTGCAGGAAGCCATGGGTGCTCCACCTGTCCTGCTTCAGACATCTGCTGGAGCTGGGTGCTGGCCCAGCTGCCCAGGCTGCAGGAATCCCTCCCCACTGGGTGGGAAGCACAGAGAGCTCAGGTGGAGCCAGCTCTGCTCGGGCTGGGGGACAGCACCCCGAGGAGTGTGTGGAGCACACCCCCAGGGATCTCTCAGGGCATTGCCAGGTGGCAAACACAGGCCCCACTCATGGCTCTGGGGAGGTTCTAGCAAGCCAGCCCTGTGCCATGGGGGAGGGTTCACACCTGAACAGGTTTCCCAGAACCCCAGCACGGGGGGGTTGGTAGATGAAGCGAGCTTGGCCTGGGTCTGGCTGGCACCCAGCAGGAACAGCACTGCTGGAGCATAGAGCTCTGCAGAGCTCTGCAGGCCTGGCACTGTTCTCAGCCCTCCAGCTGGCAGGGGACTCCAAGAGCAGGACATGCCAGAGGCCATTCTGCCCACACTGTCCTGTGGTTGCCAGAAGGAGCTGAGTGGAAAACAAGCCACAAGTTCCCAGCTCTCCCCCACAGAGCTTCTCCCCCAGTGGCCCTGACAGACACAGACCCCCAGCATGGTGAGGCTGGAAGGGACCTCTGGGGATCACCCAGTCCAGGCCCTGCTCCAGCAGGGCTCCCACAGCACAGTGCCCAGCAGCACAGTGCCCAGGGGGGGTTGGAAGCTCTCCACACCAGGACACTCCACAACCTCTCTGGGCAGCCTGCTCCAGGCCTCCAGCACCCTCACAACAAACAACTTGCTCCTCCTCTTCACATCCAACCTCCTGGGCTCCAGGCTGTGCCCCTTGCTGCCCCTTCTGCTGTCCCTTGGCAGCACTCAGCAGAGTCTGGCCCCAGCCTCTTGCCCCCCACAGCTCCTTCAGCTCTTGCTGAGCATTGCTCAGCTGCCCTCTGGGGCTGCTCTTCTGCAGGCTCTCAGCCCCAGGGCTCTCAGCCTTTGCTCCTCCCAGAGCTGCTCCAGGCCCCTCAGCAGCTCTGCAGCCTCCCCTGGGCTCTCTCCAGCAGCTCTCTGTCTCTCCTGAACTGGGGAGCCCAGAGCTGGACTCAGCACTGCAGATGTGGTCTCTAATGTCAGAGCAGAGGGGCAGCAGAGCCTCCCTTGCCCTGCTGGCCACACTCTTCTCCATGCACCCCAGGACCCCATTGGCCTTCTTGGCCCCCAGGGCACATTGCTGCCTCCTGGGGAACTTGTTGTCCCCCAGCACTCCCAGCTCCTTCTCCTTGGAGCTGCTTCCCAGCAGGTCCCCCCTCAGCTGTGCTGCTGCAGGAGGTTGTTCCTGCCCAGGGCCAGGTCCCTGCCCCTGCCCTTGGTGAGCTCCATGAGGCTTCCTTTAGGCATTAGAGCACCAAGTCTGTCCCTGCCACGTTGCTGTGCTCCCAGCAGCTGCTGTGGTCAGGGCAGGCCTTTCCCTTGCAGTGCTGCAGCCAACCCCCCTTGGTTTGTGTTTCCCTGGCAGCCTTCTCACCACTTGCTGTGGTCCTGGCATGCTGCCCATTCTCCCTCAGCCCTCACCCCTGGGTCAGCAGGCAGCCACCAGTGACTGCTCCCAGCTGGGGCTGCAGTCAGATGTTCACATTTCCTGGGCTGGGGGAGCTTGGGCTGAGAGCTCTTCATTCAGCCATTGCCTCCAGTGGCAGTTCTGCTGCCTGAGTCCTTTGGATTTCTCAGTGCCCTGCTCTCCTGGCATAAACCAAAGGTAGAACCACAGGATCAGAGAATTGCTTGGGCTGGAAAAGGCCTCTGAGCTCAGCCAGACCAACCTCAACCCAGCACCACCATGGCCACCAAACCCTGGCCCCAGGTGCCATGGGCACAGGAACCCCTCCAGGCATGGGGACTCCACCACCTCCCTGGGCAGCCTCTGCCAGGCCCTGACCACTGCTGCACCAAAGACATTTTCCTCATCTCCAGCCTCAGCCTCCCCTGACACCATTCCAGGCCATTGCCTCTTGTTCCATCCCTTGTTACCTGGTTAAACAGCCCAAAACCCCCCCTGGCTCCAGCCTCCTCTCAGGGAGCTGCAGAGAGCAAGGAGGCCTCCCTCAGCCTCCTCCTCTCCAGGCTGAACCCCCCCAGCTCCCCCAGCTGCTCCTCCCCAGCCCTCTTCTCCAGACTGGGTGTGGAGGGCTGGCTGGAGGACCTCTCCTTTGGGGGTTCAGGCAGTTCCAGAGGGGCACATAAAGCTGCAGGGCACTGGGCTGGGCCCCCCTGGCCTCCCCACATGGTTTGCAGCTCGCTGCAGCTGGCAGTGTTTTGGTCTCAGCTGACTTCCCCATGGCTACCACAGCCACATCCTGTCTGCAGCCAGCCCTGGCAGCTCCCTGCCTGTTTCCTGACAGCCTTTAGGACAGAGGTGGAGCTGCCTCTGCTGGGGTCCTGTCCCTTCCCTTCCCTTCCCTTCCCTTCGAGGCATTGGGATAAATTTGTATCCCTCTGGAGCTGTCATTCATGTCAGTGAGTCCTTGGCAGGGCAGGAGGTAAATGAGGTTGGCTCAGAGCCTGGCTGTCCTGGCAGCACTCAGGAGCAAGCTGCAGAAGTCACTCTCCAGACATTTCTGAAGAGCCAGAAGCTCTTCCAGCCCTTCCTGGTGAGGAGCTGAAGTCCAGGACAATGTCCTGTGATCTGCAGGCACCCTGTGAAATGCTCCCTGGTGCTGGCAGCCCTCTGGGTGGGTGCTGAGCGCCGTGGTGCTTGGTGTTGCCCTGAGAGCTGCTGCAGGACTGTGGCTGGGAGAAGCTCCAGAGAGGAGCTTCAGATGACAAACAGCACAGCAGGAACCCTGCTGGGGGGAGAAGCAGCAAGAGCCAGGCTGGGCTGGGGGTCACCCAGCCATAACCCCCCAGGCACTTTGTGATCCTCGGCACAGGGTGCTGGGACACTGGCACAGGGTGCCCAGAGGGGTGGGAGCTGCCCATCCCTGGCACCAGTGCAGGCCCTTGGGGCAGGGAGCTCTGCCTGGGGATGTCCCTGCTGGCTGCAGGGCTTGGGCTGGATGGTCCCTCCCCCCCAGAGCAGTCTCTGGCTCTGTGCTGCAGCTTCACCAAAGCAAGCTGTCCCTCTTTGCACCACAGAGCCCAGCTCCAGTTCTGCTCCCAGAACACTTTGGTGTCCCTCTGTAACCCCCTCTAATGTCCTGTCTGTAAGAAGGTCCTTGGAGGCCTTCACCTGATGCCTTCTCCTGCATCTGTGAGCTCACAGCTGGGGGCAGGAGTGGATCACGAAGCCCCAGCAGGGACCCTGGCTCCTGAGGAGGAACCAAGCCAGAGAGCTCTTCTCAGGGGAGCAGGTGACACTGAACTGGGTGGCAGTGTTGGTCTGCTGGAGGGGAGGAAGGCTCTGCAGAGGCATCTGGCCAGGCTGGATCTCTTGGCCAAGGTCCTTGTGTGAGACTGAGCCAGGCCAAGGGCTGGGTCCTGCACCTGCATCCCAACAACCCCAGGAGTGCTCCTGGCTTGGGGCAGAGGGGCTGGAAACTGCCTGGTGGAGAAGGAGCAGGGGGGGGGTTGGTTGCTGGGGGCTGGAGATGAGCCAGGAGATGCCCAGGTGGGCAAGAAGACCACCAGCAGCCTGGCCTGGAGCAGCAGTGGTGTGGGCAGCAGGAGCAGGGCAGGGACTGTGCCCATGGGCTCAGCACTGGGGAGGCCACAGCTGGAATCCTGGGTTCAGTTTTGTGCCCTCACTCCAAGCAGGACACTGAGGGGTTGGAGCAGGGCCAGAGAAGGGCAACAGAGCTGGGGAAGGGTCTGGAGAAGAGGGCTGGGGAGGAGCAGAGGGAGCTGGGGGGGTTCAGCCTGGAGCAGAGGAGGCTGAGGGAGACCTCCTTGCTCTCTGCAGCTCCCTGGGAGGAGGCTGCAGCCAGGTGGGGGCTGGGCTCTGCTCCCAAGGAACAAGGGGCAGGATGAGAGGAAATGTCACCAGGGCAGGTTTAGGTTGGACCTCAGGAAAATTTTCTTCCCCAGGAGGGTTGTCCAGGCCTGGCCCAGGCTGCCCAGGGCAGGGGTGGAGTCCCCAGCCCTGGAGAGGTTCCAGCAAGCTGTGTCCATGGCACTTGGGGCCAGGGTTTGGTGGCCATGGTGGTGCTGGGTTGAGGGCTGGACTGGATCCTCTCAGAGGCCTTTTCCAAGCCAACCAATTCTGTGAGTCTCTACCAGGTAAGCACACTGCAGCTCTCCCAGTGCCCTCATTAACTCTCTGGCATTTTCCCCTCCCAGAGCACAGCTCAGTGAGGAGCTCAAGGACCTGATCCTGCGCATGCTGGATAAGAACCCAGAGTCCAGGATCACAGTCCCTGAAATCAAGGTGAGTTGGTACCTGCTGGTGAGGCAGAGCTCTTCCCAGGGGGTGTTCTGGAAGCTTTCTCTGGCACAGCCCTCAGAGTGGACCAGTGCTGAGTGCAGCAACTCTGACTGCTGCTGCTCGGGGTAGGGCTTGGAGGGGACCCTGCCAGAGCAGGGCACCCAGGATCGGTGTCCAGGTGGCTTTGGAATCCCTCCAGGGAAGGACACTCCACAACCTCTCTGGGCAGCCTGCTCCAGGCCTCACACCAAACAACTTTCTCCTCATGTTGAGATGGAACCTCCTGGGTTCCACTATGTGCCCATTGCCCCTTGTCCTGTCCCTGGGCACCGCTGTGCTTCCAAGCAGAAGCAGGTTGCTCACAGCCACCTCCAGCCTGGCTGCAAACACCTCCAGGCAGGAGGCTGCCACAACCTCCCTGGGCAACCTGTGCCAGGCTCTCACCACCCTCCTGGGGAACAACTTCTTCCTCACATCCAGTCTGAGTCTCCCCACTGCTAGTGTTGCTCCCTCCCTGTCTGAGCTGTGCTGGAGGGGAGCTGCAGCTGGCTCTGTGCCCCCCAGGTGCACCCCTGGCTCACCAGGGCCGGCGCCGAGCCGCTGCCGCTGGAGGAGGAGCACTGCAGCGTGGTGGAGGTGACAGAGGAGGAGGTGCAGAACTCGGTGAAGACCATCCCCAGCTTGCCAGCTGTGGTAGGTGTACACCACCCCACGTCCTCTGCATGGCTCCAGAGCTTGGGACTCTGCTGAAGCTGCTGGTGCAGGAGGCGTGCAGGGGGCACGGTGCCGCTCCTGCTGCCATTCAGCCTGGGGTCAGCTTCCTGTGCCTCAGGGCACTGCTGCAGCTTGGCCCTGCGGCACCTGAGCAGGTGAGGAGTCCTCTGGCTGCGGGGGCACAGCCTCGGGGGCTGCCATCAAACCTCCAGCGCTCCAGCAGCACCCCAGGTGTGTTTGTTCCCTTACCTGGCGGGTGCCGGGCAGCCGGCCCGGATCCTCGAAGCAGAGGCTCCAGCGCCCTGCAGGAGCCGGCAGGGCCCGTCTGCCACAGTCCCCAGCTCGTGGAGTGCCGGGCAGTGCCTGCTGGGGCAGTGCAGCGGCTGCCAGGGGTGCCAGGGGGTGCCAGCCCTGCTGCCCTCACTGCTCTGCTCTCCCTGCTGGCAGATCCTGGTGAAGGCCATGCTCCGGAAGCGCTCCTTCGGCAACCCCTTCGAGGCGCAGAGCCGGAGAGAGGAGAGGTCCATGTCTGCCCCAGGGAACCTGCTGATGTATGTATGGCTTCAGCTGGCTCTGCCGGCAGGGGGAGGCTGCTTGCAGGGCTTTCCTGTCGCACTTGAGGACAAAACTCCCTTCTGAGCCAAACCCTGAGGCTAAAGGCTCCCCCCCAAGCCCAGACACTCAGCACTGAAGCAGCCTAAGCGCTCCTGCAGCTGCAGCTCTCTGAGATGGCCTCAGCCTCAGCACATGCAAGGTGCTGTACCTGGGCCTGGCTTTTAACCTGCTGGTTGACCTCTGACCCAAGATCCATCAGAGATTGGGCAACCAAACTAAGTTTGGGTGTAGCCTGGACAGGAATTGAAGGGTTGACTTCCTCCCTCCTGTTAGTGGACAGCAGCAAAGGCAGCAGAGGAGCCACTTGCATGGCTTCCAAGCTGGCTCTGAGATGATGTGCTTGGTCTGGGATCTGGGCAGAGACAGCCAGGCAGAGGGGTGGAGAACTCTTTGCTGTTGGTCCTTCATGTGAGCAGACATGAAATAGTGCACAGAGCTGCAGCTGGCAAGGGCTGGAGCACCCTGCAGGGGGTAGGAATGGCTGTGCTGGGCTGGGAAAGGGAGCAGGCAAATTAATGGTTCTGAAATCCACAGCAGAGTCTAAATGCAGAGCTCTGGATGTCCAGAGATGGGAAGGGAATGTCTCCCCCCTTTACTTGGCTCTTGCTTTTCCTCCCTCACACTGGGCACCCCTGCCCCTCAGAGCATGGGAGCACTCCAGGAAGAGCTGGGCCACGAGCCTGAGCTGGGACTGTGATTTGCATGAGTCGGTAGGGCTGCAGGTCACCACAGGGCTGTGCTCTCCCAGAATGATCCTTTTCCACCCAAAATCCCCAGTGCCAGGCCTAGCAGACCCTACAAGGACCTGCTGAGAGTGCCCCTGCAGACAGAGGAGCCTCTCTCAGGGCTTAGGGGCTCTGCTCAGTTCAGAAGTGATGCTCTGGGGCCCACATCTGTCCTGGAGACCAAGAAAGGCTTTGCCTCCGAGTCCAGGAGCAGTTGGTATTCAACCCCAGTTTAGCACCCCCACAAGTCTGACCTGGAATGGCTGCAGGGCTGGAGCCTCCACCCCCTCCCCGGGCAGCCTGCTCCAGGGTCTCCCCAGCCTCACTGCAGAGCTTCCTCCTGGTGTCCAACCCGACTCTGCCCTGCTGCAGTTCCAAACCACTGCCTCTTGTCCTGTCCCCACAGCCCCTTGGGAACAGTCCCCTGCCCTGCCCTCCTGGTACCTTCAGGTGCTGGAAGGCTGCTCTAAGGCCTCCCTGGAGTCCTCTCTTCTGCAGGCTGAACAGCCCCCACTCTGCCAGGCTGTCCCTACAGCAGAGGTTCTTCAGCTCTCTGCTCATCTTTGTGTCCTCCTCTGGACCTGCTCCATCAGGTCCATGTTCCTCTGGAGCTGGGGGCCTCAGGGCTGGACACAGCCCTGCAGGTGAGGTCTCCCCAGAGCTTCTCAGCTTAGGCAAACCCAGAGTTCTTCCTGTCTCCACTCCTTTCAGCCCATGTTTGGCTTAGGGCTCCTTGGCTGGGGCTCTGCCAGTGCCCTTGGTTTACAAGAACACGTCAGCTCAGGGACAGAGGTGTGGCAGTACTGGGCTGGCCTCTGCCTAGCAATTCAGAGCTTGGAGATGTCCAAAACAAATGTGAGTGGTCTCTGGAGGTGCCAGATCTCCTCTGCACTAACCCTGCCCCTGCTGGCTCAGCCTCATGCCCTCACTGCCAGCTCCTGGCAGTAGCAGCTGGCCTCATCCTCACTTAGTCCATGCACAGCTGGGGCTTTGAGAAGCTCCAGCCCTTCTGGTGGGAAGAAGAACCTTGGCTCAACCTCTCCAACAAGCAGGGTCCTGTCCTGCATGCTGCAGCAGGGCTGCTCTTACTCTGAAGGGCTGTGGCTCCTCATTTCAGGCTCTGAGACAAGCTGAACAGATGGAATCTGGAGGAGATCACTTCCAGTGAAGGGGTTTGTTGGATCTGATGATGTGGGGTCTAGGGGACCTCAGTCTCAAATGCAATGCTCCTGCTTCAGCCAGCTCTCTCTGGACTGCAGTGCTGCTGCCACAGGGCAGACAGAGCTAGGCAGAGGCCCATCCAGACCTGAATTCACAGTGAGTTGTTCCCTGCTGAGCCCCTGAACAGCACAGGGAGCAGCAGTGGCACTGCTGTGGGGCCTGCTGGGGTAGGTGAAGTGAGCTTGGCCTGGGTCTGGCTGGCACCCAGCAGGAACAGCACTGCTGGAGCATAGAGCTCTGCAGAGCTCTGCAGGCCTGGCACTGTTCTCAGCCCTCCAGCTGGCAGGGGACTCCAAGAGCAGGACATGCCAGAGGCCATTCTGCCCACACTGTCCTGTGGTTGCCAGAAGGAGCTGAGTGGAAAACAAGCCACAAGTTCCCAGCTCTCCCCCACAGAGCTTCACCCCCAGTGGCCCTGACAGACACAGACCCCCAGCATGGTGAGACTGGAAGGGACCTCTGGGGATCACCCAGTCCAGGCCCTGCTCCAGCAGGGCACCCACAGCACAGTGCCCAGCAGCACAGTGCCCAGGGGGGGTTGGAAGCTCTCCACACCAGGACACTCCACAACCTCTCTGGGCAGCCTGCTCCAGGCCTCCAGCACCCTCACAACAAACCTTTCTTCTCCTCCTCTTCACATCCAACCTCCTGGGCTCCAGGCTGTGCCCCTTGCTGCCCCTTGTGCTGTCCCTGGGCACCACTGACCAGAGTCTGGCCCCAGCCTCTTGCCCCCCACAGCTCCTTTAGCTCTTGCTGAGCATTGCTCAGCTGCCCTCTGGGGCTGCTCTTCTGCAGGCTCTCAGCCCCAGGGCTCTCAGCCTTTGCTCCTCCCAGAGCTGCTCCAGGCCCCTCAGCAGCTCTGCAGCCTCCCCTGGGCTCTCTCCAGCACTTCCCAGCCCAGAACTGCTGAGTCAGCTGGTATTCCTGTGCATCCCTTCTGCCTGCAGGCAGCAGCACCTGGTGCTGTGTTTATTGAAGCAGAGCAATTAGCACACTCCAGTTTCCTATTCCACTGACTTAATTGTGCTGCCTGTGCCAGAGCCCCACTCACTGCTGCTCCCAGCATCTGTGCCCAGGCTGAGGAGACACTGCAGGGCATCCTCTGGCAGCTTGCTGCTGCTGGATGCCTACTGGAAGGTTCTCAAAGCAGAGCTGTGCTCTTAGGCTCACTGCTTGGCTGGAGGAGAGCAGGAACCTGAACTGTGCTTGAATCTGGTTTGGATTCTCCCTCTGTCACCCACACAGAAGCTGCCTTTGCAGGAGCTCTTGAGAGAGGTCTTTCCTGGTCCTCTGAAGGACACCATTCAGACAGCAGCAGTGTGAAGCAGTGGCTGTGTCAGCCCTGGGGGCACAGCAGGTTTGCAGCCCTCCTTGCTCCTGGAAGCAGCAAATCCTCTCCTGGGTGTTCCTCATGGCTTTGTTTAGCAGCACTGAGCAGAGGCAGCTTTGTTTTGCCAGGGCTACCTCTGCCCAGAGAGCTCCTCCAGGCACCATGCAGCCAGGTCTGAGTGCTGCCGGCCGGCACCTTGCTCTGTGAGCTGTGAAGTAGCAGGGACCAAGTGGCACCAGGTTCTGCCTTAGAACCACAGAATTGCTTTGGTTGGAGGAGACTTCTAAGGCTGACTCCAACCCTCAGCCCAGCACCACCATGGACACCAAACCAAGGGCCATGGCCACAGGTTTCTGGAACACCTCCAGGGATGGAGACTCCACCACCTCCCTGGGCAGCCTCTGCCAGGCCCTGACCACCAGCAGAGAAAACTTTCCTCATCTCCAACCTGCCCCTCCCTGGCACAATTCCAGGGAATTCCATTCCTTCTCCTTCTACCACCTGAGAGTAGGGAGAAGAGCCCAGCCCCCCACACCCCCCACTGCAGCCTCTCAGGGAGCTGCAGAGAGCAGTGAGGTCTCCCTCAGCCTCCTCCAGGCTGAACCCCCCCAGCTCCCTCAGCTGCTCCTCCCCAGCCCTCTTCTCCAGACCCTTCCCCAGCTCTGTTGCCCTTCTCTGCCCTGCTCCAGCCCTCAGTGTCCTTCTGGGAGTGAGGGCCCAGAACTGAGCCCAGTACCCCAGGTGCAGCCTCCCCAGTCCCAGGGCAGGGCACAATCCCTTCCTTGCCTGCAGGCTCTCCCAGCAGTGCCATCAGACTCATCCAGCCTTGCTCCTGCAGGCCCTGGCCATGCCGAGGGCTGCAGAAGGACCTGGCTGCTACTCCTGGCTGCAGCTGCAGAGCATTCTCCAGCCCAGCTCTGCAGCCTCACAGCTCCAGCCTAGGTTTCTGTTCACAGTGTTTGCTGCAGATTGCTCCTGATTCAGCTCTGGCTTCACCACCTTTTATTGCTCTCCTTTATTGCCACTGCTCCCTACCCAATTAATTGCTGTGTTTTGACAGACCCAATTTGCTTCCCCATTATGGCTGCTGTTGCTAGGGATGAAATGTGGTTGGCAGCTCCTGCCTGGGGCCTCACTCTGCAGCTGGAGAGCCTGCCCTGCTCCCAGCCTTCCCAGAAAGAGAGCAGCAGAGCCATGGCTGCCAGCAGGGACATGGGGGCTAGGCAGAAGGAAGCCAGGGAGCTCCCAGCGTGGCTGACCCAGGGCTCCAAGCACCAAGAGCTCCCCCCAGAGCAGCCCAGGGGTGGCTGCCTCATGGGGGCTTTCTGCTGAGCAAGTCCCAGGGCTTGGTGCCCCAGGGTTGGTCAGAAGCAGGCTGCAGAGACCCCCCCAGGGCAGCCAGGCCTGCAGGTTGTGGTTGCATTTGCCAGGTCTCTGCCGGGGCTCAGTGTCTGCCCCTCCAGTGCCAGGAAGCCACCTAGGAGCTGTCAGAGCCTAAGCCACAGCACTTCTCACTGCAGCCAGAAGTGGTTTCCCCTCCCCACAGATGAGCCCTGCCCTGTGGGGCAGCAGGTCCCCCCCAGGCGCCAGGGCAGCAGCCGGGACACAGCCCTGGCCCCGTGCTGGGGGCTCCGCCCGGCCGCCGCGCACCCTCCGCACCTGCCGGCGCTGCCGAGGCCGGGGCAGGCACAGCCCCCGGGGATGCTGCCCTGCACGGCCCAGGAACGCACAGCAGCAGCCTGCTGCAGGCCAGCTGCAGCTTGGGGGCTGCTGCCAGAGCCACCAGTGCCTGTCCTCATCTGCCCTCTGTGCTGCTGGGGAAGGGGCCTCCTGCTCCAGCCCGAGCTCCCCGGGGCAGCAGGAGAAGCTCTTTGCTGCTGCCATCCCCTCATGAACCGTTCTGCTTTGTCTCCTTCTTTTGCTCCCAGGGACAGGGCTCTCTTAAGCAGCTCTGCACACTTGCATCCAGCCCTCAGGTAATCAGTGTCTGTGTGTCCCCTGGGGGCTGCAGGAGCAGCTGGGCCCTGCTCAGCCTCTGTCACCTCTGTGCTACTGACAGCAGCTCCAGTGCAGCCCCTCTCCTGCAGCAGCAGCTCCAGTGCAGTGCTCCCTCTGTCACACTCTTGTAGCAGCTCCAGTGCAGTGGTCCTGTGTGTCACACTCCTGTAGCAGCAGCTCCAGTGCAGTGGTCCTGTGTGTCACACTCCTGTAGCAGCAGCTCCAGTGCAGTGGTTCCTGTGTGTCACACTCCTGTAGCAGCAGCTCCAGTGCAGTGGTTCCTGTGTGTCACACTCCTGCAGCAGCAGCTCCAGTGCAGTGGTCCTGTGTGTCACACTCCTGCAGCAGCAGCTGCAGTGCAGGGCCAGCTCCCACGCCCCAGGCTGCTCAAGGCCTCCTGCAGCCTGGCCCTGGGCAGCTCCAGCAGGGCAGCTGCGCAGCCTACTTGGGCAGCCTGTCCCGGAGTCTCTGTGCAGCATTTCTCTGCCTTTTCCCCCTGCCCCGGGCCGTGCTGCTGGGCCTGCTGCTGCCCCCCCCTGCTCTCTGCCTGCCCTTGCTGGGTGCTGACTCTGCCTTGCCTTGCCCTTGCTGCAGGAAGGAGGGGAGCCGAGAAGGAGGCCGGGACCCGGAGCTGCCTGACCTGCGCGAGGACGAAGCCTGCTGCTGAGGCGGCCGCGGCCCCGGCCCTGCCTCTGCCCTGCTCGCCGCGCCCCGGCCTGCCACAGCGGAGCAGGGGCAGAGGGCCGGAAAGGACCGGCCCGGGACAGCAGCCCAGAGAGGCAGGAAGGAGAGGAGCGAGGCCTGCCCTGGCCCACCCCTGGCTGCTGCCTCTCTGCCAGCCCTCGCTGTGCTCCTCTGTGCCTTGCTCTCCACTTGTGCTTCCCCCCTGGGCTCCCTGGGGGCCATGCCCGCCAGCTGGGCTGCTCTGCGAGGCACAGGCCGAGCCTGCCCTCCTGGCTCATTGCTCTGGAGATGGTTTTGGTTTCCTTGCTGTTTGGGTTGTGGCTCGGGCACCAGGAGGGCCCAGGTGGCATCGGGGCCAGGACCGGGGCACGTCCGGCACGTGGGTGAAGCTCTCCTGCGCATCCGGACGGCGCTGCTGCTGGTGGAGCTGGTGGCAGTGCCTGCCAGTGGGCTGAGGAGGAGACCTTGCTGCTGGAGTGGACACTGCACCCCTCTTTCCTCCTCTTGTTTTTCCCCTCTGCCCTTTCTCTTTCCTTCTCCCCTCCTCTTGGTTGCTGCCTCGAGCCGCTGAGGCTAGCTGGGAGGTGTCCCTTGCCGTGGCAGGGGGTTGGAGTAGATGATCTCTGAGGTCCCTTCCAACCTGAGCCCTTCTAGGTTCTGTGATGTGCCTCACCACGGGGCTGAGGAGCAGATCTTGCTGCTTGAGTGGATGCTGGCAGCCCTCTTTGCTCCTCTTGTCTTCCAGCTGCGCCCAGGGTTGGTGCTGCCGCTGCTGCTGCAGCCAGGGCAGTGTGGTGACAGCTCCCACAGTGTCCCCTGCCAGCTGCACTCAGCTCTGAGGCTGAGGGAGCTCTGGAGCACTGGGGTGTGCTGCTGCATGGCAAAGCTCAGAGCACCCAGGGACCTGCAGCCCAGCTGGGGCTGTCCCCAGAGAGCTGGGCCTGGGCTCCCCCAGCCCTGCACAGGGGGTGGGGCTCCAAGCTGAGAGGGGGCAGGCTTGGGGGTATTTTCCTTAGAGGTCCTTTCCTTCCCCTCACTCATCTCCTAGCTCCTTTCCAGCTCTGTCCCTGATGCTTTTAGACCTTTAATTTCCTGATCATCTAAATAGGAGGAGGAAATTCTTAATGTTGAGGCTGCTGGAGGCCTGGAGCAGGCTGCCCGGAGAGGTTGTGGGGTCTCCTGCTCTGGAGAGCTTCCAACCCCCCCTGGGCATTGTGCTCCTGGGCAAGCTGCTGTGGGTGCCCAGCTCTAGCAGGGTGAGCTCCAGAGCTTTGTTCCAGCCCCCACCATGCTGGGAGTCTGGGATAAATGACCCAAACTGGAAGGGCTCCCTAGGATGGAAAGTGTTGGTGAGGATTGTTAGCCAAAGGAAGGCTACAGGACACAGTGAGCTCAACTCTTGATCTTTTGCTGGCTTGAAGGCTTTCATCTTTCCCTTTCTTTCCAGCCTGTAACCTCCATGCACATGCTGATGCTGCTCTTTCATCCACAGGCTGCTTCTAAACTCGGGGTTGGAAGCTTCATCTCTTGACAGCAGGCAAGAGGTGGCACACCCAAGGGCCAAGGTGCCTGCAGGGCTGTAGGGCTTCGCTGCTGCACTCAGCAGCACTGCACAGTGAGGCTGGGGAGACAGGGGCACAGGCTGCCCAGGGATCAGGCTGAGGCCCCACCCCTGCAGACATCCAAGAGCAGGCTGGCTGCGGCCCTGGGCAGCCTGCTTGAGTAGGAGGTGTCCCTGCAGCTGCAGGGGTTGGACAGGATGGCCTTGGAGGGTCCCTTCCAGCCCAGTGCGGTCTGAGGCTGGCAGCCTGTGAGAGTCAGCCCAGTGACACCGCCCCAGCAGAGCACAGCAGAGCTTCCCCTGCAGCTTGCTGTCCCTGGGCCTGCCCCTGGGAAGCCTGGGCCTGGAGTCTGTCTGCAGAACCGGGGTCAAGGACACCATCACCTCTGGCTCCTACATCAGCAGCTCCTGACCCTGGGGGCCTGGGGCTCTGCCCTCGTGTTTGCTGCGAGGGGCCGGCTGCCTGCGGGCTGTGCTGGTGCTGCCCCTCTGCTGGCTGCAGGCTGGCTAGCTGGCTCCCAGCACTCGGACTGGGCCTTGCTGCTGGTGCCTTCTGCTGCCCAGCTCTGCCCTGAGACCTCCCCTTGCTGTCTTCAGCACCCTGAGTGCTGAAGTGCCCGGGAGTGGTGCCCAGCCCCGCAGCTCCCCTGGACACGTCGGCGGCTGGGCAGTGACGTTGTCAGTAGTTGGTGTCGTTAAGGAGACCTTTCCTTATCGTCGCCCCTGGTGGCTGCCCTGGGCTTGTGCTCTGCACTGCTCACATCCAGGAGGTACAGCCTGCCGCTGTCTGTGTCTCACCAGCTCTCTGCTCAGCACCTCCCGAGGGCATGGGGTCCACAACCTGTGCCATGCCCCAAGCCTGTGCCTGGACTCTGCTGCCCTGAAGCGAAGATTGAAGGACTCAGTGAAGGGAGGGGAAATGGAGGTGGGGAGCCCAGGGGGGCTTGGGGCACTGTCCCATGACACACGTGTGGGTTAGACCAGCGGGCAGAGGTGGGTGGCACTGACTGGAGGACTGAGCCCGGTCCTGCCCCCTGGGGCACAGCACAAGCTGCAGGCCTCCACCTGCACTGCTGAGCAGTACTGCTGAGCTCAGTCTCCTTCAGCATCTCCACCAGTGGCCTGGACAAAGGGATGGAGTGCAGCCTCAGCCAGCTGCTGATGGTCCCAGGCTGGGAGCAGTGGCTGACAGCCCTCAGGCTGTGCTGCCAGCCAGGCCTGGCCAGGCTGCAGAGCTGGGCACAGGGAACCTCATGGAGCTCACCAAGGGCAAGGGCAGGGGCCTGGCCCTGGGCAGGACCAACCTCCTGCAGCAGCACAGCTGAGGGGGGAGCTGCTGGGAAGCAGCTCCGAGGAGGAGAGCAGGAGCAGCTGCAGGGTGGGTGTGGAAGAGGGAGCCTGGTGAGGGCAGGAGGTGGCTGCAGCTCAGGGAAGGGACTCCCAGGATGAGATTTGATTCCTTAGTGACTGCAGGGGGGAGCTGGTGGCAGGAATTTTGTGTTCCTTCAGCACAGCTCCACAGCCTGAAGCCATCAGCAGCTCTGTGGCAGGGGCTGAAGGAGGCTTTGCTCCACCTCTGAGGTGTGAGGCCAGAGAAGCTCAGTTTGCTCTCTCCAGCTTGGTGCTTTCTCCCATCTCCCTCTCCCAGGAGGTGTTCCAGGCAGGCTGGGTGAGGCCTTGAGCAGCCTGGGCTGGTGGGAGGTGTCCCTGCCCGTGGCAGGGGCTTGGCACCGGGTGCTCCTTAACCAGCCCCTTCTGTGATTCTCTGACTCAACGATCTTGGCCATGGAGCTTTGCCTGCCAGCCCAGGGGCTTCATCCCAGCCCTGCAGAGCTTCAGGCTCGCTCTGAGGGCCCCAGCTGCCCTCACTTCTGCTCAGAGCCCCACATCCCCCACCAGCTGCAGGAGCCAACATCCCATGGCACAGGCAGGCATGTGAGAAGCTGTTGCATGGTGGAGGTCATCCTTTGGTGGTGCAGCTGATGCAAGAGCTTCAGAAACCAGCCCAGCAAGGATTGTGGTCTCCCCAGTGCTGCTGTGTGAGTTCCAAAGGATCATTGATGGTCTTGGACACCTTCATCAGTGATGTTCATGGTTGGACTCAATGACCTTTTCCAGCCTGAATGCTTCTAGGCCTAGAGCCCTCATCCTCTGTTCTCATGGCTGCTCAGTGTTGCTGCTCTGCTACAACCACAGATGGTCCTTCCTGTGGCCAGGCAGCCTCCCCTCTGTGCTGGCTGCTGACAGCAGGAGGGGCAGGGTCCTGCCAGCTCCAGGGGATGGGCAGCTCCACAGGGTCAAACCAGCTCCAAAGGCAGGGCTGTGCTGCAGTGCTGGGGGGTCCTGCTGAAAGCCTGAGCATGCTGTGGGCCCAGCAGGAATGCTGAGGCCAGGAAGCAGGGAGAGGGCTTCTGGTGTGTCGGAATGAGCCTGGGCCCCAAACTTCTCCACTTTGCCAGGGAGGTGCTGGGGTCACCTTCCCTGGAGGTGTTCAAGGAAGCTGTGGCCATGGCTCTTGGGGACAGGGTTTGGTGGCCATGGTGGGGTTGGGTTGGTGGCTGGACTGGGTGACCTCAGAGGGCTTCTCCCAGCCAAGCACTGCTGTGATTCTGTGCCCACGTTTGCAGTGTTGTTGGCTGAGGTTTCCTTCCCTGGCCCACAGCCTCCTGCAGAAGGCCATGCTCTGATCAGGTCCCCCCAGCCTGCATGAACCTGCACTGTCCTCTGGCCCTGTTGCTCTGAGCACAGCCTCCCATGGGAGCAGGGCAGGAGAGGAGCTCAGGAGCTGCCTTTCCCCTGGCCTGCCCTGCAGCCAGGCATGCTCAGAGTGGCTGCTGGCAGCCCAGGCCCTCAGCCAGTGGCCACAAGCCCCAGGAGCATCCCAGCCCCGGAGTGAGCTCCAGAGGACATCAGGTGTGGGCCGTGAGGACGGCGCCGCCGCTCGGCGCTGCCCTCCTGCTGCTCCTTGCGAGTGCCCTGCGCGCCGCTGCGCCTGCCGCCCTGCGCTGCCTGCCCCGGCCGGCGCCCTGCCCCCAGCGCCGCAGCGGCAGGGCTCTTGCACTGTACATTCTGTACCATGAAGAGAGAGGATATTTTTTGCATGCTTTTGTACTCCAGACCTGAGGATGACAATAAAGCCACCGAGACCACGCCGGCTGCGAGCGGTTCCTGGCGCGCCGCGGCCCCCGGCCTGCCCACGGCAGCCCAGCAGGGCCCGGCCTGGGGCACGGGGGGGGCTGCAAACTGCCCAGCAGGAAAGCACCTGGGGAGTTCTGACTGCCAGTGGCTGGGGATGAGCCAGGCTGTGCTCAGCAGCGTGCCATGCAGGATGCATCCAGGCCTGGGGCAGCAATGGGGTGGGCAGCAGGAGCAGGGCAGGGATTGTGCCCCTGAGCTGGGGCTGGGGAGGCTGCACCTTGGGTTCTGGGTTCAGTTCTGGGCCCTCACTCCAAGAAGGACACTGAGGAGCTGGAGCAGGGCCAGAGAAGGGCAACACAGCTGGGGAAGGGTCTGGAGAAGAGGGCTGGGGAGGAGCAGCTGAGGGAGCTGGGGGGGTTCAGCCTGGAGCAGAGGAGGCTGAGGGAGACCTCCTTGCTCTCTGCAGCTCCCTGAGAGGAGGCTGCAGCCAGGGGGGGGCTGGGCTCTGCTCCCTAGGCTCAGCTGATAGAAGGAAAGGAAATGTCCTCAAATTGTGCCAGGGGAAGGTTAGGTTGGAGATGAGGAAAAAACTTCTTTGGTGCAAGAGTGGTCAGGGACTGGCAGAGGCTGCCCAGGGAGGTGGTGGAGTCCCCAGCCCTGGAGGGGCTCCAGAAAGCTGTGGCCATGGCACCTGGGGACAGGGTTTGATGGCCATGGTGGGGTTGGGTTGAGGGTTGGACTCAACGATCTTAGAGGCCTTTTCCAGCCCTCTTTGTGCTTTTAGCCACAGCAAAGAGGCTTCCAGGGCTGCTTCCAGGTGTTCCATCCCTCCCTTTCCCTGCTGGGCTTTTCCCTGGGCAAAGAGGCTGACGGATGTGTCCTGCTCTGGTACCACCCCAGGGGCTGTCACAGCAGCAGGCTGCAGTGGGAGCTGGGAGGCTGCCTTCCCTTCCTTGCATTTGCTTCCAGGGAAACCTTTTAGCCTCCTCCTTTTCCCCACTGGGTTTTCAGTCTTGTTTCTGGCACACCAAGGGCAAGTTAGTGCCTGAAGAGAAAAAACCCACCCCAGGGCCAGGCCATTCAGTGCTGCAGGATCCTGAGTGGCCAAGCTGTAGCAGGTAAGGAAGGTGATGTGCTGCCTGGTGCTGGGGGAGAGCAGATTGGTGTGATAAGGTCAGAAAAACATGGCCAGATGTGCCCCAGTGCCATGGCAACAGGGCTGAACCTGCACCAGGGCACGGAGGAAAACTGCTAGGTAAGAGGGACTGGCTCAGGGTGCAGAGGGGACGTGGAGCACTTGTTAAGAGATGAAAACTTCTGCTGGCTTAACTCCAGAACCCAGCAGGGAGGGGGCTGGAAGGGACCTCTGGGGATCGCCCAGTCCAACCCTGCTCCAGCAGGGCACCCACAGCACAGTGCCCAGCAGCACAGTGCCCAGGGGGGGTTGGAAGCTCTCCACACCAGGACACTCCACAACCTCTCTGGGCAGCCTGCTCCAGGCCTCCAGCACCCTCACAACAAACAACTTGCTCCTCCTCTTCACATCCAACCTCCTGGGCTCCACTCTCTGCCCCTTGCTGCCCCTTGTGCTGTCCCTGGGCACCACTCAGCAGAGTCTGGCCCCAGCCTCTTGCCCCCCACAGCTCCTTCAGCTCTTGCTGAGCATTGCTCAGCTGCCCTCTGGGGCTGCTCTGCTCCAGGCTCTCAGCCCCAGGGCTCTCAGCCTCTGCTCCTCCCAGAGCTGCTCCAGGCCCCTCAGCAGCTCTGCAGCCTTCCCTGGGCTCTCTCCAGCAGTTCTCTGTCTCTCCTGAACTGGGGAGCCCAGACCTGGACCCAGCACTGCAGATGTGGCCTGACTAGGGCAGAGTAGAGGTGGAGGAAGAATCCCCTTGACCTGCTGACCACTCTTCCTAATGCACCCCCAGGACACCTTTGGCTTTCTTGGCCACAAGGACACATTGCTGGCTCATCTGCAGCTTGTCAACCCCAGCACCCCCAGGCCTCCTTACCAGGACCACCTCCTCTCATGCCAGATGGGTCAATCCCCAAGCTCTGTGCCAGGGAGGAAATAAACTGCTGAATACCACATAGCTGCTGTTCCATGGGGATGTGGTGTCTGGTCCCAGCTCAGTGGGTCACATCACGGCCACCATCCTTCATGTAGCCTCAGGACATGGTTGATGCTGTGTGCCAGGACAGAAGATGCCCCCAGCTGCCCCCATCCTGCTTGGAAAGGGTTTTCTCTGAGCATTTCTGGTCGTTTGAGGATCTTGCTGGGAACTCAACTTGGGGGCTGAGCCAGGTGATGCTGGGTCCAGCTCTGGGCTCCCCAGTTCAAGAAGGACAGGGACTTGCTGGAGAGGGTCCAGCTAAGGGCTACCAGGATGCTGAAGGGGCTGGAAGAGCTCTGATGGGGAGAGACTGAGAGGCTTGAGGCATTTAGTCTGGAAAAGAGCAGCCTGAGGGGGATCTCATCAGTGCTGCTCACTACTGCCAGGGTGGGTGCCAGGAGGATGGGGCCAGGCTTTGTTCAGTGGTGCCCAGGGACAGGACACAAACGAACCCAGGAGGAGAAAGTTGTTTGTTGTGAGGGTGCTGGAGGCCTGGAGCAGGCTGCCCAGAGAGGTTGTGGAGTGTCCTGGTGTGGAGAGCCTCCAACCCCCCCTGGGCACTGTGCTGCTGGGCACTGTGCTGTGGGTGCCCTGCTGGAGCAGGGGGTGGGCTGGGTGAGCTCCAGAGGTCCCTTCCAGCCTCTCCATGCTGTGGTTCTGGGTTTCTGAGAAGACACAGCCCCAGAAGGTGCAACCCCTTTATAAACTTCATCTTGGATTGCTGCCCACATTACTCCTCACCAAGCTGCAGCACAAGCTCCAGGGCTTCCCTCCACAAGGGCTGTCTGGTCACACTCCCTCTCTCCCCTGGTCTCATTCTGGGGAAGATCTGATCTGTGAGAGTGATCCCTTCGGTGCCAAACATCTCCACCTCCTCCTCCAGCAGAAAGAAGCCAACTGCTCTGCTCTGTTCTAAAGCAGTTTCCAGGGAGGTTGACCAAGCACAGCCAGGAGCCATCAGCACCCAGGCCCTGGCTGAGTTTCTTCACTCAGGTAAATCAATGCCATGCCACTGATGCCAGCTGAGTGCCCCTCTGGTGCCCCATTGGTTCCCATTTGGGGGCTGGGGTACAGGGGGAGTCAGCAGCAGGGCAGCTCCATAGCCCCCATGGAAGCATTCAGCCTGGGATGTGCAAACAGCAGTGAGGAGCTGCTGTGCACAGCCAGCAGGGCAGCTGGCACCTCTGTGTGCCTCACTGTGCCCAGCTGTGCCCAGCTGTGCCCAGCTGCTCCCAGCCTGTCCAGAAACCACAGAATGGGTTGGAAGGAACCACAAAGCTCATCCAGTCCCAACCCCCTGCCATGGGCAGGGACACCTCCCACCAGCACAGGCTGCTCAAGGCCTCATCCAGCCTGGCCTTGAACACCTCCAGGCAGGAGGCAGCCACAGCCTCCCTGGGCAGCCTGTGCCAGGCTCTACCCAGCCTCACTGCAAAGAATCTCTTCATAATCTCCAACTTAAATCTGCCCTGATCTAGCTTCAGACCATTGCCTCTCGTGCTGTCACCACAGATCCTGCTACAAAGTCCCTCCCCAGCTCTCCTGGAGCCCTTCAGGTACTGGAAGGTTGCTCTGAGGTCTCCCTGGAGCCTTCTCTTCTCCAGGCTGAACACAGTCTCACAGTGTCACAGTGTCACAGTCTTACAGTATCACCAAGGTTGGAAGAGACCTCAAAGGTCATCGAGTCCAAGCTGTCACCACAGACCCCATGGCCAGACCATGGCACCAAGTGCCACATCCAATCCCCTCTGGAACACCTCCAGGGATGGTGACTCCACCACCCCCCTGGGCAGCACATCCCAATGGCCAATGACTCTCTCTGGGAAGAACTTTCTCCTCACCTCCAGCCTGAACCTCCCCTGGCACAGCTTGAGACTGTGTCCTCTTGTTCTGGTGCTGGGTGCTAGAGAGAAGAGGCCAACCCCTTCCTGGCTACAACCTCCCTTCAGGGAGTTGCAGAGAGCAATGAGGTCTCCCCTTGAGCCTCCTCTTCTCCAGGCTAAGCAACCCCAGCTCCCTCAGCCTCTCCTCACAGGGCTGTGCTCAAGGCCTCTCCCCAGCCTTGTTGCCCTTCTCTGGACACCTTCAAGTGTCTCAATGTCCTTCCTAAACTGAGGGGCCCAGAACTGGACACAGGACTCAAGGTGTGGCCTCAGCAGTGCTGAGCACAGGGCACAATGACCTCCCTGCTCCTGCTGGCCACACTGTTCCTGATGCAGGCCAGGATGCCATTGGCCTTCTTGGCCCCCTGGGCACACTGCAGGCTCATGTTCAGCTGCTGTCAATCAGCACCCCCAGGTCCCTCTCTGTTTGGCAGCTCTCAGCCACTCTGCCCCCAGCCTGTAGCTCTGCCTGGGGTTGCTGTGGCCAAAGTGCAGCCCCTGGCACTTGGACTTGTTGAATGCCATCCTGTTGGCCTCTGCCCATCTGTCCAGCCTGGCAAGGTCCCTCTGCAGAGCCCTTCTGCCCTCCAGCAGATCAACTCCTGCTCCCAGCTTGGTGTCATCTGCACATTTGCTGATGACTGTCTCAATCCCCTCATCCAGATCATCAATGAAGATATTGATCAGGCTGGGGCCCAGCACTGATCCCTGGGGCACACCACTGGTGCCTGGCTGCCAGCTGGCTGTGGCACCATTCACCACCACTCTCTGGGCTCAGCCTCCAGCCAGTTCCTCACCCAACTCAGAGCGCTGCTGTCCCAGCCAGGGGCTGACACTTGGCCAGGAGGTTGCTGTGGGGGATGGTGTCAAAGGCCTTGCTGAGGTCCAGGCAGACTCCATCCACAGCCTGCCCCACAGCCACCAGGCAGTCACCTGGGCATGGCAGGAGCTCAGGTTGGTCAGGCAGGACCTGCCCTTCCTAAATCCCTGCTGGCTGGGCCTGAGCCCTTGGCCATCCTTCAGGTGCACAGTTATTGCCCCCAGGATAATCTGCTCCATCATTTTCCCTGGCACTGAGGTCAGGCTGCCAGGCCTGGAGTTTCCAGGCTCCTCCATCCGACCCTTCCTGTGGCTGGGGACCACACTGGCCAGTTCCCAGTCACCTGGGACCTCTCCAGTGAGCCAGGACTGGAGGGAAATGATGGAGAGTGGCTTGGAGCTCATCTGCAGCTCTCCCAGCACCCTAGGGTGGATCCCATCCAGCCCCATGGACTTGTGAGTGTCCAAGTGGCTCAGCAGGTCCTGAACCAATTCCTCATGGATATCCAGGGCACTGCACTGCTCCCTGACCCCATCACCCAGCTCAGGAGGTCACTCCTCCTGAACTCCTCCTGCCCTGCTGTTAAAGATTGAGGCAAACCAGCCCCAGCTCTCAGCCTGTCCTGGTAGGAGAGGTTCTCCAGCTCTGATCCTCCTCTTGGCATCTGTATTTCTTTGGGCAGGGTTCCAGGGCTCTGCTGGGAACTGTGATGCTCCTGCTTGGCCTGGAGCAGCCAAAAGCCCAGTGGAAGGAATGTTGGGGTGTCACAGAGGGTTTCCATGGTTATGGTGCTGCCTGAGCATCTCCTCCCTGCCCTGTTGGTAACTTCAGCCCTGCTGTGGGGAAGGATGGAGATGTCCCTGGAGGTGTTTCAGAAACCTGTGGCCATGGCCCTTGGGGCCATGGTGTGGTGGCCATGGTGGTGGTGGGTTGATGTTGGACTGGATGAGCTCAGAGGCCTTTTCCAACCCAAACAGTTCTGATTCAATGGGTTGGATGAGGGCTATGAACAAGTTAAAGGCCGAGATTTTGCTGCCTTTTGCCCCAAAGCCTGTGCTGAGGTGCCCAGGCCTGGGCCAGGTCTCAGGGGGCACAGCCCCTGCCCCCTCAGGCACACCTCTAAAGGTTATCTCATGACTTGGAGCACCAGGGAGGAGAACTTGTCTGGAGTCAGAGCTGCTCAAGGGTCTCAGCCAATAAAATGTCAGTTGGAGCCTTTCTGGTGAGTCCTTTGTGTGAGCCTCTGGGCTGCAGGCAGCTGGGGCAAGGCAGAGGTGGGGAAAGCAATCCCTGAGGAGACGGCACTGAGGCAAGCTGCTCCCAGCAGCGTGTCTGGAGCTGCTGGGGAGCAGGAGTGCGAGGTCAGAGTGTGCTCAGGGGCCCAGACAGGAAGCTTGTGAAGGCCCTGGAGAACAGGGCTGGGGAGGGCGGCTGGAGGAGCTGGGGGGGTTGAGGCTGGAGCAGAGGAGGCTGAGGGAGACCTCCTTGCTCTCTGCAGCTCCCTGAGAGCAGGCTGGAGCCAGGTGGGGGCTGGGCTCTGCTCCCAAGGAACAAGTGCAGGATGAGAAGAAATGACCTCAAGGGGAGGTTTGGGTTGGGCATGAGAAGAATCTTCCTCACTGAAAGGGTTCTCAAAGACTGGAGCAGGCTGCCCAGGGAGGTGGAGGAGTCCCCCTGCCAGATTGGTAGAGAATTTTTGGACTGGATGAGCTGGAAGGGCTTCACCAAGCCAAACCCTTCTGTGGCTCTGTGTACTGCAGAAGCCCTTGGTGCTGTGTAAGCCTCCTGGTAGGTACCTGAGGCTAAGTGAGTGAAAATGAGAGCAATTGCTCTGCCAAGGCCAAGCCTAGGGTGCACAAATGTGGTACAGTGCTGTACCTGACCCAGCTTCCACAGGCCTGGGCCCCCGGCACCCCCCAGCAATGTGTCTGCTGCACGAGGGGTAAGACCCAGCTGCTCGGAGGGGCCCCTTGCTAATCCCTGGTGCTGGGAGAGGGGAGTACGGGGGACAAACCTCCCTCCGCTGTCAGCAAAGCCTTGAGCCAGACTCCTGCTGCCCTCTGCTGCCAGCAGTGTCTCCTGGCCAGCTGTGACGGAGTGTCAGGAGCTCACGGGGAGCTCAGTGCTGGGGCTCAACGATTTGACTTCCCTGGGGCTGTGTCTGTGCTGGGGCACAGTAACTAAAACTCTGCACGTTTCCTGCAGCCAAGCCAAAGGTGCCAAATGCAGACACACCTCCCAGGGGATTATCTGCAGGGGCTGTGGTATTCACCATGGCTTTCTTCAGCCCTCAAGGTGGAGAAGGCTGGGTAAGGGTCCAGTCACTGAGTCGCTTTCTAACCAAGCCACGTCACTTTTACCCATTCCCTGCTTTGTTCTCCCCTCCCCAGAGGCCGACCTTCCCTACAGAGGGCTTGAGCTCCACGGCTGAAATTGATTCCCTCTGTGAGGAGTTCCAGAGCAGACACTGAGCCTTGCAGCTCTCCAGCCACACATAATTCTGAAGGGGCTGAATTTACCAAGCCAGCTCTGCATGAAGGCTTCAGAAGGCATAGAATTAAGGAATGGGTTGGGTTGGAAGGGACCTTAAAGCTCATCCAGTGCCAACCCCCTGCCATGGGCAGGGACACCTCCCACCAGCACAGGCTGCTCAGGGCCTCATCCAGCCTGGCCTTGGACACCTCCAGGGTTGGAGCCTGGAAGCTGTGGAAGAAAGAACTGCCAACTCCACTTGATGCTTTTCATAGTTTATTGTTAACAGTGCAGGAACTTCTAAAGGGTTCCCAAAAGGAATGTCCTTCCAACCTCTGTGCTAGGAAAGCAGACACTAGGAGTGCTGTGGGTTTGCAGAGGAGATTCCAGAGCTGCTGAGGCGAGGGGGGAGATGCACAGAGGCTGCAGTGAATCTTGAATCAAGCACAGAAAGAGTGAGGTGAAGTGATTTGAAATAGCTCCATCAGCCAGCCTGCACAACATCTCCACAGGAAAATCTGACTGAAGATCAGCAAGATCAGCTTTCTGTCTGGTAAAAGGGCAGTGGGCAACAGAAATAAAACCAAGCAAACAACAAAATGTATATAAAGCAACACACATTGAAGCAGGACATGGGCTGAGTTGCTCCTTTCCTCCAGTGGTTCCATGCCACTCCAGGCAGTATCTTGGCTTTGAAACCACAGTGAGCAGAGCCCAGCACTACTTAGAGCTGGTAGCAAACAGGTAGAAAGCCCCCATGCCCCTTCCACCCCATGCCTGGGATCAGGCTGGAGATGCACTCACACCTCCAGTCTTTCTTGGGCATTCTTTCTCTTTGAATATTCCTTAAACAAATGCTGTGCTTGCCCAAAGTTAACCCCCACGAGGGCAGGAAGCTCCCTTCCCAGCCAGCTGAGCCAAGCCCAGAGTCCCTCCCAGTCACCACTTCCACATGGCATGTCACAGCCTTTCCTTCTGCCCCTGCTCTCCTGAGGGAGGTGCTGCCCAAGATGCAGACTGACAGGTCCACAGCTTTTAGTCTTTTTAACCTAAAGTAAGGGTAATGGAGAGATGCTGCTGGAAAGAGAAGCAAGTTGTCTAACTGATTTGTCTTGCCTTCTGAGGATCTCCATCACAATAACTGATCGTGCTTCTTTGCCCTTTCGCTCTTCTTTTCGACATCTTTCAGCACAGCTTGCAGTCTCTTGGAGTTCTGTGTCAAAAAAGTGAAGCTTTCCTTGACGTTGCTGGTCCCGTGCTCCCTACAGATGCTCTCCAGCCCGGCAAACCACTGCAGGATCTTCTCCAGCTCAGCCTGGACAACCTTCTGCTCCTCCAGCTCTGCTCGAAGTGCCTGCCCCGCCGACGCCTCGGCCCTGCACTGCCGCTGCAGCTGCCGCACCTCATCCTGCAGCGCCTGGAACTGCTCCTTGCTGTAGGGGTACTGCTGGTGGACCTTGTCCTCGGGCAACAGCACGTTCGGAGGGATGTTTAACACCAGCTGCAGGAGCACTTTTTCCAGGTTACCGAAGAGTTTGTCGAAGTGCTCCTTCATGAAGACGAAGAATTTCTCCGTGCACTTCCGGATCTGCAGGGGGCTGAGCCGGGCGCCGGGGGCCGCGTCCAGCTTCTTCAGGATCACGCTCTCCACCACCAGCATCATGTCAAAGAGGTAGTCCTGGAAGGCGATATAGACACGCAGCACGCACGTCTGCGGGCTGAAGCCGAAGAACTGCGCCTCGTAGGCCATGGGACTGACCGACATGGTGACCGGTGAGCGCCGGGAAGGGAAGCAGGGAGGAACGCGGGCCCCGGCGCCGACAGGCCTGGCTGCAGGCGCACAGCCGAGCCCGCAGCCGAACCCGAGAGAGCGGAGCCGGTGCTGCGGAGCCGGTGCTGCGGAGCCGGTGCTGCGGAGCCGGTGCTGCGGAGCGAGGCCAGCAACACCAAGCAGCTACCCTGAGAGACCCAAACCCGCCGCCGCCACCCGCCTCGTTTGAACTCCCTCAGCACGGCGCTCCCTCCGGCAGCCAATCAGTGGCCGCGAGGGTAACGAGCCCGCCCAATCACCAAGTCCTTCAGGCCCCGTGAGCGGGGAAAGTGAGGTGAGTGAGCCAATGAGAGAGCGAGGCGGCGGGGCGCTGCCGGTACCGATTGGTGCGGCGGGGGCCGGGGGGCGGTGCAGAGGCGCGGCGGAAGCGGAAGTGGCGGCGAGGCGCTAAGATGGCGTACCAGACCTTCCGGCAGGAGTACCTGCAGGTGCCGCCCGTTACGCGGGCCTACACCACGGCCTGCGTCCTCACCACCGCCGCCGTGGTGAGTGGAGCTGGCTTCGGGCCAGCCGATGCTGCTGGCCGCGCCCCCTCCGGCCCGCGCCCCCTCCGGCCCGCGCCCCCTCCGGCCCGCGCCCCCTCCGGCCCGCGCCCCCTCCGGCCCGCGCCATCTCACACCCACCTGAGGAGCCGGCCCGGGGGTGGGGGCCGTGGGGCCGGGTCCATGGGGCCTGACAGAGCAGGCGGGATGTGGGGAGGAGGAGGAGGGTGCCCCGGTCGGGGAGAGAGAGGCTTGTTGGTGGGAAGGGGAGGGGAGGGCGCTTGGGAGCCATGGAAGGGGTTCCCCCAGATGCTTCCCCTCCCCAGGGTCGGGACTCTTCCTCTTTGAGGCTCCTATGCGGAGGGAATCCCCTGAGGGCAGCGCTTCCAGCGCCACCACTGCCTCCCGCCCTGTAACCGGGAGGTGAGCAAAGCACAAGCAGTGCTGACAGCTGGAGGGAGGCAGACGTGGTTATCAGGACTGGCTTTTACTAGGAAGCTCAGTGCTGACTGCTAACTTGGGCTCTTCCAGGCCCGGGGAACGGAGCTTGCCTGGGCGCCTGTAGCGTTTTCCTGGGTTGTTGATTCCTTCACGTCTTCTTTTCTCTTGCAGCAATTAGAACTAATCACTCCCTTCCAGCTGTATTTCAACCCCGAATTGATATTTAAACACTTTCAGGTAAGTGTTTGCTGAGGTGTGGGAGGGTTTAAGTGCACCGCGGGGTTTGCAGGGGCTTGTTGCAGTTTGTCGTTGTCACATCGAAGCTGTAGTTGAAAAGCTGAAGTGCTGCTCACTGTGTCCTGGCACAGGTCTTGGATTCATTGTCTGTAAGAGAGCCTTCAGTTGCACTGTGGTTGGCTTTTGCACTTAGCCCCTAAGCAGGAGCTGTCATGTTGAAGCCTGTGCTTGTCTCGTTCCAGGTGTGGCGTCTGATCACAAACTACTTATTCTTTGGACCAGTTGGCTTTAATTTTTTATTTAACATGATCTTTTTGTATCCTTCACCAAGTTTGTGTCCTCCCCCGGGAGAGCAGAGCTGCAGGCTGTGGGTGTGGTGCTGTGTGTGGACACGGGCAAGAGCTCTGCTCCGCTCCACCGTGAAGCCCTGGAGAGGTTAGCAGTGCTGAGTGGACATCAACAAGAGCTTCCTCCTAAATTGTGCAAGAACTCTGCTGTTTGTTCTCGTGGGGTCAAGCCTGGAAGGAGCCTGACCCCTCGGGTTGGCTCTGGCGCAGAGGAGGAGGTTCTCCTGGGCTCACCCTCTCTGCGGAGGCGGAGAGGAGCCGGCGGGCGAAGGACACGGATGCAGAGCTCCTGTCTGAGCTGGTGTGGAATTGAATCCTTTTCCACTGGGATCTTTAGTTAGAGTCCCTTGCACTCAGTTTTCCTGAGCCCTGGCTGCAGGTACCGCTACTGCCGGATGCTGGAGGAGGGCTCCTTCCGGGGCCGCACCGCAGACTTCGTCTTCATGTTCCTCTTTGGAGGCCTTTTAATGACCGTATCCTTTGTGGGCCTTGAGACCCCAGGCTGCTGGGGTGGAGCTAAGGAGAAGGGACTGAGAACTGCAGTTGTGTTGTTGCATTTCTCTTCTTTCTTCTTCTGTTTGTAGTAGGAGGGCTGTACCTGGAATACTGCATCCAGCTCTGGGCTCCCCAGCTCAGGAAGGGACAGGGATGTGCAGGAGAGAGTCCAAGGGAGGGCTACAAGGATGATGAAGGGCCTGGAGCAAAGCCTGGAGAGGGGAGGCTGAGAGCCCTGGGGCTGTGCAGTCTGGAGAGGAGAAGGCTGAGAGGGATCTGATCAATGTCTGTCAATAGCTGAGGGCTGGGGGTCAGGAAGGAAGGGACAGGGACAGGCTCTGCTCACTTGTGCCCTGGGACAGGACAAGGAGCAATGGATGGAAACTGCAGCACAGGAGGTTCCACCTGAGCATGAGGAAGAAGCTCTTCCCTGTGAGGCTCACAGAGCACTGGAGCAGGCTGCCCAGAGAAGTTGTGAAGTCTCCTTCTCTGGAGACTTCCATGACCCATCTGGATGTGTTCCTGTGTGACCTGTGCTGGATTCCATGCTCCTGCTCTGGCAGGGGAGGTGGACTCAAAGATCTCTGGAGGCCCCTTCCAACCCTTAGCATCCTCTGATCCTGTGTGACTGGCAGTGTCTGTTCAGTTTTGGGTGCTCTGTGACTGTTGCTGTGCAATGCTGGGTTGGCCTGTCAGGATTTTCACTGCTTGAGAGGATTATGGAAATGAGATTATCGAGAGAAAGGGACTGCTCAGGTGTCTAATCCTGCTCAGGCTCAGAGGAATGCTGTCTATTCAGTGGCTTCATGCTAAATTGTGCAGTGAAGGGATTAGTCATGCTGCAGGCACCTAGCATCCTGCTGTAGCTCTTGAATGTGTTTGGAGCATCATAGAATCACAGAATGGTTTGAGTTGAAAGGGACCTTCAAGATCATCCAGCTCCAAGCCCCTGCCATGGGCAGGGACACCTCCCACCACCCCAGGCTGCTCAAGGCCTCGTCCAGCCTGGCCTTCAGCACCACCAGGGAGGGGGCAGCCACAACCTCCCTGGGCAACCTGTGTCAGTCTCCCCACCCTCACTGTGCAGAACTTCCTCCTGATGTCTAACCTAAATCTCCCCTGCTCCAGATTCAAACCATTGTTCCTCATCCTGGCACTCCCAGCCCTTGTCACAAGTCCCTCCCCAGCTCTCCTGGAGCCCTTCAGGTACTGGAAGGCTGCTCTGAGGTCTCCCTGCAGCCTTCTCTTCTCCAGGCTGAACAGCCCCAGCTCTCCCAGCCTGTCCCCACAGGGGAGGTTCTCCAGCCCCCTGATATCTTGGTGGCCTCCTCTGGACCCACTTCAACAGTTCAGTGCCCTCCTGTGTTGGGGGGCCCAGAACTGGACACAAAGAGGTTTGATTTGCTCCAGCCTGGGAAAGCAGAGAGAGGAACTGTAGGGAAGAGGCAGCATTGCAGGTCAGGCTGGAGAATTCTCCTTGTTTGACCTCCCAGCAGTTCTTTGTGCCCTGTTTCCTTTAAGCAGCCCTGGCAGCTCTTTGGCCTGTTTGTGAACCTGGTGTTCCTGGGCCAGGCCTTCACCATCATGCTGGTGTACGTCTGGAGCCGCAGGAACCCCTACGTCCGCATGAACTTCTTTGGCCTCCTCATCTTTCAAGCCCCATTTCTACCCTGGGTACTGATGGGCTTTTCACTGCTCTTGGGGAACTCCATCATTGTGGATCTCCTGGGTAAGCAGCTGCAAGAAGCATCAGCATTCATTCCTGTAGTGTTCTCCATGAAATCAAGAGCAGGGAGCAGAGAGCCTCTCAGTGCCTCTGGTGGAGTGCTGCTGGCTCTGCCCCAGGCTTCTCTTGATCTCTGAGCACTGCAGTGTGTGGTGCTGTAACAGGGGTGCTTTGTCTTTTTATTGCTTGGAGTCAGCCCAGGTTTATCATTTGCTTCTGGGCATCAGACCATTGAGGTCAAACAGCCTCTGCTAGTGTGCTGCTGAGCTCCAACAGAGCCATGGCATCAGTGTGCTCAGTCATGACCAGCAGTTGCCTTTGTATCCTGCAGCCTGAGCGAAGCTTTTCTTGCCAGTGTGCATCACTGTTACTTGTATTCCTCTCTCTCTCATCACATTTTTTCTGAATGGGTCCATGTGTGGGGTTGGTGTTTGCTTTGTCCTAGGGAAGCACTTGGGAAGCTGTAAAGCAGCAGCAGAGAGTCACCCTTTGGCTTTTCTCTGTCTCCTAGGCATTGCTGTTGGGCACATATATTTTTTCTTAGAGGATGTCTTTCCCAATCAGCCTGGTGGTGGAAGGCTTCTGAGAACACCATCTGTCCTGTAAGCACTGGGGCCTGGTTTGGGGTGGGTGTAGGAAAAGTGCTTGTGGGGAAACCTGTTCAGAACTCAGCTGTGTCAGCTGCTGCTGCTGAAGGAGAATCAAGGCAGACCTGTGGTGTCTTGCCTGCTCTGTGCTTTAGCTCATGTTGCCAGACAAGGGGGAGGAGTCTCACAGGTGTGTAAGTGGGGTCTTGACTTGTGGAGAAGGGCTAAAGGGGGTTTGTAACCCTTGAGTTCTTTGGCAACAGTTTTTCATCTGCTGGCTGAGTTTTGCCTGTTGGTGGCACCAGAAATGTCTCTTCCTGAGGTGTGAGGAGTCCTGACTGAGCTAGTAAATAGACCAAAGGTCACAGGTATTTTTTGCCTGGAAAAGCCCCCCATGACCATCCAGCCCAGCACCACCATGGCCACCAAACCACAGGAGCAGTGCCTCCTCCACCTCCCTGGGCAGCCTGTTCAGTGCCTGAGCACTTCTTCAGTAAAGATTCCTTTCCTCATGTCCAACCCAGACCTCCCCTGGTGCAATCTGGGGCCATCCTCTGCTGTCCTATCACTGGATGCCAGGGAGCTGTGTTGTCAGACTGGCACATGAGAGAGCTACCCCTATGAAGAGGCTAAAATCCACCTTTCTTGGCCCTGGAGGTTTGTCTTGGCTGCACATTTTCTTTGGCAGTGAAGGCAACATAAGATGTTCCCCACTCTGCTCCTCCCAAGTTGTTTCTGTTACAGGTGTGGCTGCTTGAGGAGTTTTAAAAGGTTTGGGGATGTTCTTGGTTGGTTTGGGTGGGGTTTTTGCCATATAAAATGTTAGGAGTCTGGTTGCTGGAGACTCAGCCTGCTGTGCCATGGCTGAGGGGGCAGATGAATGGAGAGGTGAGCTGAACAGCCACTGTCAGGGAAGGAGAGGGCTCAGCTGACTGGCATCGATGTGTGGTTAGCATCAGGAGTTTGTGATCCCTTTTCTGGCTTCCAGTGCTTGGCCCTGAGGTTGCCACCCGAGTCTGCAAGCTCCCCCCCACCCAGTAGCTGTCTGCCCTCCAAGTCAGTGCCAGCATGGCACAGCCACCCTGGGGGCAGCACTCTGTGACAGGGCTGTGCCAGGGAGAAGCCTTGCTTCTGTTCTCACCTGTGAGACATTCTCTGTCCCACAGCTTTGGCACAAGGCTGCAGTGTTGGTGTTGCAGACTTGGGCTACTCCCACTCAGTTCCCTTGTGTCTGGAGGCTGTGGTCACCTGCAGTGCTGCACAGCAGCCTGCCTGAGAGCAGCCTGCTGAAACCACAGGGCAGCTAAGACTTCAGAAGTTGAGCTCACTGTGGCTCCTAGAATCAGAGATGGTAGAGGTTGGGAGGGACCTCCAGAGTCCAACCCCTCTGCCAGAGCAGGATCACCTGGGGCAGGGCACACAGGAACACATCCAGATGGGTCTTGAAAGTCTCCAGAGCAGGAGACTCCACAACCTCTCTGGGCAGCCTGCTCCAGGCCTCCAGCACCCTCACACCAAAGAATTTCTTCATGTTGAGGTGGAACCTCTTGGGCTCCAGTTTGTATCCATTGTTCCTCATCCTGTCAGAGGGCACCACTGAGAAGTGCTTGGCCCCTTCTCCACACCCACCCTGCAGGTACTTGCAAGCATCAGTAAGATACTCTCTCAGGCTTCCCCAGGCTAACCAGCCCCAGGGCTCTCAATCTTTCCTCACCAGACATGTTCCAGTCCCTTCATCATCCTCACAGGCTCCACTGGACACTCAGCAGTGCCCTGTCCCACTTGAACTGGGGAGCCCAGAACTGGATCCAGTGCTCCAGATGTCTCACCAGAGTGGAGGGGGAGGAAAACATCTCTCAACCCCCTGGCCACACTCTTCTTCAGGCACCCCAGGATACCATTGCCACCTTGGCCACAAGGGCATTAGGATTATCTAGAGCTGAACTGACTCTGTGTGACCTGACCTTCAGACCCCTGAGGGATTGAAATGTCAAGCTCAGGCTTCAGCTTAGTTTAACTGCTCATAGAACCAGAATGCTTTGGGTTGAAGGGACCTGTTGAAGCTCATTCAGCCCAGCCAGCAGTCAGCAGGGACATCCCCAGCTAAGGTCCATTCTGTGAATCCATTAATCTGAGTGTTGCCTGTGAGACTGAGATCATGACTCTTACTTTGTCCCCTTCCTCCTCAAGGTATGGAGAGCTCTTCAATATCCAACTCACAGTTTGCTCCTTAGCCTGTTCTGGAACATGCCCATCTGGGGCAGTTCTGCCTTAGACTGGAGGAGGAGTTTTGAACACTGAGTGTTAGCATTTTGAAGCTGAATCTTGCAGGTCTCTGCTGATTTAGGCAAGTGATTGTAGACCTGCTCCCAGGTGGGGCCTCACTGGGAGAGCAGGTGTGACCTGAGTGTGAGTCACAGAATGGTTTGAGGTGGAAGGGACCTCAAAGCTCATCCAGTTTCAACCCCTTGACCCTTTGGTGATCCTTTGCTGTGCTTCTCATCCAGCAGCTGCTTCTGCAGGCAGCAGAATGAGGCTCTGCCATTCCTTCACCAAACACGCTCAGGCTCCCAGCCAGGGCCCCTGGCTCTCAGGGGGTGCCATGCAGAGCACAGATGTGGGAGGGAAAATGCAGCAAGGGTCAGAGCCCCTCTGTGGCATAAAAAGGCTGTGAAAGCTCATGGGTCTGCTCCCTCCTTTTGCCAGAGGGGCTGGAGCTGGTGCTCAGAGACCAGAGAGTCACAGAATGGGTTGGGTTGGAAGGGACCACAAAGCTCAGCCAGCTCCGAGCCCCTGCCATGGGCAGGGACACCTCCCACCAGCACAGGCTGCTCAGGGCCTCATCCAGCCTGGCCCTGAGCACCTCCAGGCAGGAGGCAGCCACAGCCTCCCTGGGCAGCCTGTGCCAGTCTCCCCAGCCTCACTGCCAAGAATTTCTTTATGGAGCAGAGCTGTGGCAGGCTGCTTGGGAGGGAGGATGCTGCTCCATGTGCAGGATTTGAGCAGCCTTGGTCTTGCTGTGAAATGCATCATCTCAAGGCAAAAAACCTACCCAACCCCTCTTGTGTTTTCCAGCAAAGCAATATTTGACACCCCAGATGCCGACCCCAACTACAACCCCTTGCCAGAAGAGCGACCAGGAGGATTCCCCTGGGGAGAAGGCCAGCGCCTGGGGGGCTAACAACTGCCGGTGCCAAACCCCAGCCTCAGCTGGCAGGGACTGCCCTGAAGGGAGCTCCACCCTGGGAGCCCTCTGGTTCCCCATGGCAGCAAGAACACTTGACAGCTCTCTGGTTTTGAATCCAAGCACTTTATGGAACAGCAGTCAATCCAAGATGCTTCCAAGAGGCTACCAGTGGCTTTCCCACTCAGGGAACTCTTTGAGCTGGCAATGAAAATAGAAATCCAGTGGAGCCAAAAGCCTGAAACTGGAAACCATCTCCTGGCACCTGCAGTTAGCAAGCCTGTGAGCACTTGGTTAAAGTGATTTCTAAAGCAATGTTTTTCAAGTTATTTGCTACAGGCAAACAGCTGAGAAACTGTGCAGGGAGAAACCCAACCTTGGGGTTTCAACTCACTGTTTTTTATTCTTGGATAAAGCAACTACAGGATGGTTGGAAGTCTCCATTTCAATGGCAAATGAGGTTTTAACCTTGAGATGCTCTTGTCTCCAGTCTCCTGTGAATGATGAGAAACACAGCCTGCAGCATCCTGCAGGTTATCACTTTGCCAGGTCAGTGTCTGGAATGTGCCTCTGTGTGAGTGTACTGCAGGCTGAGCATAGATTTTGCTGCCTTTTGCCCCAAAGCCTGTGCTGAGGTGCCCAGGCCTGGGCCAGGTCTCAGGGGGCACAGCCCCTGCCCCCTCAGGCACGCCTCTAAAGGTTATCTCATGACTTGGAGCACCAGGGAGGAGAACTTGTCTGGAGTCAGAGCTGCTCAAGGGTCTCAGCCAATAAAATGTCAGTTGGAGCCTTTCTGGTGAGTCCTTTGTGTGAGCCTCTGGGCTGCAGGCAGCTGGGGCAAGGCAGAGGTGGGGAAAGCAATCCCTGAGGAGACGGCACTGAGGCAAGCTGCTCCCAGCAGCGTGTCTGGAGCTGCTGGGGAGCAGGAGTGCGAGGTCAGAGTGTGCTCAGGGGCCCAGACAGGAAGCTTGTGAAGGCCCTGGAGAACAGGGCTGGGGAGGGCGGCTGGAGGAGCTGGGGGGGTTGAGGCTGGAGCAGAGGAGGCTGAGGGAGACCTCCTTGCTCTCTGCAGCTCCCTGAGAGCAGGCTGGAGCCAGGTGGGGGTTGGGCTCTGCTCCCAAGGAACAAGTGCAGGATGAGAAGAAATGACCTCAAGGGGAGGTTTGGGTTGGGGCTGAGAAGAATCTTCCTCACTGAAAGGGTTCTCAAAGACTGGAGCAGGCTGCCCAGGGAGGTGGTGGAGTCCCCCTGCCTGGAGGTGTTTCGAAGAGGCAGAGGTGTGGTGCTGAGGGCCATGGCTTAGCACCAGATCAGTAGAGTCAGAAAAGGGTTGGACTGGATGAGCTCAAAGGGCTTTGCCAACCAAACCAATTCTCTGATGGTGTAATTGTGGCAGGACTGAGTGTCCAGCAGAGGTCAGAGACACTGGGTGGGACTCGGCCTGAATTCCTGCTGATGATAAATATGTCCTTGAGGAGCCCCAGGAGGAGTCAGCACAGTCACACTCCTGGCACTGTCACCTTCACTGGGTCACCCTTCGTGGATCATGTCATGATAGATCAACCCAGAGGCTGGTGGCACTGCACCTTCCTCCCCAGTTCTGGAGGAGAGATTTACCCTTGACACACCTCTGATCATTAGCCTCAGATGATGCTCTTCTTAGCTGCCTCCAGTTTTCAGCTGGTTTGTAGTCCAGAAGGTGAACTTGTTGGACTCTCATGGGGAACTGCTTTGTCCACAAGCAGCAAATCAGAGCCTGGTAAAAGTGCTGAGTGTAGGCCTGAAATCCTACTCTCCAGAGCTGGTGCAAGTGTTTGAGGCAGTGCTGCCTCAGGGTAGCTCAAGACAGAAATTGGGTGAAAATGGGTTCAGTGCTTCAGAGGCTCTCGATTTGCTGTGGGGGTGCAGCTGAGAGCACTGTGGTTGGTGTGAAAGCTGGAAGGGCAGAGCTCACTGTGGGGATGGTGATGTGCCCCTTCCTGAGCAGCCTTCTTCCTGAGTCATGGAAGGTTTTGGGGGGCAGGGGACCTCAAAGGCCACCAGTCAGCAAGGACATGGCAACCCCAGCGGCTTGCTCCGAGCCCCACACAGCCTGACCTGCACTGGGGCCAGGGCGGGGCAGCCACCGCCTCTCGGCGCACCTCCGCGCGCCGCGGGCTCCCCAGGCCCCCGGGGGCACAGGGCACGGCTCCCACAATGCCCTGCGGGGGGGGGGGGGGGGGGGTCACGTGCTCGTGACGCCGCGGGCGGGGCGGGGCGATGCGGCCGGGCTGGCGTCTGCCCGCGGCCCGGCGGCGGAAGGCGGCGGTGCCCCCGCGCGCCGCCATGCTGCCCGGCTCCCCGCCGCGCCGCCACGCGCCCGCCGCGCCCTGCCCGCGCCGCGCGCTGCCCATCTTCCAGGCGCGGGGGCGGCTGCTGGGGCAGCTCCGCGGCCTCGACTGCGCCATCCTGATCGGTGAGTGCCCGGCCCGGGCGGGTGGCTCGCGCCGGCAGGGGGAGATGCAGGCTGGGGAGAGCCTGGCCCAGGCTGCCCGGAGAGCTGGGAGCTGCCCCATCCCTGACACCATTCCCGGTGGGTTGTGCCTCTTACCAACCTGCTCTGGCTGGGGGTGTCCCTGCTGGCTGCAGGGGTGCTCACGGGGTGAGCTTTGGGAGATCCCGTTTCCGTCCTAAGGATGCTGGTATCGGTGGCCATCAGCATCCCCAGCAGCAGCTTCGGGCTGGTCCTGCTGCGTGTCAGGGAATGGTGCAGCCTGCGGGATGCCGCACTGAAGTGGTTTGGCTGTAAAGCTGAGGGGTGGTAAGTTAGTCCTGATTTTGTTCTTGAGTTTTGGCTGGTTAAGGCAGGTGGTGACTTGATTTTTATGGAGAAGGCCAAAGTATTTCTCCTCTCTGTTTCAGCATCCACCTGGATTTGAGTCAGCTTCAAGCCAAGTGGCAAAGCCCTGCTCTTCAGAAACATCTCAGCTACTCCCTCGTCCCATTATTCTTTCTCTCTTTCGAAAGCTTTTTGTCTTCCTTTCAGGAGCTGAAGACATGCAGCATCCTGTGTGGAGGTGTAAAGACTCAGCATTTATTAGAATTAAATGAAAAATACTTTGTCTTTCAGGCCTATGAAATAAAAACCACCGGGAAAAACCCTTCCTTCCATCCAGCCATGCTGATGGAGGTGCCTGCACTGATCTCCTTCCTTCTCTGTAGTGCTGAGCTTGTCGTTCTGGCTTGCTGGATGTACACTGGAACACAGCACTTAACAGTTTGCTGCTGTGGAGTCAGCTAAAAACCTCACTACTGCTTTACAGGCTGCGGCTGCTCTGCTGGCATTTGGCTTTCTGAATCCTCTCTACTTCAGAGAATCACAGATTTGCTTGAGTTGGAAGGGACCTTAAAGCTCATCCAGTTCCAACCCCCTGCCACGGGCAGGGACACCTCCACCAGCCCAGGCTGCTCAAGGCCTCATCCAGCCTGGCCCTGAACACTTCCAGGGAGGAGGCAGCCACAGCCTCCCTGGGCAGCCTGTGCCAGAGTCTCCCCAGCCTCAAACTTTAACTTGCTCCTTCCTGCACTGGCAAAGGCTTTGCTGCTGATTTATGGTGTAACGCTGAGCAAGGTGCTGAAACTGTCCCTGTCTTTAGTCTCCTTGTGGTGAAAAACATCAAAAATGAGTTGAAACTTTTCATTTGAAGCTGCTACAAAAAGGGAAAACTTCTCTCTTGTTGTTCCTTAGGAGAAACAGGCTCAGGGAAGACCACCCAGGTCCCTCAGTACCTCTACGAAGCAGGAATTGGCCGCCAAGGCATCATTGCTGTGACCCAGCCCCGCAGAGTAGCAGCTATAGCCTTAGCCACCAGAGTCTCCAGTGAGAGGACAACAGAGCTGGGGAGGCTGGTAGGTGGCTTGCGGAGTCTCTAGAGAGTTGGCTTGGTGTCATGGTGAGATAACAAATGGCCACAGGGGTGGGAGGTGCACCTGGAGGGGAAAAATGGCTGCTGGCTTGCTGCTGTGGCTGGGAGGGGGACATGTCTGGCTTGGTCTCTGTGGTGTTCCACTTCCTGATTATCTCTGCTCCTCACATGAAAAAATGCAGGTTAGTGAATAAACCAAAAAACACTGCACCCTCTTCCATTGCTCCCTCGGCCGAAGGTCACTGTCACAGAGTGAATCCATGGGGATCCGTGCAGGAAAAGTGGGGAAAGACTTCCCTTGGGGAAAGTCTTTGGAACAGTTTCTAGCAGGGGAGGAAGGAAATGTGGAGCATTTGTGATGGACTTCTAGATGGGGAAAAAGCCAACTGGGATGCAGTGTCATGGAATCACAGCAGCACAGAACTGTTTCAGTTGGAAGAGACCCCTAAGATCATCCATTCCAGCCTTCAACCCAGCACCACCATGGCCACTAAACCATGGCCCCAAGTGCCATGGCCACAGCTTTCTGGAACCGCTCCAGGGATGGGGACTCCACTCCCTGGGCAGCCTGGGCCTGTCCCTGACCACTATTGCAGCAAAGAAGTTTTTCCTCATCTCCAACCTAACCCTCCCCTGGCACAATTCCAGGTCATTTGCTCTCCTTCTATCACCTGATCCTATGGAGCAGAGCCCAGCCTCCACCTGGCTTCAGCCTCTCAGGGAGCTGCAGAGAGCAATGAGGTCTCCCTCAGCCTCCTCTTCTCCAGGCTGAACACCCCCAGCTCCCTCAGCTGCTCCTCCCCAGCTCTGTTCTCCAGACCCTTCCCCAGCTTTCTTGCCCTTCTATGGGCCTGCTCCAGCCTCTCAATGTCCTTCTTGGAGTTAGAGGCCCAAAACCAAACCCAATGTTATGTGTAGCTTCATCAGTGCCACATACAGGGGGACAATCACTTCCCTCCTGCTGCTGGCCACAGCCTTGCTGATCCAAGCAAGGATGCTGGTGGCCTGGGCCACCTGGGCTCAGGCTGGCTCATGTCATCGGCTGCCAACCAGCCCCCCCCCGGGTCTTTTTCTGCTGGGCAGCTTCCCAGCCAGGCCAGCACAGGCAGGCATGCTCCGGGAGGGCTCTCGGGTGTGCAGGATGAGCTGCCGGGGTGCTGGGGGGAGGTGCTGGGGGCACTGTCGGGGGGGTGCTGGGGCTCTGCCGGGGGGCGGTGCCGGGGGGGTGCTGGGGCACTGCCGGGGGGCGGTGCCGGGGGGGTGCTGGGGCTCTGCCGGGGGGTGGTGCCGGGGGGGTGCTGGGGCTCTGCCGGGGGGGTGCTGGGGCTGGGGCTGTGCCGGGGGGCTGGTGCCTGGGGGGGCGGTGCCAGGGGGGTGGGGCTCTGCCGGGGGGCGGTGCCGGGGGGGTGCCAGGGCACTGCCGGGGCAGCGGGGCAGCGCGGCGTCCCCGCAGGTGGGCTACTCGGTGCGCTTCGAGGAGCTGAGCTGCGAGCAGACGCGCATCAAGTTCCTGACGGACGGGATGCTGCTGCGCGAGGCCATCGCCGACCCCACGCTGCGCTGCTACAGCGTCGTCATCCTGGACGAGGCCCACGAGAGGACCATCCACACCGACGTGCTGCTGGGGGTGGTGAAGGCCGCGCAGAAGGCGCGGCGGCAGCAGGGCAGGGCGCCGCTGAAGGTGCGTGCGGGGAAGGGCAGGGCCAGGTGGCGCTCTGGGGGCTTGCTGAAGGGGGGGAACCTCGGCCGCGACCCATGGCTGCTCCTGACACAAGGTGTCTGGGCAGCTCCCTGCTGCCTTCTGCTGCAGGAGCCCCCGGGGCCTGAGCAGCAGGCCGGGCAGAGGGCTGGAGGAAGCTGGGTACTGCTGCTGAGAGCACCCAGGCTGCGGGAGCTGTGGTGTGACAGCTGTGATGTGCTGACCCTGGGGAAGGAGCTCGTCTCGTGTGCTGGGTGGCTGTGGGAGGAATTGATGTGAGCAGGTGATGGAGGGTGTGAGAGCACGTTGGGAGTGATGGGGAAGGAGTGGAGGGGCTGCCAGCTCCTGGCACAGCCTCGTTGAATGGGCTGTTCTGCAGCCCAGCTTGGTGCCTGCTCTGCTCTCTTCGATGCCAGAAAAGGACTTTAACAGATCTTCACTCACTTTATGAGGCCTACAATAAAGCTGTAGAGGGACTGTTTGCAAAGGCCTGAAGGGACAGGACCAGGGCAGTAGTTTGGAATGAGAGCAGAGCAGATTCAGATTGGATGTGAGGAACAAGTTCTGCACCAGGAGGCTGCTGGAACACTGCAGCAGGTTGCACAGGAAGGGAGTTGAGGCCCCATCCCTGGAGATATTCAAAGTTGACAGGGCTCTGGGCAACCTGATCCAGTGGAGGATGTCCCTGCTGAGTGCAGGGGCTTGGACTGGATGAGCTTTGGAGGTGCCTTCCAGCCCAAGCCATTCTCTGATGCTCTGCTTGTGCACTACTGAAGCTGTTGGCCGTGACAAGGAGAGGTGACTCTCTGCCGCCCCTGGCTGACTGCTTTCTGCTGTTCTGAGCACCTGTCCCCAGTCTCAGGAAGCTGCCTTGTGGCTCCTTCTGGCTCACTCGTGCCCTGCTGGATCAAGGCTGCAGTCAAAGCCAGGTTCTGCTCCTGCTGCAGGTGATCATCATGTCAGCAACGATGGATGTGGACCAGTTCTCCCAGTACTTCAACGGAGCTCCTGTGCTCTACTTGGAAGGCAGGCAGCATCCCATTCAGATCTTCAACACCAAACAGCCTCAGAGCGATTACCTCCAGGCAGCACTGGTGTCAGTCTTCCAGATCCACCAGGTATGGCTGCCCCATCAGGCTTGGGCCTCTCTGAGACCAGCAGTGGTTGATCAAGGTGGGGGGGCTCACAGGTTGGTGTGGCAGAAGAGGTGGCTGGAGCTTGCTGCTGCTAAGCCATGGATGTCCCTGGGAGCTCAAGGGAGAGGTTGACAAATGCCAGTGTCATTCCAAATGGGAAAAAGAAACTGGAAGTGGTCAGCCGTGGCTGATGGGGAGGGGGAAATTGCAGGCCTAAGCTCGCAGCAGGGGGAGGTGATTCTGATTTACTGCCAAAGTGAACTGCAGAGCAAGTGGAGATGTGTTAAAATGAGAGCTTAGAGGCATTTTGTGACTGACTGAATGCAGCTGCCAGATGCTCTGCCATTTAATTACACTGCAGTTAGTGCTTTGAAGACGCTGTCATTGTTAGGACTTGAGCATCAAAGCTGGAGGTGAAAGGAGACAGCTAAGCAAAGTCTCTGAGGTGAACTCATAGCTAGTACCCAAATGTTCCTCTCGCCCCAGTTCTCTGTTGCCTGGGTGCTCGCTGGCTCCCCTCTGCATGCCCTGGAGTTACTGTATGAAACAGACTCTAAGTGCTTCCTCCATCCTGTTAAGGCTATCCTGCAAAATGTGGTTTGCTCTTTACCTCTGCTGGCCTCTGGTTAATCCAGGCTGGTGCTAAGCCATGGGCCTCAGCACCATGTCTCTGTGGCTTTCAGACAAGTGCACTTCCATGTGCCCCCTGTTCCAGTCTCTGAGAACCCTTCAGTGAAGAAGTTTCTACTAATGTCCAGTCTAAACCTCCCCTTGGGTACCTTGGGACCACTTCCTCTTGTCCTGTCACTTCTCACAGGGGAAAGAGGCCAAACCTCACCTGGCTCCAGCCTCCTTTTGGGGAGCTGCAGAGAGCCAGGAGGTCTCTCCTCACCTCCTTGTCTCCAGAATAAACACCCCCAGGTCCCTCAGCCACTCCTCAGAAGCTCTGTTCTCCAGGCCTCGTGTGTGTCCCCTGTCTGTCTTCTTTCCTCCCAACCTGCTTTGCTGGCTTACTGTCAGGACATCTCATCCAGGTCTCAGTTCTCCCCTTCCAAACCACCTGTGGCAGTCCAGGCTGGGTGCCTCCTGTTGCTGCCACACAAGCTACACTCTGGTGTCCTGAGGGTCCAGCCCAGTGGGTGGACACAGGAAGCTGTGTATTTCATACCCATAATATCCTGTGCCCGATAAATCCAGCTGCACAGTCTCCCTCTTCCTCTTCCTTTCCTCTCTGCTCCTGTGGGAGATGCTCCCCACTGGGTAACACTGGGGAGTTATCTCAAGGCCTCTTAGGACTGGCCAGGCCTCATGCCAGGAGGAGAAGGGGGGAGGGGCAGTCTCAGACCTGGCCAGCTGAGACCAGCCTAGCAGTGAGGGGGAAGAAAGAGCCCTGGGGGTTTTGGGTGTACCCTCAGGTGTGGAGCTGGGAAGTGTTGGGGACCTTTGGGTGTGCTCTGGGGTACCTTTGGCACTGTGCTTGGAGCTTCTGTGAAGCACAAAGTGCTTTTCCGTTTGGCCTCTCCATCGCTTCTGCCATCCCTTGCTGTGAGCGGTGCTTTTGCCCCTCTCAGGGCCTGGCCTCAGACCAGGACACCACCTTAACTTTTCACCTGCCTTTTCCTCTGTCTCCAGGAAGCTCCCTCTTCTCAGGACATCCTGGTGTTCCTGACTGGTCAGGAAGAAATTGAAGCAATGACCAAAACCTGTCGAGACATTGCCAAGCACCTCCCCGCGGGCTGCCCGCGGCTGCTGGTGATGCCTCTCTATGCCTCCCTGCCCCACTCGCAGCAGCTCCGTGTCTTCCAGCCTGCCCCCAAGGTGAGGCAGTGTGGTGAGTCTGCTGCTGTCTGACCACAGCTGGAGAATTGCCTTCCCAGTTCAAGAGGGCAGGGATGCACCGGGGAGTGTGCAGTGGAGGCTGTGAGGATGGTGAAGTGACTGGAACGTCTCTGTGGTGGGGAAAGGCTGAGAGCCCTGGGGCTGGCCACTCAGGAGAAGAGAAGGCTGGAGGTGACCTTAGCAATGTCTATAAATATCTGCAGGGTGGGTGTCAAGGAAAAGGTCCTTTTCAGTGGTGTCCAGTGACAGGACAAGGGACAGTGGATAGGAACTGGAACCCAGGAAGTTCCACCTCGACATGGTAAATATGCTGGAGCCCAGCAGCTGGCTGCCCAGAGAGGCTGTGGAGTCTCCTTCAGCCCTGGAGTTACAGAGTCACCATTCTGTGATTCTGCAATTCCATGACTGTTTGGAACAAAGATGTGGAATTGAAGGGGTTCAGAGGGGTCTGTACTGACAGGAATATTCTCCCCTGCCCACTGCCCTGGGGCTGAGTGATTCCAGTGTGACAGAAGACAATGCAGCAGTGATGGAATTCACAGGTGCATACCATAGCTCATCTGGGACCATAGGAGGGACTTGGGGACCGAGAAGGGCAGAGGGAGTGAAATTTGCCCCATTCCACAGGAGTTCTGTGTCCATAGCAGTTAATGGGCCAAGCACTAAGAAAGCTGAAACTTGGGAATTGTTTCCCTGGGCAAAGGGAATTGTGCTGCCTCAGGCCCTTTTGTTCAGCAGGTAAAGAGAGGTCAGACCTTGTGCCAGAAGTTAAAGCAGGCTGGGTTAGAGATCACAGCAGGGCTGGGGGCTGTGCTTTGCTACAAGTAAGAGCACAGGGCTTAGAAACTGCCAAGGAACCAGAGGTGACCTTAATTTCCAGAGGTGGCACAGCTGTAGGCCTGGCCCATGCTGGCCAGAGGCAGCAGTGTTTCCTTGGTGCAGCTAATCCCAGGTGGCTTTCCACAGCATCGCAGAATGGTTTGGTTGGCCAAGCCCTTTGAGCTCATCCAGTGCAACCATTCTCTAACTCTGCCAAGGCTGCTCCTAACCCATGGCCCTCAGCACCACACCTCTGTGTCTTCTAGACAGCTCCAGGGATGGGGTTCAGCCTGTTCCAGTGCTTGAGAAGCCTTTCAGTGGAGAAGTTTCTTCTGATGTCTAACCTAAACCTCCCCTGGTGCAACCTGAGGCCATTTCCTCTCATCCTGTCAGTTGTTACTAGGGAGAGGAGCCCAACCCCTCCTGGCTCCAGCCTCCTCTCAAGGAGCTGTAGAGAGCAATGAGGTCTCCCTTCAGCCTTCTCTTCTCCAGGCTGAACACCCCCAGCTCCCTCAGCTGCTCCTCTCCAGCCCTGTTCTCCAGACCCTTCCCCAGCTTTCTTGTCCTTCTCTGGACCTGCTCCAACCCTTCAGTGTCCTTCTTGGAGTGAGGAGCCCAAAACTGAACCCAGGACTCATGGTGTGGCCTCACCAGTGGGACACAATCACTTCCCTCCTGCTGCTGGCCACACCATTGCTGGTCCAGGCCAGGCTGTGGCCTTTTTGGCCACCTGGGCCCCTCCTGGCTCATCTTCAGCTTCTGTCAACCAGCACCCCGAGGTCTTTCTCTACCGGACAGTTCCCAGACATGCTGCCACAAGCCTGAGGCATTCCTGGGCTAGCTGTGACCCAAGTGCAGGACCCAGTACTTGGCTTTGAGCCTCAGCCTGCTGGCCTCAGCCCATGGATCCAGCCTGTCCAGGTCCCTCTGTAGGGCCTCCCTCCCCTCCAGCAGATCAACACTGCCAGCCAGCTTGGTGTCATCTGCACACCTGCTGAAGGTGCCTCGATCCCCTTGTCCAGATCATGGATGAAGGTGTCAAAGGGAGCTGGCCCCAGTGCTGAGCCCTGGGGAGCACCACTGCTGCCTGAGCACTGGCTGGAGCCAGCTCCATTGCCACCCCTCTGCTGACTGGCCTGGGTCTGCTCTTCCTTGCAGGGCTGTCGCAAGGTGATCCTCTCCACCAACATCGCAGAGACCTCCATCACCATTCCAGGGATCAAGTTTGTGGTGGACACAGGCATGGTCAAAGCCAAGAAGTACAGCCCTGGTGAGGCACCTCCCAGGCACGCTGCAGAGGCTGGGGCCCCTTCCCTGGCAGCCCCACTGAGAGCTGCTTTAAAACACTGCACTGTCGGAATGAGTGTCCCAGCTTTCAGCTGTGGGTGTGGGTGTTTGTCTGTGGGGTGTTCCACTGGGTGTTTGTCTGTGGGGTGTGCCACTGTGGGGTGTTCCACTGAGTAGCAGCTGTGCTGGGGTAAAAGTCTGCCAAATCTGAGTCTTCCCTTCGTACGCTGATGGCATCACTGAGGCTGGAAAAGACTTTCTTGATCTTGTAGTCCCAAGTACCCAGCCACCATGGCCCCAGGTGCCATGGCCCCAGGTTTCTGTAACGCCTCCAGGGCTGGGGACTCCACCAGATCCCTGGGCAGCCTGTGCCAATCCCTGACCACTCTTGCAGCAAAGAATGTTTCCCTCATCTCCACCTAGCCCTGCCCTCACCTTCAGCCTCATCCTCTCGCTCCTGGGAGCTGTGCCTCAGGGTGTTAAAGCAAGTCACGTCTGAGCAGCACTTGGGCGGCAGAGCCTGGGGAGGTCGTTGGTGCTGCAGGTAGCTCACAGCTCTGCAGTGCACAGCCAGTGAGCCAGTGCCCCTCTCTGCACAGCCACGGGCCTGGAGGTGCTGGCGCTGCAGCGCGTGTCCCAGGCGCAGGCCTGGCAGCGCACCGGGAGGGCAGGGCGCGAGGCCAGCGGCGTCTGCTACCGGCTCTACACCCAGGAGGAGTTTGACAAGTTTGACAGAATGACAGTGCCTGAGATACAGAGGTGAGGCCAGCACCCTGCTCCCCCCCAGCTGCTCACCACAGTGCTCCTGTGTGAAGAGCCCTGGGCTGGAGCTGGGGCTGGGGTGTGACTGTTGGCCCTTTAGGCATCAACCTTTAGAGACTGAAGAGTCACAGAGTGGCAGGAGCTAGAAGGGGCCTCTGGAGAGCAAGTCCAACCCTCCTGCCAGAGCAGGGTCAGCCAAGGCTGGTCACACGGGAACACATCCAGATGGTCTGAAAGGAATCTACTGGAGGAGACTCCACAACCTCTGTGGACAGCCTGCTCCAGGGCTCCAGTACCCTCACCCCAGACGAGCTCCTCCTCGTGTGGAGGTGGAACTTCCTGTGTTGTAGTTTCTGCCCACTGCCCCTTGTCCTGTCTCAGGGACCCACTGAAAAGAGGTCAGGTCCCCTTCTTGACACCCACCCTGCAGATGTTTGTAGACATTGATCAGATCCCCTCTCAGGCTGCTCTTCTCCAGACTCACCAGCTCCAGGTCTCTCGGTGTTTCCTCATCAGAGGCTTTCCTCATCCAGGCCCTTCAGCATCCTCATAGCCTCTGCTGCACTCTCTCCAGTATTTCCCTGTCCTCCTTGAACTGGGGAGCCCAGAACTGGACACAGTGCTCCAGATGTGGTATCACTAGGGCAGAGTAGAGATAACCTAGGAAGCATTTGCTCAGGGTGGGCTGTTGGGCTTCCAGTCTCATAGGCAAGAGTTCTCTTGACTTGCCTCAAAATCGTGGTCTCGCCTCTTTCCCTTCCTGGTTTAGACAGTGAGGCTTCCCCAGCCAGCATTGCTCTGGCCTCTCAAGTTGCAGCACAGCTCTGAGGACTCTTACCTCAGCTTATAGGCAAAAAAAAGAACAGAAGGAGAGAACCATCTCAGCTGTTTTTCCTTCCTGTGCAGGTGTAACCTGGCCAGTGTGGTGCTGCATCTCCTGGCCCTGAGAGTGCCCAATGTGCTCACTTTTGACTTCATGTCCAAACCATCTCCTGGTAAGTGGTTACAAAGGCAGTCGTGGAACAACCATGGCAAAGGAGTCCCTGAGGAGCTGCTTACAAACAATGTCTCCAGCCCAGCCAGAGCAGATGGAGTGTCAGGGCTGTGAAAGAGGAGCAGTCCCTCTCTGCTGCATCTTCTGGTGGTCCAGAAGCCTCAGACTTGTTCACTGCTCATTCCATTTGCTCAGTTTTATCAGAGCAGCCAGGGGTTATAGCAGAGAGCTGGAGAGTCCAGCCTCTGAACAGAGCAGGGACCCATGGGGAGCATGAAGGCGTGCCCTGACTGCTGGAGAAAGCTTTGGGGAGTCTCACACAGCCTCTGCTGCAAGCTAGAGGCAGCAGCTTTAGTTTTGCCCCTGGCTTTGCTGCTTCAGTGGGAAGGGTGATTGTTCTCCTGGAGAGAGGGCTATGAACCGCCCTTTGGGGCACTAGTTTCTCTGATCAGAAAGTGTTTGTCCCTCCAACCTGGGCAAAGAGGCAGTGGTGGTCCCAGCTGGCCCTTCACAGCCCTGCCAGTTGCCCTCACAGCCTGGCCTTGTTTTGACAGAGGCAGTTCAAGCAGCGATCGAGCAGCTGGACCTGCTGGGAGCTGTGGAGCGGAAGGAAGATCAGCTTGTGCTGACGCCCCTGGGGAGGAGGATGGCAGCCTTCCCGCTGGAGCCAAAGTTCTCAAAAGTAAAAACTGCTCAACAATCAGCTTCTACCTCCTGGCCTTTTCCCATCAGCCTTGCTCTTTCAAACTCTTAAGCAGGGCCTGTGGCTTGGGGTGGCTGCAGCTGCCCTGGGGTGGCTGCCAGCTGCTCATGCAGCCCAGCTCTCCCTACAGCTCTGCTGACTCTGAAGCTGGAACAAGACTCTTGCTGCCATTGTTTAGCAGCTACTTGAAGGGTCTGATTTACAGCATGGTGGTGGTGGAAGAGACCTCTGGAGGTCATCCAGACCAACCTCCTGCTCAAGCACCCACAGCAGCTGGACTCTCTCCAGCAGTTCTCTCTCTCCTGAACTGGGGAGCCCAGAACTGGACCCAGGACCCCAGATGTGGCCTCCCTAGGGCAGAGTAGAGAAGGAGCAGACCCTTCCTTCACCTGCTGGTTACACTTTTCCTAATGTACCCCAGGAGACCAGTCCTGACCTCTGGGGAACACCACAAGCTACAGGCCTCCAGCTAGGCTCTGTGCCACTGGTCACAACCCTCTGAGCTCTGTCCTTCAGCCAGTTCTCAGCCCACCTCACTGTCCACTCTTCCAGCACACACATCTTAAGCTTCCCTGTGAGGTTACAGGAGAGTGTCCAAAGCCTTGCTGCAGTCAAGGCAGAGACCCTGCCCTGCTCTCCCCTCCTCCACCCAGCTAGTCACACCAGCACAGGTGGCTGTCAGGTTGGTCAGGCATGGTTTGCCCTTTGTGAATCCATCCTGACTACTCCTGATAACTTCCTTCCCCTGCACACATGCTGTGGTTGATTGTGCAGTGTGTGTGAACGTGCCAGCGTGTGCCGGGCCCACAGGAGAGAGCTTTGTGCTTGTGTCTAGGCCCAAATGTTCATGAAATTGTCCTGAATTATGCTTGGTAAAGTTCCTGGGCTCCCAGTGAGCAGGGAACTGCCCAGCTGAGGTGGATTCGTTGTTCTCTGATTTGCAGACAATCCTCCTGTCCCCCAAGTTCCACTGCACAGAGGAGATCCTGACCATCGTGGCGCTGCTGTCAGCAGACAGTGTCCTCTACAGCCCCCCTGCCCGCCGGGAGGAGGTGCAGGCCGTCAGGAAGAGGTTCATCTCCAGTGAGGGAGACCACCTGACCCTGCTCAGCATCTACAGGGCCTTCAAAAACGTCAGTGGCAACAAGGTAGGATGCTCTGAGCCTGCCAGTGCTGTCTGGGCTCTGGGGAGTGAGTTTGGCATGCAGCAGGGGGATCCTTCATGGTGCGTGCAGTATGCAGTGGAAGGGAGCTCAAGAATCATCTGCTCCAACCTTTCTGGGGGAAATCCTTCCAAAGCAATCACAGAATGGGTTGGGTTGGAAGGGACCTCAGAGCTCATCCAGTTCCAGCCTCCTGCCATGGGCAGGGACACCTCCCACCAGCCCAGGTTGCTCAAGGCCTCATCCAGCCTGGTCTGGAACACCTCCAGGCAGGAGACAGCCACAGCCTCCCTGGGCAGCCTGTGCCAGTGTCCCACCAGCCTCACTCTCAAGAATTTCCTCCTCCTCTCCAGTCTCAATCCCTCCTCCTCTCCAGTCTCAATCCCTCCTCCTCTCCAGTCTCAATCCCTCCTCCTCTCCAGTCTCAATCCCTCCTCCTCTCCAGTCTCAATCCCTCCTCCTCTCCAGTCTCAATCTCTCCTCCTCAAGCTTCAATCCATTGCCCCTCATTCTGTCACTCCCAGCCCTTGTCAAAAGTCCCTTCCCAGCTCTCCTGGAGCCCCTTCAGGTACTGGTATAATCTCCAACCTTTCAGGCCACTTCAGGCACAATTTGAGGCCATTTCCTCTTGTTCTAAAATGCAAGAAGATTAAGTGGTCCTTCCTAACTCCTGGTGTCTCTGCTGCAGGACTGGTGCAAAGAGAACTTTGTCAACAGCAGGAACATGATGCTTGTGTCAGACATCAGAGCCCAGCTCAGGGACATCTGTGTGAAGGTAATTTGTTGCCATGCTGTGTTTCCCTCTGGCACCTCTTGGTATTTTTGCTTGTCCCCAAGCTGGTTTTGTTGTGCACTGAGTCCCAGGGAATGAGAAAATGTGACTTTGTTTCCAGTAGTCAAGTGAAATTCCTGACCCTCTAGCTGCATCCCACAAGCTCAGAGCTGCAGGGCTCTGTGGGTTGAGGAGAGGTGAAGACAGAGAGGAGCTCTGGGGAAGCTTCTTGGGTAGAGGACAATGTTTCCTAAGGGATTCCACTGCTCTAATGTAAATGGAACTGTTCTGAGTGATCACTGAGTGATACCAGCTGGCTGGCTGGCTTCATGGAGTCAGGCATTCCATCTCCCAGCAGCTTTCACACCAGCCCTGCTCCTGCCACTCACAGTGCTGGCAGTCTGTGTGTGACATGGAACCACCCCTGAGCAGCTGTCCTGCTGCCAGTGCTGGGGGTCCTCCAATTCACTTATCCAGAGAATCACAGAATGGGTTGGGTTGGAAGGGACCTCAAAGATCATTCAGCTCCAACCCCCCTGCCATGGGCAGGGACACCTCCCACCAGCACAGGCTGCTCAAGGCCTCATCCAGCCTGGCCTTGAACACCTCCAGGAAGGGGGCAGCCACAGCCTCCCTGGGCAGCTTCACTCCCAGAAGAATCTTGATCCATGTTGTCGCTTATCTTATGTTTTGCATTAGCCTGGATTAGCCTTAACAGCTCCCTGAGCTGAGTTCCTAGAGGTCCTATTCCACTGTCCATGTTTAGCCTGCATCTGGGGCTCAGCTCCAGCAGTTGCTCTATCATCTTTGATGATTCCTCCCCAGCAGAGAAGGGGGTCAGGAAAAGGAGGGGAGACCTGTGGGCTGAATTGAAACAGTTAATGAAACAGCCAAACTAATTCCAACATCAGTGTGAAGTGTGTACAGTTACACTCAGCAGTGGTAAGGTGGTCACAATAAATGGGAAGGAGAGGCAAAGGAGAGAGGAGGGGAGGAGAAGGCAGGGGAGAGGGGAGGGGAAGGCAGGGGAGGATGTGAAATAGAGCCCCTCCTGTCCTCACCACCCTTGGTACTGGAGGTGTTCCTGGGCTGGGGAGCAGCCAAGGCCAGCTCAGCTCAGCTGCCCTGGCTGCCTCCACACTGCTCACAGCCTGCAGCCCACGGCTGGCCCAGGATTCTGCCCCAGCCAAAGCAGGACACCCAGACTAGCAGGATTTCAGCCCAGCACTGCCTGACCTGAGAAGGGATCCACGTTTCCAAGCTCCTGCTCACCCCTGTCTCTCCTCACCACGCAGCTGTCGCTGCCCATCGAGTCCTCGCGCTCGGACAGCACCAACGTCCGCCGCTGCCTGGCCCACAGCCTCTTCATGAACGCCGCTGAGCTGCAGCCCGACGGCACCTACAGCACCCTGGACTCTCACCAGCTGGTGGCCATCCACCCCTCCTCTGTGCTCTTCCAGTGCAAACCGGCTTGTGTGGTCTACAACACGCTGCTGCACACCAGCAAGTGCTACATGCGGGACCTGTGCGTGGTGGACGCCGACTGGCTCTACGAGGCCGCGCCCGACTACTTCCGCAGGAGGCTGCGCGCGGCCCGGGACTGAGCAAGGACTGAGCCGGGTTTGGGGCTCGCCCTGAAGGGCTGGGCTGTGTGTTGTGGTGAATGCACAGAAGCAGCAGAGCTTTGCCTTGCCACTGAGAAGCACAGAGGGAAATGGCTTCTCCGTGAGAGCCACACCTGGGGAGCCTGCGTGGCTGAGGACAGGGATGGTTCCTAACAGCTGCTGTGTGGATGGGGGTGTGGTACCTGCTGGGCACACCTCTCTGTGTGTGTGTGCTGGGGGAAGGGGCGGCTGTGGGTACCAGAGTCCAGTTTGTCACGCTGCAAACAGTTGCTGTGTGGATGGGGGTGTGGTACCTGGTGGGCACACCTCCTGTGTGTGTGTGCCACATCTGTACTGGGGGAAGGGGCAGCTTTGGGTACCAGAGTCCAGTTTGTCACGCTGCAAACACAAGTTTAACAGCCTTGATGTGTACAGGGACATGAAACCCCAAGAGCTCCTCTGAGCAGGCTGGGGATGATTGTGCTTGAATCCTGAGCAGGTTTCTCTAGGAGAAAACAAAAGAAGGAGAAAAATATTTTCAATGTCTATATCTGGGGGAAAAAAGGCTTTTTCTACTGTTTCTAGAAGGGAGGTGCTGCTGCCTTCTACCTCAGCAAACATCTCTCTGCCTCTTACAAATTATTAGTATTTGATCAGGTGGAAGTACAAAAATGCATTCGTTAATCCCAACTTTATTGTGCAGATTTGGACCTTGGGCTGTGGTTAAATATTTTCACCAGATGCACATTTAAACAAAACAGCAATGCAAGGAAAAGCAGGAATCCAGCTGGGAAGGGGACGGGCAGCACCGCCAGCGTGCCGCGGGGGCCTCTTGGGCTGTGCCAAGGGAGCAGCTGGTGCAGAACCTTTGGAGGGACTTGGCAGACAGCTGGATCACTGCTCACCAGCAGAGCTTTCCAGAGCCTCTCCAGGGCTGCAGAATTGCAATCCCAAATGCAGAGTGGTTGGAGGAGTTAGCACAGGAATGGCGTACACCACAGGCAGGCTTTGCTGGAGGAAAGGGCTTGCAGTGCTTTGCCGGGGGAAACTTACCAGAGAGCTTTGCAGCTTGGCTTCCTGGAGCCTTGCTGTGCTGACCAGGGCTTTGTAGAACACGCTGAGGTGGCTTGTCCCAGCTCATGGGGTGAGTGGCTTGTCCCAGCTCATGGGGTGAGTGGCTTGTCCCAGCTCATGGGACAAGCAGCTTGCCCCGGCTCTGGGGGCCAGCGGTGTTTCCCGGCTCTGGGGGCCAGCGGTGCTCTCTACAACTACCTGAAGGGTGGTTGTGGCCAGAAGGGGTTGGTCTCTTCTCTCCTGCAGCCAGCACCAGGACAAGAGGACACAGTCTCAATCTGTGCCAGGGGAAGTTTCGGCTCGAGATGAGGAGAAAGTTCTTCCCAGAGAGAGTCATTGGCCATTGGGATGTGCTGCCCAGGGAGGTGGTGGAGTCACCGTCCCTGGAGGTGTTCCAGAGGGGATTGGGTGTGGCACTTGGTGCCATGGTCTAGTCATGGGGTCTGTGGTGACAGGTTGGACTCAATGATCTTCGAGGTCTCTTCCAACTTTGGTGAGACTGTGATACTGTGTTTCCTGGCTCTCAGGCTGAGCGGCTTGCCCTGGCTCTGGGGGCCAGCGGTGTGTCCCTGCTCTCAGGGCCAGCGGTGTTTCCTGGCTCTGGGGGCCAGTGGTGTGTCCCTGCTCTCATAGCCAGCGGCTTGCCCTGGCACTTGCCCTGGCACTTGCCCAGGCACTGGGCCAGGCACTGGGCTGGGCAGCGTTTTCGGCTTGCTGAGCAGCTGCAGCCGCTGTGGTTCAAGGCACAAGTGGCTCACAGCTCGTAGGCCGCAGAGGCTTGCCGGTGAAACGGGGCTTGGAGTAAACAGGGGTTTGCCAGCCCCACCTGTCGCTGGTAGTGCCAAAGACAACCGTCCCAGGGCAGTTCAGCCTACAGCGTTACGTTTGGCCAAAGGCGGCGGGCACACAGGCACGGCACAAGGCAAGCCCCTGGTGAGCTGCATGTCCTCGTTTACCCTAACAAGGGGGACGTGCCTGGGCAGCTCCAGGCCAGCAGAGACGTGCAGGTGCCTGGCTCCTGTCTATTTTCACACCAAAAACCCCAGCTCCAAGGTTGAGGGGAGGGGGTTGAGAGGGGGCTTGGGGCTTGGGAGGTGTTTGGAGTTGTTTGCTCTCCACTACACACCACCCTGCTGCCAGCTGGGCATTGTTGGCCTCGGCCTTGCAATGTGACTGCTTACAACATTATACAATACAATACAATACAATAAATCCAGGTTGGAAGAGACCTTCAAGATCATCACATCCAACCTATCAACCAATCCAACCCACCTAAACAACTAGATCATGGCACCCAGTACTCCATCAAGTCTCCTGAATACCTCCAGTGATGGTGACTCCACCACCTCCTTGGGCAGCACATCCCAAGGGGCAATCACTCTCTCTGTATAGAACTCTCTCCTAACATCCAGCCTAAACCTCCCCTGGCGCTGAGACTGTGTCCTCTGTTCTGGTGCTGGCTGCCTGGGGAAAGAGACAACTCTGCCTGTCTACAATCTCCTTCAGGTAGTTGTAGAGAGCAAGAAGGTCACCCCTGAGTCTCCTCCTCTCCAGGCTAAGCAACCCCAGCTCCCTCAGCCTCTCCTCATAGGGCTGTGTTCCAAACCCCTCACCAATTATAGGAACAATATGAACTCTAAATAGAGTCCTGTATGGAGCAGTGTTTGCTCTAAGTCCAGTCCTTGGTGATCTTCAGTTGTCCCACCCCATTGCCAGGGATGGGTCTCTGTCACTGAAGCGGAGTTCTTCACTCTCCAGGTGCAGGCTGCTTCGCTGGAGCCAGGAATTGCCCTGTGGGGCAGCAGTGGCCGCGGCGTGCAGAAGCCAGGCTGGCGGTCAGCGATGCAGGGCAGTCCATGCACACCTCTGCGATGGCTTTGGCCACGTGTGTCTGCGGCTTCCCAGGCTGGGTCTAGCCAGGGGCATGGGGACAAGTCCTATGGAGGGTAGCTTTACTAAAACCTGTTGGGCCCCTTGCATCTGTGTCAGTGGCTGCAGTGCTTTTCCCTTTGGCCTGCCTGGCTCATGGTCAGCATCCACTATGGACTCAGTCAGACAGCCCCTGGATTTTGGGGCTGCCCCATTTGTTCACAGTGAAAACTGCATGAGCCAAGCGTGTGTCCCAGTTGCCCTTAGAGACATTTGCATGGGGGTTGGTAAGGCCATTTGTCCTTTCTACTATGCCATTGCCTGGGGGTGATGGGCTATGGAGCATCCATTTGAGCCCTTCACCTCGAGCCCAGTCTTGTACTGAGGTTGTGGTGAAGTGTGTCCCATTGTCACTTTGGATGGCCTCAGGCATTGGCAAAACACTGAACCAATGCTTTAGAGCTTTGATGGCTTGAGCTGCTGTGGCTCTGGCCATGGTCAAGCCTGAAACCAATTCTTCTCCCACCAGTCTGTACCTCTTGCCCTGTGATGTCTTCAGGGGACCAACATAATCAGTTTGCCAGGTACCCCACAGCAGTTTTCTTGTTTGATGCGTTGGGCTGGGGCTAGGTTTGCCTTTAGTCTGATCTAGCACTGAGGACAGGCTGAAACAACGGTTTCACATGTGGCCAGAGGAACTTGCCCTGCATTCATAATACAGGTCTGGTTTCCCCAGGTGACCTCTTTTAGTGTGTAGCCACTCAGCTAATCACTCCCAGTCCTTCCCCTCATGGTTAACCACATTGATTTTTGCCAGCTAACCTACTTGTTGATTCCAAGTAGCAGCAGGAGTTTGCTTTTTGGAGTGTCCCTTTACCCATCCTACTTCAGTGGCTCTGGATCAGCTTATCTCTAGTAGTCTCTGCCAGTCAGTTGCTCTCCAAACTTCGGTGTTACCATTTAGCCACTGACAAATCCACTCAGTGGCACCTCTGAAGGTGGCATAGGAATCAGTGTCTATGGTCTCTGTACTGTTTTCTGCAGCCAACATAAGACCACACAGTTGCCCTACTTGGGCACTGCCTTCACCTTCTTCAGTGACAGTTCTGTCTGTGCCATCCAACCTCCAGAGCTGCAGCCTATGGGAGGATGCATCTGTGAACCATACTCCTCCTGTACTGGAGTCTGTGGTCAGTTCAGGTGCTACCTGAACTGGAGATGGCTTGCAGGGCTGGCACAGCAGAACAGTGTTTGGATCAATGGGCTGTTGCAATCTGGATACTTGTGTGGCATGAGCTGTGCCATCCCTTCCAGCCAGGCACCCCATTTCCTCACAATAGCCTTCTGGGCAATGCCCTCCAGTGGAGGAGTTCCTTTGAGCAGAGAGAAAGCCTTGCACAATATCCTGTGTAGTGTAAAGCTTCTCTGCCTCTGACAGCTCGGGTTAGGGACAGGAGTCCCTTCTCCCATTCAGAGTACCTCCTTCCAGCATCTTTGAATGCTGTCGAAGGGAGTGAAAGGCCTTTGTTCCCCATTGGAAAATACCACAGAAAGAGGCATGCTCAGAAAAGCCTCATTCTGCCCTTAAGGGATCTTGTGGGTGCAAAGGGCCCAGTTTCTGATAAGCCTTTAATTCATCTTTCAAGACTTTGAGGCTTTCAGTCTGCCTTGGGGTCTAGTCCCAGACTCTGTGCTCTCTAAGCAGGTCATGGAGGGGATGAGCAATCACTGAGAAACCTGGAATGTGTTTTCTCCAGTAACCCCAGGTGCCCAAGAACTGTTGAAGCTCCCTTTTGTTGTTGGGAATTTGGCCCTTCCCAATAGCTTCCAGAGCATCCTCTGGCACTGATATTGCCCCTGCTACCCACCAGCACCCAAGAAATTTGATCTCTTGGCTCAGGCCTTGACCTTTGGCTTGTGGAATTTGCAACCCATTATCAGTTAGCAGTTCCCAGATGGCTCCAGTTCCTGGGCCCACCTGGTCTTTGCTATTTCCTCCTACAAAAGTGTCATCTATGTACTGATAAACACTGACACCTGTTGGGACCTGGACAGTGTCTAACAATGCTGCTAAGGAGCTGTGTGCTATACTGGCTGAGCGTTCGTAACCTTGTGGAAGGCGCCTGGAGGTGAATTGTGTTCCTTGCCACGTGAATGCAGACTGAGGCTAATCCTCCTGACACACAGGAATCATACAGAATATGTCTTTGCTGTTGAATGAAGCCATCCAGGTGTGTGATGCAGCTTGGGTTGCTGTTACGGTTGATGTCAGGCTTGGAGCTGCAGCTGCGTTGTCATTGGCGGTGAGTCTCCGTCGAACGTCAGGTTCGTGCGCTGACCGCGCTGGGGAGCTGTGTGCTGAGTGTGCCCTGGTGATGATGTGCAGTCACTTCAGGAGTGCCTAGCCTGGCTGCTGCTGGCAGTGGGTACTGTGCAACACATGTGATGCTGGACTGTGGTAAGGCTGGAGCAGTTTGTAGGGTGCCCACCCAAGCAGTTTTGGTCCCTTTTGCTCCTATCCCATAGGAGCCACAGCACCACAGGGTACCATTAGGGCGATGCCATCCCTTGAGCAGCCAGAGCATCAACTCTGAGGCTGCTTTCTGGGTAAGGACTTGGGGCAGTTTCCACCAAGGTACTCTGCTCCCGCCAGGACGCCACAGGCTTGTCTTGGCTAGATGTATTGTTATTCTTTCCCGGGAGGGTAGGCTCCTCAAGCATTTAGCTTGTGGCACTAATTTGTGCTCCCATGGTGATAAGAAAGTTCACAGCAGTCTGAGTGGGTCCAGTGGGAATCAGAATAAAAGGCTCTGGATTGTCGGAGCATTGGCAGGCGTTATGAAGCGATGAGGGAGGCCTGGAGCAATCGGCTGGGTCAGGGCTCTGGCAGTGAGGTGTGAAGGGGTTAATGTCCTTTAGGTGAAGCTGCTTTAGGACTGTTGCTGCAGGCTTTATTTTTCCTTTTGCCATGGCTGCTACTGCAGTGTTTGTCCTTTTCCCAACTGCTGAAAGGTCAGCACCAACGCTTTCATTTGCCACTTTGGCAACGGCCTTAAGCCTTAAGGGTAAGAAGGAGGAACCAGGGAACTCCAGGCCAGTCAGTCTCACCTCTGTGCCCGGAAAGATCATGGAGCAGATCCTCCTGGAGCACTGCTGACTCAGAAGACTAGTGAAGAGGTGATTGGGAGCAGTCAGCATGGCTTTGCCAAGGGCAAATCCTGCCTGACAGACCTGGTGGCCTTCTCTGAACAGGTGACAACATCAATAGCTGAGGGGAGAGCAACTGATGTCGTTCACCTGGCCCTGAGCAAAGCCTTCAGCACCGTCCTGCACCACATCCTGGTCTCCAGGCTGGTGACACATGGGTTGATGGGTGACCACTAGATGGGTAAGGAACTGGTTGATGGCTGCACCCAGAGAGTGGCTGTCAATGTCCATGTCCCAGGGGAGGCAGGGACAAGCAGAGTCCCTAGGGATCAGTCCTGGGACCAGCTTGTCAACACCTTTGTGGGTGCCATGGGCAGTGGCAGTGAGTGCAGCCCAGCAAGGTTGCTGCTGACACAAGCTGTGTGGTGCAGCAGACAGCTGGAGGGAAGGATCCATCCAGAGGGACCTGGGCAGGCTGGAGAGGTGGGCACAGGCCAACCTCAGGAGCGTCAACAAGACAAGGGCAGGGTCCTGCAGCTGGGTCGAGGCAACCCAGGCACCAAATCCAGGCTGGGCAGTGACTGGCTGGGGAGCAGCCCTGAGGAGAGAGACTTGGGGGCTGGGGGGAGGAGAAGCTCACCAGGAGCTCTCAGGGTGCACTTGCAGCCGGAAAGCCAATCAGAGCCTGGGCTGCAGCAGGAGAAGTGTGGCCAGCAGGGCAAGGGAGGGATATCTCCCTCTGCTCAGCCCTGCTGAGACCCCACCTGGAGTACTGCGTCCAGTGCTGGAGCCCCTATTGCAAGAGGGATCTGGAGGTGCTGGAAGGTGTCCAGAGCAGGGCAGGAGGATGAGCAGAGGGCTGGAGCACCTCTCTGTGAGGACAGACTGAAGGAGTTGGGGCTGTGCAGTCTGGAGAAGAGAAGGCTCCCAGGTGACCTCATTGTGGCCTTCCAGGATCTGAAGGGGGCTACAGGAAGGCTGGGGAGGAACTGCTCAGGATCTCAGGGAGTGATAGGACTAGGGGGATGGACTGAAGCTGGAGGTGGGGAGATTCCGGCTGGAGGGGAGGAGGAAGTTCCTCCCCATGAGAGTGGTGAAGCCCTGGAATGGGTTGTGCAAGGAGGTGGTTGAGGCCCTGTCCCTGGAGGTGTTTAAGCCCAGGCTGATCTAGTGTGGGGTGTCCCTGCCCATGGCAGGGGGGTGGAACTAGCTGATCCTTGTGGTCCCTTCCAACCCTGACTGAAACTATGAAACTAAGCTATTCTCAAAGAGAGCCCCAGCTGAAACCATTTTTCAGCTGGTGAGATGGAGTGTTTAAATGCGTGTGGCAGCGCTCTCCATCGGTCAGAATTTCTCCCTCAGGCCGCTGGAGTGACTGCAGTTTGGGTCCAGACTGCGGCGGGGACTTGGAGACGTTGCAGCAGGGGAAGCTTTGGCCTGGTGTAGTTCCTGCTTCTTCCCATGTGGCGTCACCGCGCGGTTGCCTTCAAATCCAGTGTGGAGTTTCTTGCTGGAAGGCTTTGCTGTGGCTGTGGTCAGAGCAGCCCCTGGCTTGGCCCTGCTGGGACCACGCCATTAAAAGCTCTTCCCAAGTTGAGTGGTGTCTCGAGAGTCACCAGAGGTAAGATTCCCCTCGGCCGCCCATTCAGCTTGCTCTTGCTTGGCACATGCACACACATTCCTAAGGCCTGCTGGCAGCCCATGGGTCAGAAGTTTAAGTCATAGCAGGTCTGTTGGAGTATCCAGTGGGGAAGAATATACTCCATGATCATACATGGCTTGAACATGTGCTTGCTCTTTAACCACAGCAGTGAGTTCAGCTGAGCTGCTAACCAAAATCTCAGTCGGTTTGCCTCTATCTATAGAGTCTGAACTTCCAGCCCAGTGAGCAATTCAGGAAGTTAATGAGAGTCTCCTTCCAGACCCTTACCCAAACATCTCTGTGGCCCCATGAGCAGCGGGGATGGCTGCCGGGTGGCTGGAGGGCTGTCCCCACTCAGGGGGCTGTGGCAGCCTGGCAGGAGGGTGCACACAGGCTGCCGCAGTTCCCTTGCTCGGCGATGCGTTAGGCAGCGGCTGGCTCCCTTCGCAGGACACCGTCTGTGGAGCCTGCACCCAGTATGGCATCATAGGGAGGTTGTAGCCAGGCAGAGGTTGGTCTCTTCTCCCAGGCAGCCAGTACCAGAACAAGAGGACACAGTCTCAGGCTGCGCCAGGGCAGGTTTAGACTGGATCTTAGGAAGAAGTTGTATACCGAGAGAGTGATTGCCCACTGGAATCAGCTGCCCGTGGAAGTGGTGGAGTCACCTTCATTGGAGGTGTTCAAGAAGAGGCTTGATGGGGTGCTTGGTGCCATGGGTTAGTTTTTTAGTTGTTTAGGTGGGTTGTATTGTACTGTATTGTACTGTATTGTACTGTATTGTATTGTATTAAGGTGGGTTGGATTGGTTGATAGGTTGGACGCGATGATCTTGAAGGTCTCTTCCAACCTGGTGTATTGTATTGTATTGTATTGTATTGTATTGTATTGTATTGTATTGTAGTCAGGGTTGGAAGGGACCACAAGGATCAGCTAGTTCCACCCCCCTGCCATGGGCAGGGACACTCTACACTAGACCAGGCTGGCCAGAGCCTCATCCAGCCTGGCCTTAAACACCTCAAGGGACAGGGCCTCAACCACCTCCCTGGACAACCCATTCCAGGGCCTCACCACCCTCATGATGAAGAACTTCCTCCTCACATCTAGCCTGAATCTCCCCACCTCCAGCTTCAGTCCATTCCCCCTAGTCCTATCACTACCTGATAGCCTGAGCAGTCCCTCCTCAGCCTTCTTGTAGCCCCCTTCAGATCCTGGAAGGCCACAATGAGGTCACCTCGGAGCCTTCTCTTCTCCAGACTGATGTGGCACCCAACACCCCCCCTGCCCTGAAGAGAGGGGGAAGAGGGGGTTTGAGCAGACCATGTAGGGGCATGTCCTGGCAATATTTGGGGCATAATTTGCGCATAAGCATCCTTCACCATGCTAGGCCAGGTGGCAAACATTGGGTGCTCCTGGCACAGGTGGTGCTGTCCCTCCCGGGATGGTTGGTTCCCAGGGGTTTTCTTGGTGCACTTAAAACACTGATTTGTGCACCCCTAGCGATAAGGAATTTTACAGCAGTTCCTGTGGGGATCACACCACTGCAGTCCTACATGAAGCAAGGAGAGAGGCCTGGAGCATTTAGTTTTGGGAATTGTCCTTGGAGCTCTGGCAGTGAGGTGTGTAAAGGGAGAAGTTGAAGCTTCTGGGGGGGGGTGCTGCCATTGCTGTTCTCGTTTCTACTATGGCTGCCATGCTGTGGCTGCCACTTCGGTTTCTGCTCCATTCGCTGCTTTTGGTTTGTAATGGCAGCAGCAGGGATTTAATCTTCCATTTTTGCAAATGCCCTGGGGCGTGTTCAGACAGTGCCAAAGAGTGCAGCAGCTTCCTTGGGGCCAACAGGGCCATCTACGATTGCGTGGCGAATCTTGTCTCTGGGAGCAGTTGTGCCCTCCGGTTCGTCCGGAGTGACTCCATTCTGTCCTGGACTGGAATGCGGACTTGGAGAAGCGGTGGCAGGGGAGGTCTTTATGTGATGCACTTCTTGCTTCTTGCCGCGTGGTGTCGCCGTGTGGTTATCTTTTGTTGATTCGGTGTCTCAGCAGGCAGCTTCGCGGTGAGTACACGACCCAAGTAACCAAGGTCTTGGCCAGTACGAGACAAGTCCATCAAAAGCTCTTCCCAAGTCCTGCCATGTTCCTGGGAACGTCTCAAGGCGTTGTTTTGATTGCTCGTTTGATTTCCCTTTTATTACATTTGTATGTCCCTTCAGAGCTGCTGCTAGACCAGAGGTCAGAGCTGCACCAGATTTAGAATAAACCAGGTTGGAAGAGACCTTCAAGATCATCACATCCAACCTATCAACCAATCCAACCCACCTAAACAACTAACCCATGGCACCAAGTGCCACATCCAATCCCCTCTTGAACACCTCCAGTGACAGTGACTCCACCACCTCCCTGGGCAGCACATTCCAATGGGCAATCACTCTCTCTGTGTAGAACTTCTTCCTAACATCCAGCCTAAGCCTCTAGTGGCGCAGCCTGAGACTGTGTCCTCTTGTTCTGGTACTGGCTGCCTGGGAGAAGAGACCAACCTCTGCCTGGCTACAACCTCCCTTCAGGTAGTTGTAGACAGCAAGAAGGTCACCCCTCAGCCTCCTCTTCTCCAGGCTAAGCAACCCCAGCTCCCTCAGCCTCTCCTCATACGGCTTGTGTTCCAAACCCCTCACCAGCCTTGTTGTCCTTCTCTGGACACCTTCCAGCAAGTCAACCTCCTTCCTAAACTGAGGGGCCCAGAACTGGACACAGTACTCAAGGTGTGGCCTAACCAGTGCAGCATACAGGGCGATATGGGGCTGGATTTGTCAGGGCAGCCATGGGGGAAGTATATAATGGGGGATCATACCTGGCCTGAACACACGCTGGCTTTCTAGCTGCTGCGGTCAGTTGAGCAGAGCTATTCACTGGAACTTCTGCTGCTCCGGCTCTATCTGTAAGTCCAAGCCTGCAGCACACTATGCAATTCATGTGGTTAAAGAGTGGTTTGTGTCCGGACCCGAAGCCAAAAACACCTCATGGCCTCAGGAGCAGCCTTTTGCTTCTTCAGGGCTCAGGAAAACTGTGTGTCACCATGCAATAAAAGAACTCAGTAACAGTCGCATCCGGTTCCTGTGCATCGTTCTCCTGCAGGTCCCTTAGCTGCAAACCGGTGTCCAGGCGACCGTGGGTTGTGGTTGCACTGCGGCGACTGTCTGTGCATTCTTGCTTGAGAATGGGCTGCATGCTCCTTTCCCTTATGGTGTCTTCTTCGGAGCAGAAGTCTGTTGCCAGAGAGTGTCTCTAACTTAGAGCTCATGGCTGTTTTACCTGCTTTGTCTCTCCATTTGCAGGAGGCAGGTGGGCTGGATTGGCGCAGTGAGATGGGGCTGGATTGGCACGGTGAAATGGGGCTGGATTGGCACGGTGAGATGGGGCTGGATTGGCACAGTGAGATGGGGCTGGATTGGCAAGGTGAAATGGGGCTGGATTGGCACGGTGAGATGGGGCTGGATTGGCAAGTGAGATGGGGCTGGATTGGCAAGGTGAGATGGGGCTGGATTGGCAAGGTGAGATGGGGCTGGATTGGCACGGTGAGATGGGCTGGATTGGCACAGTGCTATGGAGCCAATTGGCAATTGGCAGGGCAATGTGGGGCTGGATCGGCGCGGTGTGGTGGGGCTGGATCGGCGCGGTGTGGTGGGGCTGGATCGGCGCGGTGTGATGGGGCTGGATCGGCGCGGTGTGATGGGGCTGGATCGGCGCGGTGTGATGGGGCTGGATCGGCGCGGTCAGGTGGGGCTGGATCGGCGCGGTGAGGTGGGGCTGGATCGGCGCGGTGTGGTGGGGCTGGATCGGCGCGGTGAGGTGGGGCTGGATCGGCGCGGTGAGGTGGGGCTGGATTGGCGCAGCACAATGGGGCTTGACTGGCACCATGCAACGGGGCAGGATTGGTGCGGCGCGGTGGGGCTGGATTGGTGTTGGGTGACCAGATCGCCGAAGGAGCTTCAGGCAAAGTCAGTTTGCAGGCTGCTGCCGTGCTCAGCAGAGCAGCTGAACCAAAATCCACTTTTCATGGCGTGGAGGAGCTCGGTGGCTCCGTGCCCGGAGCGGTCAGAACCGGCTCGGAGTCTTTCAAGGCACTGGGTTAAAGTCTGGCGCTCGCAGCTGCTCCATCACGACCGGCAGTGCGTAACCAGACGGTGGAGGGGATCTGGCAGCGAATGCCAGGTCACGGTTGTCACCAGGACTGCAGGTCCAGGACCGTGCTCAGGTTTCAGTTCCATTTGCACTCTGTAGTAGTTTAATTTGTGTAGCTACCAGACCCCACAATCTCTGGTTCTGTGCCTGACATGGTCCATTCTCTTTCAGAGCAATGAATCCTTTCCTCCAACAGCTGAATCCTTTCCTCGTACTTCTTGCGCTGCTCTTGTTGCTGTGTGATGCAAGGCCTCCGCCTGGCTGTGCCTCTCTCAGCTGTCAGGTCAGTGACCAGTTCAGTACTGCTCTCAGCCAGTTTTGCAACAATTCCCAGCAGCTTTTTGCCCTTTCCTGGCACCCGTTCCGAATCAGAGCTGCTGGTTACCTCTCCCGTCTCGGGCACACCCTGCTCGCTGCACCATTCGTGGTTCTTTGTAATATTTCTGCCTGATTAAATATTAATAGTTCATAGCACTGCCTGCACATCATCTTCACTGGCTTGGGAACACAGAGCACGGGGAATGTCTGCTTGGATGAAGCTCCCGAGGCTGGTGGCCAAGCTGAGAGCCTGGCAGTGGTTTCTTGGAGAGGCTGCCCAGCTGCCTGCGTGGTGGTGCTGTCTTTGTTCAGCCTGCAGCACACCTGTTCCTCAGCAGATACTTGAGGCTTTGGAGCTGGCACATCGGCCATGGACAGGCCAGCTTCAGGAAGACTGATGAGACAAGGCTTGAGACGACAAATGAGAATGAAAATGTGCTTTAAAGACTGGAATTCCTTTAAAGGTCCTTGAGTCACCAAACGTTTGTGTCTTCTGCTCTGACACCACTCCTTCTTCCCCCTTCTACCCCAAGCCCATCCCAGTTACAGTTTGGTTTGCCATTAGAACTTTGGAGCTTGACATTAGGGTTAGGGTTAGGGTCTGTTACTTGGGTTTGTTTTCTTTCTTCCCTATTCCCTTGTCATCCACCTTTTTTCTTCCTGTAGGGGAAATGTGCCAATACCAAACTGGGTAAGACTGGAATTAAGTAGTGCCACTCCAAAGGGAAAACCGTGGTGTTTAGTGTGAAGGAAAGTGGATTTCTTCCATTGCCAGCGTTGGAGGGAAGGGAAATGAAAGTTGGTTTTAAATGATATCCTGAATCCTTCTCAAATAACCTCTCTGGGAGAGGTAACTTCCAGTTCCAGCAGAGTCTGTTGGCACTGTGTGGTGATTTGTACAGCTCTGGGGCTGACCTGAAGCAGGGAGAAAGTGTGAAAGGGTGGGGAGAAGAAACTGTCCTGCACACACACTGTGTGGTGGAGTGGGGTTTGTTTCTGTGGGCTGGGGTTGTGGGGCTTCTTGTGGCCTTCAAATAGTAGCTTTAAATAAAAGCTTGTAACAAACCAGAGCAGCTTCAAAAGCTCCTAAAAAGCAGCTTTGCTGTCATTATGCTGCTCAGGGATGCAGGCAGGAGCTGTTGGCAGGACCTGGTGCCTCCATTTTGCTTTTGCAAAGCTGCTGGTGTTGCTTTGTCACCTGTGGGGACAGGCTGTGTTTGCCAGGTCATCACCATAGAATCCTTTAGGTTGGAAAGGACCTTCAGGATCATCAAGTCCAACCATTAACCCTACTCTGCCAAGCCCAGCACCAAGCCATAGCCACAAGCACTGCATCTGCACGGCTTTTAAACCCCTCCAGGGATGGGGACTGCCCTGGGCAGCCTGGGCCAGAGTCTGATAAACCTTTCAGTGAAAAAATTGTTCCTGCTGTCCAGCCTAACCCTCCCCTGGTGGAAGCAGAGCCCAGTCCTTCTTGTTCTATCACCAGGCACTTGGGAGGAGAGAGCAGTCTGCTCAGATCTTCACTCTGTGCTCCCTGGGTACCCAAGGCAGCTTTCCTTTGGCTCTAGCGTTGGCTCACCTGGGTTTCCTCTTTGCCAGATGGGGCAAATGCTTTTCTCTTTGTAACTGGAATGTGCTGACCTGCAAAGTGCTGTCTCCCAGGGGGTGTAGGAGGTACCTGGAAGGGTCTGGTTACTCAGCCTGTGCTGAATGTCTGCAGGGGTGTAGTGGAAATGGGATCACAGAATTGTTTGCATTGGAAAAGGCCTCTGAGACCATCCAGTCCAACTCTCAACCCAACACCATCATGGTCACTAAACCATGGTCCCAAGTGCCACAGCCACAGGTTTCCTGACCTCCTCCAGGGATGACGACTCCACCACCTCCCTGGCAGCACAGAAGTTTTCCCTAATCTCCAACCTAAGCCTCTCCTGGCACAATTTCAGGCCATGTGCTCTCGTTGGAGCACACATCCCTTGGTTGTGTTGTTCTTTGGTGGTTTGAAAAGAAACAAAGGTGACTGGGCCACAGAGAGAACTCCTGCAGGGGTGAGCAGCCCGGGTTTGGGTTGGCGTTTGCAGAGCGTGCAGCTGGGACAGCCGTCCCCTCGGCCAGGAGCTGCGGGGAGCTGCGCAGCACTGCCCCTGGCGTTGGGCTGTACCGGCTCTGCGTCTGTGGGGGAAGAGAGTCCCGGCACGTCGCGTTTGGGGCAGGCTGGCTGAGCAAGGGGAGGGTGGCTCCTTCTTTTAGAACTAAGTCCTGCATTTTCCCCAAAATAAAGAGGTGATGGCAAAAATTCAAGGCCTGGCTGTTGCTTTGTGAGACACAAAAGCTGTGTGGGTGGAAGAAATGATTACAGGGCTTTTGGATACAGTTCCTCTGGGATTGCCTTCACCGCAAGCAGCCTGGGCAGGTGTTGCAGAGGTTCAGGTGGCTCTGTGCTTGGGGTCCTGGGGATCTGTGCTTGGGGTCTTTGGGATCTGTGCTTCCCAAGGGCCCTGTCCTTGGGTGTGCAGGGCTCAGACAGCCCTGAGGAGCTGGAAGTGGAAATCCTGCTCCCTCCACGGTTTGTGGTGAGAGCCGAGCCATGGGGTCCTGCTCCAGCCTCGTGGGGAGCAGCCTCTTGTGCCTCTCTGCTCCATCAGAGGCAACTGTGCCAGCTTCTAGACTAAGGGAATGGTTTGTGCCAGGAGCTGGGTTGTCTGTCTCAGTCCTTCCCTCTAATACGTTTATGCTAAAAGTGAAAAATAAAAGATTACTTTTGGGTTTCTTTTTGTGAGCACGCTGCTGCGGTTGTGCCAGAAGAGGAGCGTTCTGCTAAGGAGAGGCTGCTGCATGGGACGAGCGCGGGGGAACCAGCCCCAGCGTTCCCTTCACCTGCCTACAGCTGCCCCTGCAGCTGCCCCAGGGCCCCAGCCGAGAGGGGGCCAGGCCGGGTGCTGTCTCCCCGCTGCACTCGGGGGCCCCTGCCCCGTTCTCCCAGCCTTGCTTTTCCGCAGTAATCAGTTAACAAAGCCCTCAGCGCTCCCTAGCGCTTCTAGCGCCGCCGGGACTCGAACCGCGGTCGCCGGCTCCCCGCCGCGGGGGCCGCCGGGGCCGGAAGCGGTGCGGCGCAGTTCCGGGGCCGGCGGTGTCCTCTGCCCGCCCCACCGCCCTCTCTGCACCATGCTGCTCGCCCGGGCCCTGCGCTCCGCCGCCGCCGCCTCCCTGCGCCCGGCGCTCCGCCACCCGCCCCGCCGCCTCCTCCTCTCCTCCCCCTCTCCCCGCGGCCTCCTGCCGCCGCCCGGCGCCGCGCCGCCCCTGGCGCGCTCCCTCTGGCAGCTGGGCGGCGGCTGGCGGACGGCGCTGCTGCGCCCGCGGCGGGGCTCGGCCGGCGGCGTGTCCTGCGGCTGCGGCGGGCTCCACACCGAGGGTGAGCCGGAGGGGTCCCACCGGGGGGGTCCTGCCGGGGGGGGTCCTGCAGGGCGGGGAGCGCGGGGCCCTCGCGCTGCACGTGGCGGGGGGGGCCCGTCCCCAGCGCGGGAAGCGGCGCTGACCCCAACCCCTCTGCCCCGCAGGGGACAAAGCCTTCGCCCAGTTCCTGACGGACGAGATCAAAGAGGAGAAGAAGATCCAGAAACACAAATCCCTGCCCAAGGTGTCCGGCGGGTGGGAGCTGGAGGTGCACGGCACCGAGGCCAAGCTGGTGCGGAAGATCGCCGGCGAGAAGTGAGTGCGGCCCTGCGGAGCGGCTCTGTGCGCCCGGGGGCTGCGAGGCAGTAACTGGGGAGTGACCCTGCTGAGGGGCCTGGAGCATCGCTGTGGGGAACAAGGGCCGAGAGCCCTGGGGCTGGCGCCTGGATCAGAGCAGCCCCAGAGGGGACCTGAGCAGTGCTCAGCAGGAGCTGAAGGAGCTGTGGGGGGACAATTTTTTACATAACTTTGTTCTTGCCCAGTGGTATAAAGCTTCCTGCAGTGTTCCTGGAAGCTGGAAAAGGGCAGATTGAGACTGGAGATGAGGAAGAAATTCTTACCAGTGAGGGTGGGGAGACACTGGAGCAGGTTGCCCAGGGCGGCTGTGGCTGCCTCCTGCCTGGAGGTGTTCAAGGCCAGGCTGGATGAGGCTGGTGGGAGGTGTCCTTGCCCACGGCAGGGGTGGAACTGGACAATCTTCAGGGTCTCTTCCAGCCCATGCTGTGATTCCTGCATGAAAGGAACCAGTTCAGCCCAGCAAAGCTTGCTCAAGAGAGCAGCTGGAGGAAGGCAGCAGCACTCAAGTGTCTTTACCTGCAGTACTTGGGTTGGTTCTGGCTGTGTGAACTCCACACCACGAGGCTGTCCCCAGAGCAGGGATTTGGGTGGGTGTGTGCTGAGTGCACTCCAAGCTGAGCTGTTTGTGTTTCTCCTGAAGGATAACAGTCACCTTCAACATCAACAACAGCATTCCACCCTCAGCTGATGATGAGCCACAAGAAGGGCAGAAGCCTGATGAGCAGGAGGTAACTCCCTGGATGTGGCTTCAGTGATGGGAATGCAGAGGGAAGTTAGAACCTTGCCCTTAAGGGGTTTTGCCTCTGGGTATTTGGGAGCTGGAAGTCACAAAGTGCTGCTAGTTCTGGGTTGGCCACCACTGGGCTGTGACCCTCCTGACTGCAGCAGAAAGGCAGAGCAGGGTGGGAGGGCCCCAGAGGGCAAATGGCAGCACTGGGGACGCTTCCTCCATTGCCTTCCCTCCTGGCCATGCTGTACCCAGGGGAAGGAGCAGTGCACTTGGTCTGTGAGCAGGCTGTGCCCTGCCAGGTGTCCTCCATGAGGAGGGCAGGCACAGGCAGCTCCTGGCACTGTGGAGGGACCCATCCAGGTGAGCTGTGGGTTGTTAGGGAGGGACAGATGCTGCCAGCTGCCCTTTTACCTGTGTGAGCAGAGCAGAGAGGGGGCTGAGGGCCGTTGGTGAGTCTGAAGAAAGGTTGGGTTGTCCTTGGCCAGGTTGGAGGCTCCAGAGAGAAGGTGAAGGGCCAAGCTGTGCTGTGCTGCCAGCACCTTGGCTCCTGTTCAGCCTCCAGTGCTGATGCAACTTTTCTCTTTTTCAGCCTGAGCTTACATCAACTCCCAACTTTGTTGTGGAGGTGATAAAGGATGACACAAAGCAGACCCTGGTTCTGGACTGCCATTACCCTGAGGATGAGGTGGGTGTCAGCCTGCAGCCAGCCCTGGGCTGGGCCTTGCTGTGTGCAGAGAGCACAGGCTCCTTATCTCTGCTTTTCCAAACGTGATAGCGAGTGGTGGTGTTTGCAAGGACACTCTCTGGGGAGGTAGTTCCCCTCCTCCCTCACCTGCTGACCAGCTGCTGATGGAACTCTGTTGGAGAAGGGAGGCTGAACTTGGCACAGCAGCTTGAGAGGGGTGAGAATGGCCACAAAAGGAAAGAGTTGATAGAGGGCCTTAGTAACTCACAAATCTCGGTGTCCCCAAGAGAAGCAGGGATGAGAAACAGGGGAGAGCTTTGGTTCACCCTGACCTTTGTGGTTTATTCTGTTACCAGCTGCTCTATGCAGCCAGCCCTGCCCAGCAAGGCTTGTGCCACTGTGGGAGCAGCTCTGGGAGGAGCAAAGGCTGAGAGCCTGGAGAGGAGCAGCCCCAGAGGGCAGCTGAGCAATGCTTACAAATATCTGCAGGGTGGGGGGCGAGAAGGGGCCAGGCTCTCTGCAGTGCTGGCCTGTGGTAGGACAAGGGGCAGGGCACACAGACTGGAACCCAGGAGCTTCCACCTCAATAGGAGGAGAAAGTTGTTTGTTGTGAGGGTGCTGGAGGCCTGGAGCAGGCTGCCCAGAGAGGTTGTGGAGTGTCCCTGCCTGGAGAGAGCCTACCTGGATGTGCTCCTGGGTGACCCTGCTCTGACAGGGGGCTTGGACTGGATGGTCTCCCTTCCAGCCCCTACCACTGTGATCTGGGGAGGGTTAGACAGAGCTGTGCAGGGGTTTAGGGCTACAGAAAAGGGTTTTGACATTGTTGTAAAGCTCAAGCTGCTGCTGGCCAGCAGGGCACCGCTGGCGGCGGGAGCTGGGCACGGGTGGCCAGCAGGGCACCGCTGGCGGCGGGAGCTGGGCACGGGTGGCCAGCAGGGCACCGCTGGCGGCGGGAGCTGGGCACGGGTGGCCAGCAGGGCGCCGCTGGCGGCGGGAGCTGGGCACGGGTGGCCAGCAGGGCGCCGCTGGCGGCGGGAGCTGGGCAGTGGGAGCTGGGCACTGGTGGCTGGCATGGCGCCGCTGGCGGCGGGAGCTGGGCACGGGTGGCCGGCTGGGCGCCGCTGGCGGCGGGAGCTGGGCACGGGTGGCCAGCAGGGCGCCGCTGGCGGCGGGAGCTGGGCAGTGGGAGCTGGGCACTGGTGGCTGGCAGGGCGCCGCTGGCGGTGGGAGCTGGGCACAGGTGGCCAGCAGGGCGCCGCTGGCGGCGGGAGCTGGGCACTGCTGGCCGGCTGGGCGCCGCTGGCGGCGGGAGCTGGGCAGTGGGAGCTGGGCACTGGTGGCTGGCAGGGCGCCGCTGGCGGCGGGAGCTGGGCACGGAGCTCGGGAGCTGCTGTGTCCTGTGTGTGCACGCTGGGGAGGGGCCAGGCACAGCTGTAGGACTGCTCTTGAGGTGTTGCCTGTGGTGTGAGTCCTGGCTTTGGGATGAGGCTGGTGAAGGTGCCCCGCAGTTGGAGCTGCCTGCCTTGCATTGCCCTCCCTTTCAGATTGGACACGAGGGAGAGGAGGAAAGCGACATCTTCACCATCCGGGAGGTCAGCTTCCAGCCCACGGGAGAGTCCGACTGGAAGGACACCAACTACACCCTCAACACAGACTCCCTGGACTGGGTGAGTGCTGCTCATACACAGGCCCTGTGCTGCAGGGTACCTCAGGGTCTCGTCCAGACATCTGCCTGTGAGTCCTGTCCCAGATGCCAGAGAGGAGGCTTTGCCCTGCTCCACCCCAGGGTGCCACAGGATTGTGGTTCTGCTGCCAGCTGAGCAGTGTTAGGTGGTCCCAGCAGTTGTGCAGTGCTGGTGGCATGATTGGCAGTCACAGAGTCCCAGCATGGTGGGGCTGGACCTCTGGAGCTCACCCAGTCCAACTCCAGCAGGGCACCCCCAGCAGCTTGCCCAGGGGCACAGTGCCCAGGGGGGGGTTGGAAGCTCTCCACACAAGGACACTCCACAACCTCTCTGGGCAGCCTGCTCCAGGCCTCCAGCACCCTCACACCAAACAACTTGCTCCTCCTCTTCACATCCACCCTCCTGGGCTCCAGGCTGTGCCCCTTGCTGCCCCTTGTGCTGTCCCTGGGCACCACTCAGCAGAGTCTGGCCCCAGCCTCTTGCCCCCCACAGCTCCTTTAGCTCTTGCTGAGCATTGCTCAGCTGCCCTCTGGGGCTGCTCTGCTCCAGGCTCTCAGCCTTTGCTCCTCCCAGAGCTGCTCCAGGCCCCTCAGCAGCTCTGCAGCCTCCCCTGGGCTCTCTCCAGCAGTTCTCTGTCTCTCTGAACTGGCTGCAAAGTTCAAGAATGGCTACAAGGGACTCCCCCTGCTGGGATCCTGTGCCCTGTTCCATCCTGCCATACCCCCCACCATCCCTCTTCCCTCCAACCATCACAGCCAAGGTCAGGCCTGCTGAGCAGGGGGGTGAGCAGCTCCCTGGTCCCCTGGGGGGACCGTTTCAAAAGCAGCCCTGGCCAGCTGCTTCTGCTAAGGAAGCCTCCTGTGGCTTGCCTGCAGGCTCTGTATGATCACCTGATGGATTTCCTGGCTGACAGAGGCGTGGACAACACCTTTGCTGATGAGTTAATAGAGCTCAGCACTGCCCTGGAGCACCAGGAGTACATCAAGTTCCTTGAAGACCTCAAAAGCTTTGTCAAATGCCAGTAGGTTGGGCTGGGAACCTTCTCATCACGTGTGGGCATCCCACAGCACTGCTCCAGCCAGCAGCCCCCAGCTGCACCCTCACAGCAGGGAGGGAGAGGAAGCAGCTTTGGCTTTGGAGAGCCAGGAGTCTCTCCTGCAGCTGGGCATTGGTATTTATCTTGCAGCCCAGATCAAGGTCTCTGCCATCATGGCCCAGAATTGCCTCACCCTTCCTGGTGGCTTTTGTACAAATAATGAATGTGAAGAATAAAACCTGTTCAACATACCACTGAGCTGCTGCTGCCTCCTCTGCTGGCTCTGCCACAAGCTGCACAGAACTGGGGCTGGGCCCAAGCCAGTGCTGCAGCAGCTGCTCACAGCTGGTGCTCAGCACTGCTGTGTTCTGCTCTGGAGTGTGCTCCAAGGAAAACCACCCAGCAGCTCCAGCCAGCAGCATGCCCTCTGTCAGCACTGCTGGCCAAGGTGATGAATGTGTCAGGGAACAGACCTCAGGGTTACAAACTGTGTGTTGGAGTCCTCTGAATGAGGGATGTGCTGCCAGAAGCTGCTGTGGCAGCACTCGTGCAGAGAAACACCTGAGAGAGGCTGGGGCACAGATCCAGCACAACTGGAACTGCTGCTCAGAGGCACTGCTGCTGGCTGCTCCTCAAACCACCGTCTCCCTTCTCACCTGCAGGCCACAAGTGAGGTTGAAACAGCCTCCAGCTTTCAGTGTGAGATGGCTGAAGTACACCACCGAGGCTGAAATACACTAGAGAAGTTTATTTCCAAGTAGACACTGTGCCATTGAAAGTGCAGGGCAAGGCAGGGCTGCCTCTTCAAGTAGCTTCTTGACACAGCAGGTAAAAACAGTCCTGTAGCAGCTCTGGGGTTAGTCCTGAAGCCTTCCAGTAAAAGAGACAAAGCAGCAACTGGAGCAGCTCAGAGGAGAATTGTCCAGGAGTCACAGACCTTTATAAATGGGAGAAAAGGAATCATTGGTGTGCAGTGCAGAGCCTTCAGCTCTGCTCCTCACACTCCTCACAAGGGTGTTAGGGAAGCAGCAAAGCTAAGAGCTTGCTGGCTCCAGCTTGAGCCCAGGGCTGGGGGGGTGTCTGCCCAGAGGCTGCAGCTCAAGTGAGTGGTAAAACCTTCCTTGAAGCACCTCAGCAGCTGCTTCACATAAAGCTTGGAAGGTAAAGTGAGACAGCTAAGGCACTGTGACAGTCCCTATGGGGACAGGCTGAGAGCTGGGGCTGTTCAGCCTGGAGAAGAGAAGGCTCCAGGGAGACCTCAGAGCAGCCTTCCAGTACCTGAAGGGCTCCAGGAGAGCTGGGGAGGGACTTGTGACAAGGGCTGGGAGTGCCAGGCCGAGGCACAATGGCTTTGAGCTGGGAGGGGGGAGATTGAGACCTCCCTGGAGGTGCTCAAGGCCAGGCTGGATGAGGCTTTGAGCAAGCTGGGCTGGTGGGAGGTGTCCCTGCCCATGGCAGGGGGCTGGCACTGGGTAATCTTGCAAGTCCCTTCCACCCCAACCCATTCTGTGGCTCCCTGATCCTACGAAGCATTCCCTAACCCAGCACTTAAGGGAAATTTAGTCATTTGACTCCTCCTTTCACAGCTGCTGGTAATCAGAAGCAAAACCATTCCCAGGGAGGGCTGTGGAGAGAGCAGGGAGCCCCTGCCCTGGCACCGCTGCTGCTCGCGCTCCCTGCCCAGCTGGGCAGCGCTGCAGGCCCCCCGGGCTCACCGCGCAGCTCATCAGCAGATTGGTCTCCTCCAGGCCCCTGGTGGCAGTGAACTCCGGCCTGTGGGAGCACCTCTGGCTGTGCTCTGTGACAGTGCTCTCCAGGAGACTCCTGAGCCTCCCTTCAGTCATGTCCTGGGAAACAGGGGGGCACAAGACACCTGAAGCTGCTGTCTGCAGCTGCAGCCTGGCCCCGGGCAGCAGCTGCGAGCTGGCACATGCAACACCCAGCTTACCTGTGTGCTGATGTGCAGCCCACACTGGCAGAGCACCAAGTGGTTCCTCACAGTCAGGCTGTTCCTGGACACAATATGCAAGGAGCATCATCAGCACCACGGCCTGAGCATGGGGAGGTCTTGGCAGAGACCCTCTCGGCTGGAGATGATCGCTCCAGGGGGCTTAGCTGTTGGAATTAACACTAACAGCAGCCTTCCCCCACTGCCTTTGCCCATCCCCAAGCCCAGGCTGCTGTAAGGGGAGTGGAGGAGCTCGGTGCCACCCCCAAGGCCCTGCTTACTTCCTGCAGACAGGGCAGATGAGCTGCTCAGGGGCATCCCAGCCCTCCAGCACGGCGTCGAGGCACTCCTGGTCGAACCGCAGGCTGCGTTCGTACTCCTCCAGCACCGACTGCTCTGCACACAGCGAAGCAACCCTCAGGCAGCTGCTGCCAGCACAGCTCTGCTGCTGGGCAAGGGAGCCTGAAGCAGCCACTCCTTGCTGAATTCTTGCTTGGGGTCAGACTTCCACCCTTGATGGGCTCATTCCTGCTGGGGTTTCCCTTTCTCCTACAAGCAGTCTGCAGCCACTCTCCCGTGGGTGACGTCTTCCAACCAACACCTCTGAACTGATTGATGCAGGTTCCCACAGCTCCCAAGCACCTCACTCCTGTTCCTCTCCCCTCATTAGCTTCCCACAAACCTTAAAACATCCCCTAAAACTGTCCAAAAAGGGTCTCAGTGCATCAGGTTTCTAAGGAGGCTCTCCCCCTACATCACATGGCCCAGAGGAACCATGGAGTGAAGCCTCCGCAAGTCTGAATGCCCAGAAGCCAGAGCTACCACAGACCACATGTGGCAGCAAGTCAGAGAATGTACCTTGCAAGATCAGTTCTTGTTGGATCTCCTCCAGTACTGCCAGCTCATCAGGGTCCTCCAGCATCTGAGAGGTGCATCAGTTAGTGACTGTTCCTCCTGGCTACTGCCTCACTTGGCTTTCAGCACCTGACTGAGCTGCCACTGCAGAGTGCATTCCCCCTGCTGCTGCTTCTGTCTGCTCAGAATCGCTATTGGCAGAGCCCTGCACTGCAGGAAGCCCTCTGCTGGGAGGCCAGGCTGAGAGAGTTGGCCTTGGGCAGCCTGCAGAGGAGAAGGCTCCAGGGAGAGCTGCTGGTGGCCTTGCAGTGCCTCAAGGGGAGATCAGAAAGCTGGGGACAGAGTTTGGAGCGGGGCCTGTGGTGCCAGGCCAAGGGGGGATGGTTTGAACTGAGAGAAGGAGATGGAGAGTGGAGAGAAGGAGAAATGTTTGACACTGAGGCTGGGGAGAGCCTGGCCCAGGCTGCCCAGAGAGCTGCCCCATGGCTGGCAGCAGTGCAGCTCAGGGTGTGTGGGGCTGGATGAGCTTGGAAGGTCTCTTCCCACCCAAGCCACAATTCTATGATAATCATCTGTGCAAGGCCACCCACAGCAGATCCCAGAGCAGAGCCTGCCCAAGGGTTTGGTTTTCAGAAGACTGCAGTTTCAGTCCTGTTCCGAGGAGTGGTCAGACACAGACCAACTCTGGAAACTGCAGATGATTCACACACAGTCTGTGAAGGAAATGAGGACATTCCCAACTCGTGGCCCATAGGCAGCACTTCCACAGCACAGCAGCCAGCTGCAGGAGGAAGCCCAGACACAGAGCCTCGCCCACTCCAACCACGACAGACCAGAGCTGCAGAGATGTCTCTGGTACACCTGCACAGGACACACAGCAGCAGCCCAAGCGTTTGTACTGACCTGGTCCAGGGCCTCCACTGCCCCCAGGGCTGGCAGGCTCTGCTGCCCGGCCTGCAGCGTCTGCCACTCTATCTCCATCACCTCCTGCACCAGCAGCGCGCCGGTGCCCGGGCTGCAGACCCTCTCCCCGGCCTGGCGGTACCGGTCCAGCAGTTTTGATCGACTGCTCCTCAGCCTCTCCATGCAGCGCTTAGGAGGGAACAAACCAACACGGGGCCCTTAGTGCTGGCGTGAGGAAAGGGCTCCAGCGCGGAGGGCATCCCGAAGGGACTGCCCGGGAGCGGGCTGACAGCTCCCGCCTCGACCGGCCGCGCCAGACCCTCACAGGGAAGGCTCAGGAAGGGCCTGGCTCGGCCTTCTCACACCGCCGGGAGGGACCGAGTCGGGCCGGGCCGGACCAAGCCGGGGGCAAAGCAGCGGTCAGGGCTCCCCTACCCGGGCCCCACTCACCCGGCGGTAGGTCTCTTTCCAGGGCGGCGCGGCCGGGCTCTTGTACCGAGCGCGGTGCCGCCGGAGCGGGGACTCCATGGCCCGCGGAGCGCCAGCGCCGCGAGGCACGCCGGGAAATGTAGTCCCGGGGGCGCAGGGAACAGGAAGTGACCCAGAGATGTACCGGAAGTGGCTCCGCGGAGCGCAGGAAGTGGCCCCGCGAGATACCGGAAGTGGCTCCGCGGAGCGCCGGAAGTGGCGCAGGTGGCGAGGCGGCGCCGATGGCGGGCGAGTGGGGCTCGGCCGAGCAGTGGCGAGCGGCCCTGCCGCAGCACGCCGTGCTCAGCCGCCTCCGTGACCGCGTCCCTGCCACAACCACCCGGCCGCCGCTCATCCGCAACCTCCTCTTCGGCCTCGACGGGGATCTGCTCCTCTGGGACGGGGAGTGCAGCGCGCTCCACACCATCGGCCTCCGCCGCCTCGGCGGGCCCGACCCCGCGGCGCTTAGCCGGTACCAGGTGGGGCCTGGCGCCGGGGAGGCTGTGAGGGGCCGGCGAGAGGGGATGAAGGCAGCGGGAGCTCTGATGGGAGCGGGGCTGAGCGGAGCCGGCAGCGAAGGCCCCGCGGCGGTGCTCACCCTTCGGCCTGCCCTCGGTGGCTCTTTGCTCAGTGAGATCTCCGGCTTTGGCCTTGGCTGTGGCGAGGAGCGAGTTCTTGTCTCATTGTGCATCTTGTAGCTGCTGTATAACTCAGTCGAGATGTACCACTCTTCTGTGAACAATATCAGTACGGGCTGAGGGGTGAAGGGCTGGAGAAGGACTGGACAGGAGCCAGCACCAGGCGCTGCCAAGCCACCCCCAGCCTGACCTGGGCTGATCCCCAGCAGTGTGGGCAGCAGGGGCAGGGAGGGGACTCTGCCCCTCTGCTGTGCTCTGCTGAGACCTCCCTGCAGTGCTGGGGCAGCTCTGGAGCCCTCAGCACAGACAGGGACCTGGGGGAGCAGGCCCAGAGGAGGCCACAGCAGTGCTGGCAGGGCTGGAAGCCCTCTGCTGGGAGGCCAGGCTGAGAGAGTTGGCCTTGGGCAGCCTGCAGAGGAGAAGGCTCCAGGGAGAGCTGCTGGTGGCCTTGCAGTGCCTCGAGGGGAGATCAGAAAGCTGGGGACAGAGTTTGGAGCGGGGCCTGTGGTGCCAGGCCAAGGGGGGATGGTTTGAACTGAGAGAGGGAGATGGAGAGTGGAGAGAAGGAGAAATGTTTGACACTGAGGCTGGGGAGAGCCTGGCCCAGGCTGCCCAGAGAGCTGCCCCATGGCTGGCAGCAGTGCAGCTCAGGGTGTTTGGGGCTGTGAGCAAGCTGCTCTGGTTGGGGATGTCCCTGCTGGCTGCAGGGGTTGGGCTGGATGAGCCTGGAAGGTCCCTTCCCACCCAGCCCGGGCTGTGGTTGTGTGGTGGCTTGTCCTTACTCCAGTGTTTGTGTTTGCAGACCCTCCTCTGCATAGACCCTCCCCTGTTTGAGGTCTACCAGACGCTGCTGAGCCCCACCCAGCATCATGTGGCTCTGGTGGGCACCAAGGGGCTCATGGTGCTGCAGCTGCCCAAGCGCTGGGGCAAGAACTCGGAGTTTGAAGGTGGCAGATCCACAGTCAACTGCAGGTGGGTGAGACCTCAGGGGCCCAACACCACCCTGCCCCTGCTGTGTTTCCTCCACGGTCTCTCCTCTCTGGGGCTGCACAGACATGGCAGAGTTTGGCTGTGTCTGGGCTGTAGGGACAGTCAGCAGTGATGTTGTTTTGGCTGCTTGCCAGGGACCCTAATGAGTGACCTTCTAAACATGCTGCCACTGCTGAGGAGCAAGCTGCTCCCCTCTGCTGTCCTCCAGCCTTCCTGGGGTTCTCTGGGGTGGCTAAGAGCAAACTTCCACCTGGAGGTATAACAAAGTGCCTCCACAGTATCACCAAGGTTGAAAGAGACCTCAAAGATCATCGAGTCCAAGCTGTCACCACAGACCTCATGACCAGACCATGGCACCAAGTGCCACATCCAATCCCCTCTTGAACACCTCCAGGGACGGTGACTCCACCACCTCCCTGGGCAGCACATCCCAATGGCCAATGACTCTCTCTGGGAAGAACTTTCTCCTCACCTCCAGCCTAAACCTCCCCTGGCACAGCTTGAGACTGTGTCCTCTTGTTCTGGTGCTGGTTGCTAGAGAGAAGAGCCCAACCCCTTCCTGGCTACAACCTCCCTTCAGGGAGTTGTAGAGAGCAATGAGGTCTCCCCTGAGCCTCCTCTCCTGCAGGCTAAGCAACCCCAGCTCCCTCAGCCTCTCCTCCCAGGGCTGTGCTCAAGGCCTCTCCCCAGCCTTGTTGCCCTTCTCTGGACACCTTCAAGTGCCTCCATGTCCTTCCTAACCTGAGGGGCCCAGAACTGGACACAGGACTCAAGGTGTGGCCTAACCAAAGCAGAGTACAGGGGCACAATGACCTCCCTGCTCCTGCTGGCCACACTGTTCCTGCTGCAGGCCAGGATGCCATTGGCCTTCTTGGCCCCCTGGGCACACTGCTGGCTCATGTTCAGGCAGCTGTCAATCATCACCCCCAGGTCCCTCTCTGTTTGGCAGCTCTCAGCCACTCTGCCCCCAGCCTGTAGCTCTGCCTGGGGTTGCTGTGGCCAAAGTGCAGCCCCTGGCACTTGGACTTGTTGAATGCCATCCTGTTGGCCTCTGCCCATCTGTCCAGCCTGGCAAGGTCCCTCTGCAGAGCCCTTCTGCCCTCCAGCAGATCAACTCCTGCTCCCAGCTTGGTGTCATCTGCACATTTGCTGATGACTGTCTCTATGCCCTCATCCAGATCATCAATGAAGATATTGAACAGGCTGGGGGCCCAGCACTGATCCCTGGGGCACACCACTGGTGCCTGGCTGCCAGCTGGCTGTGGCACCATTCACCACCACTCTCTGGGCTCAGCCTCCAGCCAGTTCCTCACCCAGCTCAGAGTGCTGCTGTCCCAGCCAGGGGCTGACAGCTTGGCCAGGAGGTTGCTGTGGGGGATGGTGTCAAAGGCCTTGCTGAGGTCCAGGCAGACCACATCCACAGCCTGCCCCACAGCCACCAGGCAGTCACCTGGGCATGGAAGGAGCTCAGGTTGGTCAGGCAGGACCTGCCCTTCCTAAGTCCCTGTTGGCTGGACAGGTACAGTTGTGCCTCCAGCTTTGAGAGGAGTACAGCTAATGGCTTTGGCACTTTTTACCTGGGTTCCTAGCTCCTCTTCCCCAGCTTGCCTTCAGAAGCCAGCTCTGGGTCTCTTGTCACTGTGTACTTCTGCTTTGTATTTCAGCACAATTCCCATTGCAGAAAGGTTTTTCACCAGCTCAACCTCTCTGACCCTGAAGCACGCTGCCTGGTATCCCTGTGAGACCCTGGAGCCCCACATTGTGCTCCTGACTTCAGATAACACTATAAGGTAAAACCTCTTTGCACTGCAGGAGCCAAGTGGTGTGTCCTTGCCATGGCCAGTTGGGTTCTCTGCCCTGCCACTCCTGGCAGGGTTACCTGTGAGCAGGAGCTGGGAGCAGTTCCAGGTGATGCCAGCCGGTGTCCCTGCCCCAGCAGGGCTCCTGCAGCACTGCCAGCTGAGTCACCTGCCCTGCTCTTCCTTCTCTCCAGGTTTTACAATCTGAAGGTTCCTCAGAGCCCTGTCAAAGTGATTGCCCTTTCAGACACTGAGGAGGAGACCCTGAAAATCAACCGAGGGTAGGTGTGCTGCTGCCTTCTGCGAGGGCTTTGCGCAGCGCAGGCTCGGGAGTCAGCTGCGGTTCGATGAGGGACAATCTGCCTGGAACTCCAGTGGGACTCTGGTCATGGGATTCTTCCTAGCACAGGGATGGCACTTCTGAGGTGCTGCTTTGTGCCATCCTAAAGGACAGCAGCACCAAGGTGTCGAGCTGGGTGGCTGTCGGAGCAGTCACTGGGGGAGTGCAGAGGGCTTCAGAGCGGCTTTTGGAGGGGGGAGTGCAGAGATCTTTTGATTTCCCTCTTGGCCTCCTTGGGAAGGGAGAGCTTGAGGGTCTCTGCTAGTCACAGCCTGATGCACTGCACAGGGATGGGATCCCAGAGGAGTGCTGCTTGGCAAAGCCCTTTGAGCTCATCCAGGCCAGCCACCCTCTGACTCTGCCAAGGCTGGGGCTGAGCCATGGCCCTCAGCACCACATCTCTGCCTCTTTGAAACCCCTCCAGGGATGGGCGTTCAACCACATCCCTGGGCAGCCTGGGCCAGGCTTTGAGAACCCTATCAGTGAAGAAGTTTGTTCTCCTGTCCAACCTAAGCCTCCCCTGGGGCAGCTTGAGGCCACTTCCTGCTGTCCTCAGTGCCTCTCCCCCTTGTCTCCTGGGAGCTGTGCTGGAGGCTGCGGTGCAGGAGGAAGATGTCAGCTGTGTGCTCTGGCGGGTGTTCAGCAGGTCAGAAGAGTTCTGGAGAGGTGCTGAGGAGGCATTTGCCAGCTGATGCTCTGCCCTGGTTCTGCCTTGTCCCCAGGAGAGCCTACACAGCCTCGCTGGGGGAGACCGCGGTGGCCTTTGACTTCGGGCCCCTGGTGCCGGTGCCGAAGAGCGTGCTGGGGCAGCGAGGGGGTGAGGAGGTGCTGGCATACCCCCTCTACATCCTCTATGAGAATGGAGAGACCTTCCTCACCTACATCAGCCTGCTGCAGAGGTGGGGCCACATCCTCCTCAGCGTTCCTGGGCTGCTGCTGTCTCTGTGCAGCGCTGGGGCTGCAGGGCCTTCGCTCTCTGCAGCTGGGGCTCTGGCCTGGGTGGGGGCTGGGCTGAGCTGCAGTGCTCTGCAGCTTGGGTTCTCTCTGTGCAGTGCCAGTGGACTGAAACCCAACAATCCTGTGGATTTAATCCAGTGTTGTGGCAGTACACATTTCAGCTTTATTCACCTAGAGGTTCAGGTTTCCCCTGCTGGGAATCCACTGGCCACTGTCTACCATCAGCAAGCTGAACTGCAGGTGCTGCACTGTTACAGCACCACAGAATCATAGAACCAGCAGGGTTGGCAAAGATCTCTAATGTCAGCCAGTCCAGCTTGCAGCCCAACACCACCATGGCCCCAGGTGCCATGGCCACAGGTTTCTGGAACCCCTCCAGGGATGGGGACTCCACCACCTCCCTGGGCAGCCTCTGCCAGTCCCGGACCACTCTGGCACCAAAGCAACTTCTCATCTCCAACCTAACCCTGCCCTGATCCATCAGATCGGTGTCTGGGGCTGTTCAGATGTGTTGTGGGGCCCTTGGTTCACAGCATGGGCATCCTGAGCTGTGGCAGTGGCATCTGAAGAGAGGGAATGTTTGAAGGTCTTAGAGGGTTGGCAGCTGTGTTTCATAAGGAAAAGCCAAGGATTGAATGCAAGAGAAGCTTGAGCAAACTGAGAAGAAGGTGGAGAACTTGTGAGCTCCCAGGGTGAGTGGATGTTAAGATGTGGTATTTAGGCTACAGACTGCTCTGTCTGCCTCAGCACAGAGCAGATCCTGTCTTGGGCTGTAGCCCTTCAGAAGCTCCACCTGGAGAACTGCCACCCCACAAAACGCTGCTTGTGAAGTGCCTCATTAAGCAAGAAGCCAATGAAGCAGGAAGGATAATTAACCTGAGCTTTCCCTGGGTGCTTTGTGTCCCGTGACAATGTTTCCTCTTGCACTTATTGCTGTCTGGTTTGGTTGCTTTGGAAGCAGGAACCATGAAGTGCTGAGCTCCAGCCTCTGTCCTCAGATCTCACTGGGTCAGACTCCTGCTGTGCTCCACTTGGATGGAACTGGACACAGCCCCAAACCTTGGCCTGGTTTGGGTTTTTCTCTTACATCATTCTGCTTCTTTAGTCACTTATTGGAGTCCCAGTGGACAGCAAGTTCTCCATGGCACAGCAATGTGCCCTTGTGCCAGGTGGGCCACTGGCACCCTGGGGGGCAGCAAGAAAAGCGTGGCCAGCAGCTCTAGGCAGGTGCTCTGCTCTGCTGAGACCCCCCCTGGAATCCTGTGTCCAGTTCTGGGCTCCCCAGTGAAAGAGACTTGCTGGAGAGAGTCCAGCAGAGATCTCTGAGGGTGATGAAGGGACTTGGAACATCTCTGCTGTGAAGAAAGACTGAGGGCCCTGGGAGTGTTTAGTCTGGAGAGGAGAAGGCTGAGGGGGATCTGATCACTGCCTCTCAATAGCTGAGGGGTGGGGGTCAGGAGGAAGGGGCCAGGCTCTGTTTGGTGGTGCCCAAGGACAGGCTGGAACCCAGGAATAAATTTGTTTGGTGTGAGGGTGCTGGAGCCCTGGAGCAGGCTGCCCAGAGAGGTTGTGGAGTGTTTCAAGCCCTCCCTGGCTGCCCTGCTCCGGCAGGGCTTGGACTGGATGACCTCCAGAGGCCCCTTCCAGCCCCTAACCTTCTGTGATTCTGCAGCTGCTGTGCAGCAGGCAGCAGTGGGGAGCCCTCCTTGGCCCCCCTGCTGTGAGCCCCCCTTCTTCATTGCAGCACCAGGAGCCTGGGCAGGCTGCTGGGCCCCCTGCCCATGCACCCCGCGGCAGAGGACAACTACGGCTACGACGCCTGCGCGGTGCTGTGCCTGCCCTGCGTGCCCAACATCCTGGTGATCGCCACCGAGGCAGGGCTGCTCTACCACTGCGTGGTGCTGGATGGGGAGGAGGAGGAGGAGCAGGTACCTGCCCTGGGCTCTGCTCTGCCCTGCACCATTCCCTCTAGTCACAGCTCCTGGCTGCAAGCTGGCAGAGGGGCCTGGCAGCGAACGCCAAGTGCCAGCCCACGAGGTGCGGCCAGGCTGCCTCCTGTGCCAGCCAGGCTCTGGGATGTGGGTGACTTCCAGGGCCAGTTGTGTGTATCCTTGGTGGCCAAGAAGGGCAAAGGTGTCCTGGGGGTGGCCAGCAGGGCAAGGGATTTTCTCCTCTCTCTCTCTGCTCTGCCCTAGTCAGGCCACATCTGCAGTGCTGGGTCCAGTTCTGGGCTCCCCAGTTCAAGAGACAGAGAACTGCTGGAGAGAGTCCAGGGGAGGCTGCAGAGCTGCTGAGGGGCCTGGAGCAGCTCTGGGAGGAGCAAAGGCTGAGAGCCCTGGGGCTGAGAGCCTGGAGCAGAGCAGCCCCAGAGGGGCAGCTGAGCAATGCTCAGCAAGAGCTGAAGGAGCTGTGGGGGGCAAGAGGCTGGGGACAGACTCTGCTGAGTGGTGCCCAGGGACAGCACAAGGGGCAGCAAGGGGCACAGCCTGGAGCCCAGGAGGTTGGATGTGAAGAGGAGGAGCAAGTTGTTTGTTGTGAGGGTGCTGGAGGCCTGGAGCAGGCTGCCCAGAGAGGTTGTGGAGTGTCCTGGTGTGGAGAGCTTCCACCCCCCCCCGGGCATTGTGCTGCTGGGCACTGTGCTGTGGGTGCTCTGCTTTAGGGGGGGGTGGACTGGACGGTCCCCAGAGGTCCTTTCCAGCCCCTCCCTGCTGGGGTTCTGGCATTCCAAACAGAAACTGTCTCTGGGACAGACTCATTCCGAGTAGGAAAGGCACTTGAAGGACTTTCCCTGACCACAAGTCAGGGACCCTGGCCTAGGTCCTGTCCCTTTCTTGCTGCAGCTGGTGTTGCCATGTCTATCTCCATGATGCCTCACAGAAGAATTCACTTTGTTCACAGTCAGAAAAGTCTTGGGACCCAAGAGCTGATCTCATCCCTTCCCTGTACGTGTTTGAGTGTGTTGAGCTGGAGCTCGCGCTGAAGCTGGCATCAGGAGATGAAGAAGAACCTTTGGAGTCTGATTTCTCTTGCCCCATCAAACTGCACCGAGGTAGGGCTGCTGCTGGGCTTTCCCCTGCTTCATTCCAGGTCATCAGGGTCGAGGTGTTCACAGGGTCCACTGGTGGCAGAGCAAGGAATTGCCTCCTGCCTTGAGTGCCGAGGGGAGAGCAAGCCTGGGCGGTGCCTCGGCGCTTGCCCCAGGGCAGGTTCCAGCCGGGCTCCTCACGCTGGGTTCCTCCAGCTGTGGCTTACAGAGTAGAAGTGGTTCATCTGTGTTGACCCCCCCCTGGAAGGAGCTTCTGTGGGGGTGTTGATGCTGGGGGAAGAACTAGAGTCTGCTCATGGGACTGTGGTGGGGCAGGACACAGGGGTTGAGTCTTCCTGGTCAGAGCACTGCCCTGCTGGCTTCCTCCCTTTGCTCTTGACTGAGAGATGTGGGACAGGAGGAGATCCAAGCAGGGCAGCAGCTGCTGCCAGCAGAACTCATCCTCCAGCTCAGCTCCTGGGAGCAAGATGTTGATGCTGCCTGCACAGCAGATTGATGCAGGCTGGGAGGATGAATTCTCCAGCTTGCTGTTGGGATTTCAGATCCCAAGTGTGCCTCCAGATACCACTGCACGCACGAGGCCGGTGTGCACAGCGTGGGGCTCACCTGGATTGAGAAGCTGCACAAGTTCCTGGCCTCAGGTGAGTCTGAGGCCCTCTCACGTGTGGAGGGGCCTGAGCAGCTCCCTACCAGCTTGGTGATGTGGGGAGCACTGAGAGCCCCTCCCCCTGCAGAGGGCTCTGCTGCATTCTGACAAATCTCCTTGCAGATGAAGAAGACAAAGACAGTTTGCAAGAGCTGGGGGCAGAGCAGAAGTGCTTTGTTGAGCACATCCTTTGTACCAAACCACTGCCCTGCAGGTAAAGGCCAAAACCTTTCTGTTGCTCCCAGCTCAGTGAGCAGCTGTGGGAAATAGTTCTGCTTGGCTCTGGGGGTGAAGGGCTGGAGAGCAGCCCTGAGGAGAAGGGCTTGGGGGTGCTGGGGGTGCACAGCTGGACAGGAGCCAGCACCAAGCACTGCCAGCCCAGCCCCAGCCTGGCCTGGGCTGAGCCCCAGCAGTGTGGGCAGCAGGGGCAGGGAGGGGACTCTGCCCCTCTGCTGTGCTCTGCTGAGACCTCCCTGCAGTGCTGGGGCAGCTCTGGAGCCCTCAGCACAGACAGGGACCTGGGGGAGCAGGCCCAGAGGAGGCCACAGCAGTGCTGGCAGGGCTGGAAGCCCTCTGCTGGGAGGCCAGGCTGAGAGAGTTGGCCTTGGGCAGCCTGCAGAGGAGAAGGCTCCAGGGAGAGCTGCTGGTGGCCTTGCAGTGCCTCGAGGGGAGATCAGAAAGCTGGGGACAGAGTTTGGAGCGGGGCCTGTGGTGCCAGGCCAAGGGGGGATGGTTTGGACTGAGAGAGGAGATGGAGAGTGGAGAGAAGGAGAAATGTTTGACACTGAGGCTGGGGAGAGCCTGGCCCAGGCTGCCCAGAGAGCTGCCCCATGGCTGGCAGCAGTGCAGCTCAGGGTGTTTGGGGCTCTGGCTGGGGATGTCCCTGCTGATTGCAGGATGGACTAAATGACCTTCAAAGGTCTCTTCCAACCCAAATGAGTCTGGGATTCTCTGGCTCTCTCTTGCTGCATTCTTGCCACTAAATAACAAAGTCAGGCCAAGAGAACTCGAGTAACACATTTCTGCAGCAGGATTCTTCATGCCAGGTGGGCAAACAGCTCCTGAGTCCCTGTCTGCAGCCCCCTGTGAAAGCAGCACAATGTTCACTTCCATGGTCCTTTGAGGCACTTGTTGGGGATCAAACCCTGCCCATGATGTGCTGAGCTTAGGCCTTAGAGGCATCCCTTGCTGGGCTTGCTGGGCTCAAAGCTGCTTCCCAGCCTCAGTGGTTCTACCATCTGGATCTTAAAGCTACTCTCTCCTCACTTTCTTAAGTCCTAACCATGTCTGTAGGCTGCTGTGCCCCAAGCACTGCAGGTGCAGGCAGTGGTTGTCAGAAGGAGTTCGGTTTGGCTGAGGTCACCTGCAGGGCTCCCTGAGCACAGCTGAGGCCTCTCCAGGGAGGAGGACATTTGGCCCAAGAGGTGGTGCAGGAGCTCTGCTCTCTCCTGAGCACTTCTGAGCCTTGCACAAGGAGTGGGTGCTGAGTCCTGGGACACAGCAGGTTTCAGCGCTGCTCACAGGGCTGCTGGCCCTGTTCTGCCTCCGGCTGGAGGAGCCTGTCCTGGGGCAGGGGCTGTGGTGGCAGAGGGACTCACCCAGGCTGCTGAGGGGTGTCTGGTGTAGGCTGATGGCTACAGCCAGAGCTGTTCTGGAGAGTCGACCTGCACAGCTCCAGCCACAGAGCATTTCTGACCAGCTCATTGTTGTTCCCTTCCCCTCAGGCAGCCTGCTCCCATCAGAGGCTTCTGGATTGTCTCTGACATCCTGGGGCCCACCATGATCTGCATCACCAACGCCTACGAGTGCATCACCAGGCCGCTCCTGTACGTGGCTCCTGCTGCTCCTCAGTGTGTCCCTGCTGCATGGCAGGCATCACAGGATGCCCTTGGATTAGCCTCTTGACCCTGTCAGCCCAGCCCTGCTCCTTGCAGGCCACACAGAGAAGTTTGCAAAGCAGCTGTGCTTTGGGGGGCTGGGAAGCTGCAGAGTGGTGGAAGTGCCTGGGTGACACAGGGCAGGGCACTGCTTTCAGTTTGTTGCCCAGAGCAGTGGGGAGTGTGGCAGGACCCCTCAGCAGAGCCAGGGGCAGGGGCTCTCATGGGCCTCAAACTCTCTCTGCAGTGCTCTCAAACACTTAGAGTTCCTATGAGCCCCACTCTGAAGTGACAGAGGTGGGCAGGGGCTGGGCAGGCTGCTTGGAGCATCAGCGGCCTGCTGCTGGCCAGGTGCTTGCTTGCCTCCTTAGGGAGCTGGTCTCAGGGGCAAGGACATTGTGAGCCTTGTTAGTTTTGGCTGTGGCCACACAGAAAGCTGTGGGGCTCTGAGCTGCACCAGGCCTGCCTGGAGCTGGCTTTGCCACCTGCCTGCGACGCTTCCTCTTAGCGCTTGTGCCGGACTGCTGCAGGACATCCTGCACAGCGGGGAGCTCCCCCTTCAGGTGGCTCTTGGCCTGCCCTAGCTGCAGGTGTCCTGGCCTCAGCGGTGTTCTCCCTGGCAGGAGCACCGTGCACCCCGCGTCCCCGCCCCTGCTGTGCACCAGGGAGGACGAGGCTGCGGGCGCGTCCCCGCTCCGCGTCCTGGCGCAGTCGCAGCACTCCTTCGAGAAGCACATCCGCGGCGTGCTGCGGCGCGGCTCTGCCAACCCCCTGCTGCTCAGGTAAGTGCCGCGGGCTGCCTCGGGGAGCTGCACCGGCAGAGCCCTCTGGAGCGCTCCCTGCCTGCCAGCTCCTGCTTAAACTACTGGCAGAGGCTGCCCAGGCTGTGGCTCAGGCCTCATCCCTGCAGACATTCAAGACCAGGCCTGCTGTGGCTCTGGGCAGCCTGATCCAGCTGGAGGCGTCCCTGCTGCCTGCAGGGGGGCTGAAGGTGATCCCTGATGTCCCTTCCAGCCCAGTGCCATCTGGGAAGCTGTGCACAGTGCCCTGGACGTGGCAGGAGCGGGGCACAGGGATGGTGTCCCAGCAAGTGACGGGAGGCTGGGGATCATCGTGCTCCAGGCAGGGCTGAGCTCAGCTGCTGAGGCTGCTCATCACTTGGCCCATTGGGCTTTGAGTAGCTTCAAGATACTTTGGGATTTCCTCCTGGGAAAAGTGCTTTACAGGACAAGGATTTCATGTTAGCCTCTCACTTCCCTAACTCAGACCCCAGTAAATGTTGTGAGCTGTTCAGCCTGTCAGGGCAAGACTGCCAGACCCTGCCTCTGCCCTCCTCAAGGTCTGCTGATCCAGATGCTGCTCCTCCCCCTGAAGAATGCCTGCAGCTTCTTAGCAGGGCCACACAGGTGTTCAGAGAGGAATACATCCTGAAACAGGACCTGGCCAAGGAGGAAATCCAGCAAAGGTAACTCAGCCCCTTCCAAAATCTCTGCTCTGCCCTGAGTGGGACAGCAGCACCAAGCACTGAGCCTCCTCTGCTGTGCTAACCCTTGGCAATCAGAATGAGCTCCTGTGGGAATAACCCCAGAATTGTTTGGGTTGGAAGAGACCTCTCAGATCAAGTCCAGCCCTCAACCCACCACCACCATGGCTGAGGAGAGGCTGAGGCAGCTGGGGCTGTTAGCCTGGAGGAGAGAAGGCTCCAGGGTAGACCTCAGAGCAGCCTTCCAGTACCTGAAGGGGCTCCAGGAGGGCTGGGGAGGGACTTTGTGCCAGGCCCAGGGGCAATGGTTTGAAATGAGAGCAGAGCAGATTGAGATTGGATGTGAGGAACAAGTTCTGCCCCAGGAGGCTCCTGGAACACTGCAACAGGTTGCCCAGGGAGGTGGTTGAGGCTCCATCCCCAGAGACATTCAAGGTGAGACTCAACAGGGCTCTGGGCAACCTGATCTGGTGGAGGATGTCCCTGCTGCCCACAGAGGGTTTGGACTGGATGAGCTTTGGAGGTCCCTTCCCATGCTAACATCTGTGATCCTGTGGCCATTAAACCATGGCCCCAGGTGCTGTGTCCATGTTTCCTGAACATCTCCAGGAGAACTTGGACTGAAAACTGAGAAGGGAAGGCAGCAGGGAGTGTGACACACAATAATGCTGCTGGCACTCTGCTGGGGCTGGCAGGACACCTTCTGGCCTCAGCAAAGGAAGTCTGCATTCAAGCTCCCTTCAGACTGCAGTGTGAAGCCAGGAGAGAAGGGAAGAGCTGCTTCCCACCACTGCTTGGTGCCCTTGGTTCTTTCTGCTCCCAGGAGCATGCATCACTGCTGCTGTGGCTGGTGTGCATTGCTGAGCTGGGTGGTTTGATCTGCTCTGTTTCAGAGTGAAGCTGCTGTGGGGACAGAAGAAGAAACAGCTGGAAGACCTCAGCTACTGCCGGGAGGAGAGGTGAGCGTGGGCCGCTGCCCCGCAGGCGCCGCTGCCCCGCAGGCGCCGCTGCCCCGCAGGCGCCGCTGCCCCGCAGGCGCCGCTGCCCCGCAGGCGCCGCTGCCCCGCAGGCGCCGCTGCCCCGCAGGCGCTGCACTGAGACCCCAGGGAGGGGTGAGCACATCTGCAGCCGTGAGGGAGCTCCAGCTCCTCACCTTGCTCCCACCCCCAGCTGTCCCTAAGCCCACCACCCTTTCCCCTGGCCTCCAGGAAAAGCCTGCGGGAAATGGCTGAGCGCTTGGCCGACAAGTACGAGGAGGCCAAGGAGAAGCAGGAGGACATCATGAACAGGTGAGGGAGCTGGGGGCTGCTGGGGGAGGGCTGCCTGAAGGCTTTTGATCAATCAAAGTATTTTCTGGGCATGTCTGAACCTGGTTGATGTCCACAGTGGCTGATTGCAAGCAAACTCCTACAGCACTGACCCCATGGAAGGCTCTGATGTGAGCACCTGGGAGCAGTTACTGGTGGGGCTTGGCCTCTGCTCCCAAGGGACTAGAGCAGAACAAGAGGGAAAGGCCTCCAGCTGCACCAGGGGAGGGTTAGGCTGGGCAGTAGGGAAAAAATGTCACTGAAAGGGTTGTGAGGCTCTGGCCCAGGCTGCCCAGGGAGGTGGTGGAGTCCCCATCCCCAGAGGGGTTTAAGAGCTGTGCAGATGCAGTGGCTATGGCTTGGTGCTGGGCTGGGTAGAGAAGGGTTAGTGGTTGGACTCGATGGTCCTGAAGGTCTTTTCCACCCTCAGTGATTCCATGATTCTAAGTTGTGAGTGTGGCAGAACAGAGCAGGCAGAAGGTGGCAGCAGGGTTTGGTAGCAGACTGGGAGGGTGGTGAGACTCTGGCACAGGCTGCCCAGGGAGGCTGTGGCTGTCCCCTCCCTGGAGGTGTTCAAGGCCAGGCTGGATGAGGCCTTGAGCAAGCTGTGCTGGTGGCAGGGGGCCAGAACTGGATGATCTCTGGGGTACCTTCCAAGCTGAGCCATTGGATTCTGTGATCTCAGCTTTGTCTTTTCAAACCAAAATGGTTCCATGATGCAGAACTGCTCTCTCCTGGGGTCAGTGGTGGCTTGTCAGGACCAGTTCAGGTGAGCCCTTGCCACTCAGCATGAGCCAGCTGGAAGAGCAAAGTCAGGTCTGAGGCCTGGGCATGCAGAGGGGCCTGGGGGGGCGTGCAGAGGGGCCGGCAGGGCCCGGGGGGCGTGCAGAGGAGCCGGCAGGGCCCGCGGGGCACGCAGAGGAGCCGGCAGGGCCCGCGGGGCACGCAGAGGGCCCTGCGGGGCCCTTGGGGCGCGCAGAGGAGCCTGCAGGGCCTGCAGGGCGCGCAGAGGGGCCTGGGGGGCGCACAGAGGGGCCGGCGGGGCCCTTGGGGCGCACAGAGGGGCTGGCGGGGCCCTTGGGGCATGCAGAGGGGCCGGCAGGGCCTGCGGGGCGCAGCAGGAGCTCGGTTCATGCCGCAGCGATTCCTGCTCTGCACATGCAGGATGAAGAAAGTGCTGCGCAGCTTACACTCTCAGCTGCCTGTCCTGTCAGACACCGAGAAGGACATGAAGAGGGAGCTGCAGACCATCCATGACCAGCTGCAGCACCTGAGCAATGCTCTCAGACAGGTGAGGGGAGGGCTCTGGCAGGTCCCTGCGCGGTGTGCTGACGGGATTCAGTCCTTCAGTAGAGCAACAGGAGCCAAACTGGCACCAACTCAGCACAGCACCCTCTGATCCCTGTGAGTGAGCCAGACAGGACCTCTGCAGCCTGCTGTAAGCCCTAGGAGAAGGTCTCCACCCAGACCAAGCAGTAACCTCCTGCTCTCTGCGTGGCAGGGAGAGGGCAAAGGCCAGGGGGTTCGGGCCCAGGGAGGATCTGTTTGCTTGCTGCAGGGTTTGGAAGTGAGCAGCTGTCAGCCTGGCAGGCAGGGCCAGCACTGACAGGGCTCTTGTGCATGTCCAGGTGAAAATGAAGAAGGAATACCAGCAGAAGAAGATGGAGAAGGGGACTGGCTCCCGGAAACCCAGCATCACCCTCAGTGCCTACCAGAGCAAGTGCATCCAGACCGTGCTGAGGGAAGAGTGAGTTGATGCTGGGCTCCTGTGCACTGCCAGCCTGGCTCTGGCAGTGCCTCCACTTCCCAGGCTGTGATTCAAGCTCTGCTGCAGCAGAAAATGGTTCAGCTCCTGCCAGCAGCTCCAGCCCTCTCCTGCCATTGCTAAACTCAACCTGAGGCTCTTGTGGCAGTCTGTGTCCAGCCTGGCACTTGGTCCCAGTGCTCCCTTCTCTGCTGCTACCCTGGGCAGTGTCCTCCCTCCTGCTGGGTTCTGATTCCATTTCTTTGTCTTTAGGGGAGAACACATCAGGGAGATGGTGAAGCAGATCAACGATGTCAGAAGCCACATCAGCTTCTAGGCTGTCCCCCAGGAGGAGCCTGCATCAGAAGGCTTGGAGGAGCTTTAGTTTTCCCTCGTGCTTCCCCTTGTCCAGTTAGCAGTTGTGTGCTGAGCACCACAGCTTTCACCTCCTGCTTTGTAAGGAGGACCTGTTCAATAAAGTACTTTTGTTGTGACTGCTGAGGGGCTGGGGGAGGTTTAGCTTTCCACAAGGGCAGGAGGCAGCAGCAGCTCTTTAACCCTTAGCACTGGTGGGCAGTGTGGGGATCACTTCCTTCAGCTCCCTGGGGGGTCCCTGGGGAAGGCTTCTCCCCTGGGCCCAGGGCAGGGCTGTGTGGGGCCTGTGGCAGGAGGAGAAAGCACTGAAGCAGAGACTGCAGCAGGTTTTGGTTGTTTAATTTGGAACACTCTCCAAAGGACACCTTCAAGACAGTTAACACATGGTTACACTTGAATCCTGCCCACAGCAGAATCCCACAGCCACAGTTGCACAGGACACCAAGGGCTTGGTTCACCGGAATGCAGCATCCACTTCCCAAGGCTCTGCCTGCCCCGGAGCTGGCCCTGCAGTCCCCTCCCCTCCCCTCCCCGGCCAGGGCTGCCTGCTGGGGACAGCAGGGAGGTGCTGTCCCCCCCTCCCCCGGGAACAGGCCAGGTGGCCAAGCTTTGCAAAGTAGAACTGCGCTGCTACAGAGGGGCAGGGGAGGGAGGGCTGTTAGTACCTGCTGGGTTACTGGGCATGCTGCAGGGGTCTGGGGTTGCACACTTGGGGCTCTACAGGGATAGGAATGGGTACAAAACTTGATCTTGTCCCTCTGGCACTCTACAGGAACAGAAGCCAACTTCCTGACCCACTCACCCCTGCAGCCTGCCAGCGGAGACCTACTGCCTGCCAAGGCTCCTACCAAGGGAGGAGAGCCTCCCACCCTGCTCCAGTCACAGCCCAAACACCTCCACCTGGAGGGAACAGCACTGGCTTTCTGATGGCTTAGGAGCAAAACCACCGTCATCAATGCACTGAGCAGCTCCACCAAGAGCTTTGGCTGCCCTTCACGTGCAGGCTCTTCACTTCACTGCACATCTGGCATGCACTGGTCTGGTTTTTAAGGGTCCCTTCAAGTGTGAGCTCAGCAGAAGCCCCAGGTCCTGCTTCTGCAGCTGTGCTTTCCTTGCCCCAGGGGACAGCCCCCGTGGGGCAGCAGGAGAGCTGACTGCAGTGGGCACAGGGCCACCGCACCGCTGACGCTGGGTGTGCAGTCAGAAGTGACTGGTTAGCCAGGGATGGGCAGCAGCAGGTGGTAAGGGTCACTCCTGCTGCAGCCTCAGGCACAGCCTGTGCTCCAGCAGGAGTCAAGATGCTGGGGGTGCAAGATGGAGCAAGGTGGTGACAAGGAACACAAGCAGAGGGTGGCTGCCCCCTTCCTCTCCAGCTCCCTCTCTGCCCCACGGTGCCTGCTGCAGAGCAAGGAAGCCATCTCTGCTGAGCTCTTGGGGTGCCTCCAGCCTCAGTGCCAGGCTGTGCCCTGAGACACAGAAGCAGGCAGAGGGGCACACAGCTCCAGCCAGCACCTGCTGCCCCCAGCACCCATCACAAGCCTGCAGCCTGGCACTGCCATGCCACTAGCTTGTGACAGGCCACCCCAGCCCTGTGCTACTGCAGACAATCCCCAGTGGTCAGCCTTGACCGTGGCTGTGCAGAGCAGACAGGCACTGAGCAGAGAGGACCACTGAAGGGCCAGTAGAGCTCCTTCCCTCCCCTCCTGCACTAGGACAGTCCAGAACCTCAACCAAAAAATCCTTTCCTGCCTTTCAGGTGCAGCTCCTCAAGTGCTCAGCTTGCTGCAGAGCTGGGGGGGCTCTGGGCTGCTTTTGCCATACTCCAACAGGCTGCCTGAGCACTGCTGCACAGCTGAGCCAGCAGCAAGCAGTTAGTCTGGGGGAGGGAGAGGCAGAAGCTTTTCCTTCCACAGCTCCTACCAACAGCCTCTGCTCCTCTTCTCCCAAGCCTGCCCCACAGAGCAGGAGCCTAACCGTTGGATAAGTGAATGCAGAGCAGCTGGTAGTGCACTGATGCATCAGGAGGCAGCTGCTGCCCCTCACAGACCAGCAACAGTGAGAAAGGTTCAAACCCCCCGACCTGGTAGTGGCCAACTGCTGCAGAGCCCTTTCAGCCAAGTGCCACCCCCCAGGCTGCTCCTTGCTGAGGGGTGGCAGGAGGAGCTGAATTGCTGGGGTGAATAAACTGCTTTAGGTCTTGCACTGAGCCTGCAGGCTGCTTCTGGGCTCGTTTTAAGGCCTTCCTCCTCAAAGCCACAGTTCCAACCTCAGGACTGAAGCACTTGGAGTCACCTGCAGCTTGGAGCATCTGCTGCCACTTCTGGGCTTTCATCACCTCAATAACCATGGCCAAGCAGGTAGAGAAAAAACAAGCAGTGGAGGGAAGTCCAAGTGATCAGGTCTAGACAGAAGCCATCTGCTCCTTCACCTCCTTCCTTGGAGCTGGGTGGTAAGCAGGGGCCAGCTGAACAACTCAGCCTACACCCCCAGTGCCATCACCACCTGCACCCACGGGGGGAACCAAGCACCCAGCTGCGTGCCTGGAACTCCAACAGAAGGAGGGAAGGAGGAGGAATGGTCCCAGTACCACCACAGGCTCACAAGCCAAGAAGCCCCAAGCTAGCAGCTGCTGGCTCCCCAGAGCCCTGGGCCCCTGCTGCCACCTGACACAGGGCAGTGTCCCAGGCAGCACGGTGCCAGCAGGGGGGCAGAGATACTCTGCAGCCCTCACACCTGAGCCAGCAGAAGAGCACAGCCCTGCTTCCTGACACTGCTCTGAGACTCCTGCAGACTGGGAAGCTGCCCCAGGAGTGGCAGGGTTGAGGCAACTGCTTCCTCCAGCACCTCCCTGGGACACCTCCCAGTGACAGCTGGCAGCCTTCCACCCGGTGCCAGCCACTGGACAGAGCAGCCCTGCACAAAGCCCATGCTAGGGCCCAGCCACCACACAGGGTTTGTACAGCTGCTCCTGGAGCCTCCTTTTGTCACAGCCAGAAGGGACTGCAGGTAGTGCTCAGCTGTGGGGCTGAGACAGAACCAGCAGCAGCTCCACCTCCCAAAGCCCAGTGCTGGGGCAGGGCCAAACCAGTGCATTTCTTGTGCTTTTCCACCAACTACCAGAAGTCAACAGAAAGATCTCAAGGAGTTAAATTCGTTTGCCTGGGACCAGCATCGATCTGTGCAGGAGCTCACCCAGGTCCACCACATTTCATCAAGCACCTGGATTTCCCCAGCACAAAGGCAGAAGAGGCCAGCAGTGAGAGAGGAAAGAAGCTCAGTCTCCAGGGTCCTGCTAATAAAGTCATATTTTAATATAAAATATCCATACAGCATACTCTACTCCTCCTCCTCGCTGCTAGCTGAATACTGGGACTGACTAGGGCAAACAGGGACACTTCAACCACTTTGCTCTTCAATGCTTGGAGGGACAAGATGGTTTCCAGCAGCTACTCTGATCACAGTAGTGGGGGTGGGGGAAAGGCCAGAGGGGAACAGAGGGGGGGGGGAAACGTTCCAGGAGCCTAGAATAGGTTAGGGAGTCGGCTGAAAGAGGGAAGTGTTTCAGGATGGAAGGACTGATCCCACTCGGTGGCACAGGGAACACCACACATTAGTGTTGCCGTCACGACCTCCTCCTCCCCACCCTGCCAGCCAGCCCGGGGCAGCCAGCCGGGGGCTCTCTTCCCGCCCAGTACGAAACCTCTTTCCCCCTCTAGAAACAAAAGGCTAAGCCAGCGCTCCCCCTCCTGTCTTCTGCTCCTCCTGTTAGAGTTAAATAATAATTACTGTTGCTCTAAAGATGAGTTAAAAGCCCCCGGCAGGCGGGGGCGGCGGGGCAGGCTGTCATGTCTCGGGCAGCTGGTTAATGTCCGTCAGCTTTGTGTCGTTGAGGATGGCGCGGACGCGCTCCAGGGACTCCGCCTGCCGGATGCGCTCCAGCTGCACCTGCGGGCACCAACACAGCAGCTGGGGACCCCTGCCAGGCCGCGGGGCACAGGCACAGCTGGGGACCCCTGCCAGGCCGCGGGGCACAGGCACAGCTGGGGAGCCCTGCCACGCCGCGGGGCACCAACACAGCAGCTGGGGAGCCCTGCCGCACCGCGGGGCACAGGCACAGCTGGGGAGCCCTGCCGCACCGCGGGGCACCAACACAGCGGCTGGGGAGCCCTGCCGCACCGCGGGGCACCAACACAGCTGGGGAGCCCTGCCAGGCCGCGGGGCACAGGCACAGCTGGGGAGCCCTGCCGCGCCGCGGGGCACCAACACAGCAGCTGGGGAGCCCTGCCGCGCCGCGGGGCACAGGCACAGCTGGGGAGCCCTGCCAGGCCGCGGGGCACAGGCACAGCTGGGGAGCCCTGCAGGCCGCGGGGCACCACACAGCGCTGGGGAGCCCTGCCGCCCGCGGGGCACCAACACAGCTGGGGAGCCCTGCCAGGCCGCGGGGCACAGGCACAGCAGCTGGGGAGCCCTGCCAGGCCGCGGGGCACAGGCACAGCTGGGGAGCCCTGCCGCGCCGCGGGGCACCAACACAGCTGGGGAGCCCTGCCGCGCCGCGGGGCACCAACACAGCAGCTGGGGAGCCCTGCCAGGCCGCGGGGCACAGGCACAGCTGGGGAGCCCTGCCGCACCGCGGGGCACAGGCACAGCTGGGGAGCCCTGCCAGGCCGCAGGGCACCACACAGCAGCTGGGGAGCCCTGCCGCGCCGCGGGGCACCAACACAGCAGCTGGGGAGCCCTGCCAGGCCGCGGGGCACAGGCACAGCTGGGGAGCCCTGCCAGGCCGCGGGGCACAGGCACAGCTGGGGAGCCCTGCCACGCCGCGGGGCACAGGCACAGCAGCTGGGGAGCCCTGCCAGGCCGCGGGGCACCAACACAGCAGCTGGGGAGCCCTGCCACGCCGCGGGGCACAGGCACAGCTGGGGAGCCCTGCCAGGCCGCGGGGCACAGGCACAGCTCGGCCACCCCTCGCCTCGGGCAGCAGAGGGGAGGGCAAGCGGCAGAGGCCTGCGGGAGCAGCAGCTCGGCCAGGCCCAGGGCCGCGGGCAAGGCACACAGGCAGCAGTGGCTGGCACTGAAGAGCCACCAGCTGGGGGGCTCCAGCAAGCCTCCATGGGACCACCCAGATGATTAGAGGGCTGGAGAACATCTCCTGTGGGGGCAGGCTGAGACAGTTGGGTAGCAGAGCATTGAGGCCAAGTTGGTAAAAGATCTAGAGAACAGGTGAGGAGCAGCTGAGGGAGCTGGGGCTGTGCAGCCTGGAGAAGAGAAGGCTCCAGGGAGACCTTAGAGCTGCATTTCAGTACCTGAAGGAGACCTCCAGGAAGGCTGGGAAGGGACTGTTCAGAGGGCCTGAGCAGGGCAGAGTTAGGTTGGACAGCAGGAGGAAGCTCTGCACAGTGAGGGTGGTGGAACACTGGAACAGGCTGCTCAGGGAGGTGGTTGAGGCTCCATCCCTGCAGACATTCAAAGGGCAGACTGTCTGGGCAGCCTGCTGGAGGTGTCAGCTGGAGGTGTCCCTGCTGACTGCAGGAGGTTGGACAAGATGACCTTCAAGGGTCCCTTCCAAGCCAGTGCAATCTGTGAATCACTCTGGTTTGCCCCACGACCAGTCACAGACCCCATGCTGGGCAGGCAGCTGGGGATGTGCACAGCAGTGCAAGCCTGCACAGCAGCAATGTGAGGGAAGCACAGAGCTACCTCCAGGCCTCTCAGGAACAAAGCTACAATGCTCTTGGAGGACACATTTCTAAGCTCACTCCTGCTCCTTGTAGGAGTTTTAGCCCTTCCTCTCCACTCCTGATACCTAACTTGGTGCCAGCACACCTCGAGCAAGGTGCACTCACCCAGCACCCCCTGCTCAGGGCAGGGAAGGAATTAAGCCTGGAGTGACCTTCAAGAGACCAAAAAGCTTCCTGTGAGGGTAATGCCTCATGCCCCAAAGCAGAACCTGTCCTGTGCAGGGGGGGACAGCACAGATCACTGCTGAAACCGAAAGCCCTAACTGCTGAGCCACTGCTGTGCACTCACTGCTGAGGGGAGAGAGAGAGAGAGAGCACAAACCACAGAGCTGGGACAGTCCTGCTGAACCCAGTGCTGAAGGCCTCAACAGCCACTTGCAGGTTGTGGAAGAAAGCAGCACACATCTTGGGCAGCAGGAGCAGGGAGGGGATCCTGTCCCTCTGCTGAGACCTCCCTGCAGTGCTGGGGCAGCTCTGGAGCCCTCAGCACAGACAGGGACCTGGGGGAGCAGGCCCAGAGGAGGCCACAGCAGTGCTGGCAGGGCTGGAAACCCTCTGCTGGGAGGCCAGGCTGAGAGAGTTGGCCTTGGGCAGCCTGCAGAGGAGAAGGCTCCAGGGAGAGCTGCTGGTGGCCTTGCAGTGCCTCAAGGGGAGATCAGAAAGCTGGGGACAGAGTTTGGAGCAGGGTCTGTGGTGCCAGGCCAAGGGGGGATGGTTTGAACTGAGAGAGGGAGATGGAGAGTGGAGAGAAGGAGAAATGTTTGACACTGGGGCTGGGGGAGAGCCTGGCCCAGGCTGCCCAGAGAGCTGCCCCATGGCTGGCAGCAGTGCAGCTCAGGGTGTTTGGGGCTGTGAGCAAGCTGCTCTGGTTGGGGATGTCCCTGCTGGCTGCAGGGCTTGGGCTGGATGAGCCTGGAAGGTCCCTTCCCACCCAGCCCGGGCTGTGATCTCCAGAGTGGAGCCTCTCTGTCTGCAGTGTGAACTGCCTGCACCAGTGCAAGCAGCTCTTCAAAAGACAAGGAAGAAGGGCTTCACTTGCCAGGGCAGCTCAGTAGTGTCCTTTGTCCTGCCACCCACAGCCAGAACAGGAGAGGATGGATCCCTGCTGTCAGCCAGCTCAGCTCTGTCTGGTGAACAACCTCCTGCATTCCTGCTGTAGTTTTCCAAGACTTGTCTCAAATAATCTCTGCTCTGAACTCTGCTGCACTCCACTGAGCTCCCTGGGCAAAGTGCTGGGATTCAGCCTTCCCTCTGTGAGTGCTACTTGCAGCCAAATGGAAGGTGAGGGACACTGCAGGTGAGACCAGTCTGGCCAACTGAGGAGCAAACAGAAGCTGCAGGCCCCTCTGTGCCCTCCTGCTGACCAGGAACTGGCCTCAGTGAACAGCCCTGCCAAAGCTCCTCCCTGCAGCCACCTCTTGGTATCTCCTCACCCACCACAGGTTCCACTTATGGGAGCAAATACAAAGGCAGTGCCAGTGAGGGCAGCACAGATGAAGCCCTCCAGAGTGTGTAAACAGAGCAGTAAACAGAACATGAAGAACCACTCAGTGTATCCAGACCCAGCTGCCCAAGGCCTCAAATGCCTGCAGCCTAGTGGTATGCTAGAAGAGAACCCACTGGAAGAACCTCAGGAGATGGGCAGTGGAACAGCAGGGACCACAGGGCCAGCAGGGTTGGTTCTTTCCAGTTCCCTGAAGTACAGAATTTGGTATCTCTGCTGCTCAGAATCAAGCCCCCAGAATAAAATCCCCACCAGGCTTCACCAGGAAGGCTGCAGCAGGGCCCCCTGGCCAGTCAGCACACTGCTGACTGTCCAAACAGATGTTAAATGCCAGCAGAAGAACTCTTACAACAGCTCCTCCTGGTCTGACCCAGCCCTGGAGAAAGGCAAAGCAAAAGCAGCAGCTCCCAGGTGGGTGCCCCTGCCCTTACCTGAAGGGTCTGGGAAAGCTTTACAAAATCTCTCTGCACTTGCTCACTGACATCCAGCTCCGTCTGCAGCCGCTGGGCTTTGTTCTTCTCTTCAAACACCAGCTGCTCCAGGTTGGCCTGAGGAGAAAAACATTCCTTAAGCCAGGCTTAAACTGCAGAAACAAAAGGGAGAAGATGGCATAAACTGAGCCAAGCAGGAGAGCAGAGCAGAGCAATGTGGTGACTGGCAGAGTCCTGGCAAGCAATTAAACCAAGCCCTCCTTCTGCACCTCAATCCCAGGGTCACAAAGACGGTCAGAGGGCTGCAGCACCTCCCCTGTGGGCACAGGCTGAGAGAGCAGGGGCTGTTCAGTCTGAAGAAGAGAAGCCTCCAGGCAGACCTTACAGCAGCCTTCCAGTACCTGAAGACCTTCCAGTACCTTCCAGTACCTGAAGGGGCTTCAGGGGAAGTTCAGGCTGGAGGTGAGGAGAAAGTTCTCCACTGAGAGTCATTGGCCATTGGGATGTGCTGCCCAGGGAGGTGGTGGAGTCACCGTCCCTGGAGGTGCTCCAGAGGGGATTGGATGTGGCACTTGGTGCCATGGTCTGGCCATGGGGTCTGTGGTGACAGCTTGGACTTGATGATCTTTGGGGTCCCTTCCAACCTTGGTGATACTGTGGGCTCCAGGAGAGCCAGGGAGGGCCTTTGGGCAAGGGCTGGGAGTGCCAGGACAAGAGGGAATGGATTGAAGCTTAAGGATAGGAGACTGAGACTGGAGATGAGGAAGAAATGTGGCAGTGAGGGTGGGGAGACTCTGGCACAGGCTGCCCAGGGAGGCTGTGGCTGCCTCCTGCCTGGAGGTGTTGCAGGCCAGGCTGGATGAGGCCTGAGCAGCCTGTGCTGGTGGGAGGTGCTGTGCCCATGGCAGGGGGCTTGAGCTGGCTGAGCTTTCTGGTCCCTTCCAACCCAACCCATTTGATGATGATGATGTGGACTGCATCCAGTGGTCACTATGTCCCTGCCAGCATCTTATCAGCACTCCAAAGCTTTGTCACTCTGACCACTGTGCTCACCACAAAGGACACACTTCACACCCAGCCATCACAGCTACCTTTGCTGCGGTTTCCTTCTTCAGCTGCTCCTCCAGAGTGGTTTTGCTTTCCTGCAGACTCTCCAGCTGCTGCAGGTTTTCCTGGGAAGAGCTTTCCAACTGTATTGCAATCATAAAAACATCTATTAGCCAAAGCTCCTCCTCACATTTCAGAGGAGGAAGAGCAGCCTGGGAGTCTGTCCCAGCACTCAGACATGCACCCAAAGAACCTCCCCTAGGGACAGGGACAGCACCCAACACCTGTCTACCCATTTCTCTCTTTTGGAAGCTTGAGAAATGGCCAAACTTGACACTAAGGTTATTGCTGGGTAACCTAATATTAATGAGGAATTAGTTAACCCAATATTTAGGTTTAATAAACAGACAAAACACCTTTTAAGGAACAGAGCTACAAATGGGTCCCAGCCTGCCACTCGTCCTTCAAAGTCCCAGACATGACCTCCTGTGTTTCCTTGGGGATGGTGACAGAAGCACTGATTCTCTCAGTGGATACCAAGAGCTGCATGGACTGAGAGTGCCCAGGGGCTGCAGCAAGGGAATGCAGAGCCTGCTGTGGTGCTCCTCCCTGCAGGCAGGACAGGTCACCAGCCAGCCCTGCAGCAGCACTCAGGCAGCCTGAGATGAAGGACCAACAATGCTGGGGCTTCAGAAGTCTCCCTTCAGCTCTCCTTCCCTCCCAGTGCAGGGCACAATCAACAGCATACAAAAACATATCTGAAGTGAGACTGACACCTCAAAGGCAGATGGGGGGAAAAGAAGTTCATTTTCTCTGACATGAAGAGATTGAGATCAAAGAAATCAACAGAGTGGCACTGACAGAACAGAGAAAAAGAATCTCTGGTTAAAAACCCCAAATGAATCCAAAGTGCCCTGGTGCAAGGGCTCCTTACCTGTTCCTTTTCCACTTTTATTCTTTCCAGCTCAGCTTTTAAACTGGAAATGGAAGCTGAAAAACAAGAGCAATAGAGCTGGAATGCAAGAGAGCCACAAGAAACTGGGCACCCCTACTGCCTTCTGCTAAGATTTTGAGGATCAGGTGCTGCACCAAAGGGCAACAAAGGACTGGACTTGTGTTTTCAGCTGCACAGCTTAGGTGTAAATAATAACTGGACTTTTGCTTTCAGCTGCACAGCTTTGGTGTAAATAATAACTGGACTTTTGCTTTCAGCTGCACAGCTTTGGTGTTTCTGCCATCAAAATTGGGCAGCACTGACCATTCAGGAGCTTTAAATACCCAGAACCCTACTCACCACAAAATCAACTCCTCACTGCTCTCTGACAGCCCTGTTTTGAGCCTGGGCTACCCCCACTCACCTATTTCCTCTTTGCAATTCTCTATCTCCAGCTGTAGAGTCTCTTCTATATTTTCTTTCAAATACTGCTCAGCTTGAATCTGCTCTTTCAGGAACAAAATCTCAGCCTTCAGTTTCTCCTCCAGGTGATCTGCTGCCGTCCGCACGCTGATGATGTCCTCCCGGTACTTCAGAATCAGCTCACGGAGCTCCTGGATCAAAGGCCAGCAGAGGCAGCTGAGCAATGCTCAAGGAGCTGGGGGGGCAAGAGGCTGGGGCCAGACTCTGCTGAGTGGTGCCCAGGGACAGCACAAGGGGCAGCAAGGGGCACAGCCTGGAAGCCAGGAGGGTGGATGTGAAGAGGAGGAGCAAGTTGTTTGTTGTGAGGGTGCTGGAGGCCTGGAGCAGGCTGCCCAGAGAGGTTGTGGAGTGTCCTGGTGTGGAGAGCTTCCAACCCCCCCTGGGCACTGTGCTGCTGGGCAAGCTACTATGGGTCCCCTGCTGGAGCAGGGGTCTGGAGTGGATGACCTGCAGGGGTCCCTTCCAACCCCCCATGCTGGGACTCTGCTATTTCATAGTGATTCCTCCACCAAGAGCTGCTCCCTTGGCTGATTTGTGTCAATGATTTCAGAATGCTTTACCTCTACTGCCTCTGGCAGAATGAAATCCTCAGCTTGCTGCAGGGACACATGCAGGCTGTGCTTCCCTTGGAGACTTTCATTGTCTTTCTGCAGCCTCACCAACTCTTCTGAAACCTGCTCCCTTGACTGGGTCAGGACAGCCTCCAATGCAAAGAGAAGCAGAAATCCTCACTCAGGGTCATGCTCAGCTCTCTTCATGCCCAGTTTCTATCACTGCTTTCAAAAGCCTCCTGAACTGATACTCTTGGCCAGGAAATACCAGGACTCCTGGATCTACATGGTCAGCTCTGTCTTGCCTGGCCTAAGCTCCAGAAGTGAAGGCAGGATCAGTGCTAACTGTAGAAGCAGACAGGAAGCAAGGGAGCAGCACAGCTCCCTTCAGCCTCCCAGTCTGGTTCCACATCTATCCATTAGCTGGATGCCCATGGAGAGGGCACAGGAGGGGCATGAGCTGTGATTTGTTACAGGTTGAGGACAAAGAGAGAGAAAAAGATCTCCAGGGGCAGGCACAAGATGTCACAATTTGTGTTATTCCATCCCATAATCCTGCAACCCCCCAAGGAACTGGCTCTTCCTCCCTCCCTCCCCTCTGCTGCTGCTCTCTGCTCTGGGGGCAGTGCAGCTTTCCTGTGGCCCTCAGCACAAGCTCATTTCTTGCTGTGCCACTGGGCCTGCTGAGGGCTCCTGGGGGGCACTGGGGCCTGGCAGGCCTGGCTGGGGGGCAGCTCAGCCTGCTCAGGGCCTGCTGGGGCTGGGGCCTTTATGTCTTTAGTACTTTTGGTTACTTCTGTAAGTAGTGTTTGCTATTTCACTTCCAATTCTCTGCCAGTGTTTTTATTTACTCCTTTGGGGTAAAACACTTTCTGTCCTTTGGCCCTGGGCAGCTGGTGGCTCAAACCAGGCCAGTGTTGGGAACCAGCACTGAGAACCACCTAACAACTCAGCTGGAGGAGCAGCTTCCTCCTGAAGCTTCCAGGGGTGTCTGCACCCCTCTGCCTCTGGAGCAAAACCTCAAAACAGCTAATCCCTTGTGAAGATAAAGGAGTAACCAACCCAGATTTGCTTGCAACAGAGAAAGAACAAATTGCAGTGAACTCTTCTGAGAGGGCTGCTAGCTCTGGGACAGGGAAACAGGGACCTCAACTCTGCCAGAAGCTGCCCTGCACAGGTGGACAGCATGAGAAGCAGCAGATAATACATTTCTCAGGGTCCTGCATCTCCAGCAGGCTCTGCTGCAGAACACCAAACACAACATTCCTGCAAGCAGTGTCCTGATGCCTCCCACAGCCCTGTTTATCCAGGCCTTAGTGCTGGGATGCTCTTAGTGCCTGCATGCTGTGCAGGGGAGGAAAGGAGAGTAAACTCCATTCTGATATGGAAGGGAATGGAAGTCAGACTTTGTTTTGCCCTAGAAACCCAGGTCCCCTTCCTATGCTCTCTGCAAGTAAGTCCCCATGCACATGGGTTTAGGGCTGGCATTTTAAGTCTGACCTGTAACACCAGTGGGAATTCAGCTCTAGCCCTTAAGCAAATACTCACTAATGATGAGTGGTACCCGTGGTGAAGCCTAAAAACTGACCTTGGTAACACCTCTCCTGCCTTCAGATGCCAGGTGACATCTGATACTGAATGGGCAGGGAATGCACATAATGACTAAGGGGGGAAATTGTTGCCCAGGGACCCCTCCATTAATCACTCCATACACACAGGAAGCAGGAGCCCAGCAGCTGGTCCAGCTCCAGGCCTGCTGTCAGAGCTCACTCTGCTGCTGTCGCTGGAGATGGAGGTGCACAGCAAGACACTGAGCTGCCAGGGTCAGACAAAGAGGGCTGCTCAGATGACCTGTGGGCTGAAGCTCTCTTACCATCTGCTCCTGGACACTTCTCTTGGCCTGTGAGAAGGCCTGCTGCAGCTCACCCAGGAGGTTCTCCGACTTCTGACACTTGGCCATCAGCAGAGAGATCTTCAGCGCAGCAAAGCCATGCAGAGAGAGACAGAAAGCATGAGATGGCTTCTGCAGAGCAAATCACCACTGAGGTTCTCTGGCCTGTTACCAAAGCCACACTTTGAACTGCTGAATCCACTGCAGCTTCTTCTGCTAACTCCTCACCCAGGAGAGCAGCAGTGCAGCTGGAGGCAGCATGAGGAGAGAGCTGCTGTGTTTCTGTGCCATGGAGATACTCTGTCTATCAGATCTGTTTGTCTTCAGCATCCTGTTCTATTTATCAACCTCTAACCAACAAATAACCTCCCAGTTCTAATCAAAGGTCACTGTAACCCAGGCCAGACCCTGCAGGGCAACTGCAGAGCTCTTACCTAAGCTTTCAGCTAATTTTTGGGGTTTCCACTGAGAGCAGAGATCTTCAAAACCTTTCCAGTTAAGTTACTCTCCAACAACACAAGCCTGACACTAAGAGGAAGCATTGCTTCATTAACAGCACCCTGCCACAGCCCAAAGAATGAAGGTAGAAACATGCTCCTGTCACCTGAGACAGCTTCCTTACTCAGACAGGTGGGATGGAAGGGATAAAGTTCTCCAGCTCAAGAAGCAGATTCCCTGTCCTGCACACTCAGCTAATATTGCAGCCTTCAACAGGCCCAAGAGCTCTGTACACAGCTCAGACTGAAGGAATCTTCTCAGTGGGCTATGCTGGTCGAGAGTCTGGGGCAGACATCGAACCTGCTGTGCCTGCTCAGCTGCTCCCTAACTGCACCCCGAGTCCATGCATGCTGCCAAGAACAGCACTGCCTGCTGCCAAGGGCAGTGACCAGCAGCAGGGGGCTGCTGCTGCCTGCCTGGCTGAGCCCACACCCAGCTCACCCCCAAACTCAGGTGTGCTCAAATCCAGCGAGCACACTGGAATGGATTTCAAGACTAGAGAGGAATCTGGGGGTGCAAATCAGCTAATGCATTATTAGGGACGTGCCAAACCTGCCCAGAAGCTGTGAGCAGGCTCAGGTGGAGCACAGCTAAGCCTGGACATCCCCCTCCTGGCTGTCTCTGCAGCAGGACAGCCCAGCCCTGTCTGCCAGCAGATGAGCTCTAGCTCCATACTTTTGCACATGTCCTTGCTCACAGAAGGTCTGTACCTGATTGGAGGAGTCTTCAGCACTTTGTTTCATGTAATCCTCCAGTTCCTGTTTCTCTTTCATTGTCTTCTCCAGTTGGTCATTAGCCTGCCTCAGCATCACCTGCAGCTTTTTCACCTGGGGGGGGACAACAGAAGTTCATTTTCCATTCTTTGGGGGAGCACTGAAGGCAGCCTACCCCAGCACAAGGCCAAACCACAAACCAAAGCCCCCCAAGCTCTGCAGACCTCAGAAGTTCCTTTGCTGGTGTCCTTGCACCACAGACTAGACTCTAAGGAAACATGGGATATCAAACTGCACTGCAGCAGCACCATGGAACAACACATGGCCAACTTCCAACCCTTCCTTTCCAATCCCTTACTTCCAACTTCCAATCTTAATTTCCAATCCCTCATTTCCAACCCTTCATTTCCAATTTTGAATTCACCATTCCCAGCCCCTCATTTCCAATTCCTCATTTCCAATTCCCAACCCCTCATTCCCAACCCCTCATTTCCAATTCCCAACTCCTCATTCCCAATCCCTCATTTCCAACTCCCAATCCCTCATTCCCAACCCCTCATTTCCAACTCCCAACCCCTCATTCCCAACTCCCAACCCCTCATTCCCAACCCCTCATTCCCAATCCCTCATTTCCAACTCCCAATCCCTCATTCCCAACCCCTCATTCCCAACTCCCAACCCCTCATTCCCAACCCCTCATTCCCAACCCCTCATTCCCAACCCCTCATTCCCAATCCCTCATTTCCAACTCCCAATCCCTCATTCCCAACCCCTCATTCCCAACCCCTCATTCCCAACTCCCAACCCCTCATTCCCAACTCCCAACCCCTCATTCCCAACCCCTCATTCCCAATCCCTCATTTCCAACTCCCAATCCCTCATTCCCAACCCCTCATTCCCAACTCCCAACCCCTCATTCCCAACCCCTCATTTCCAAAGTGCAGTTTCCAATTTCTAATCCCTTATTTCCAGCCCCCTGCTTCCCAGCAGACTGTGCCTCCTGCCACCCACACCCCTCCAGGAGTGGGTCTGCACTGTGTGGCAGGAAAGCACCTCCAGCATTTCAGTCACTCCACACAGGTTGGGTGAGGTGCTGCAGCTGTCCCTTTGCTGCTGCCAGTCCTGGCAGTACCCAAGGGAACAGCTGTAATGCATGACCAGCATCCTGGAGCGTAACTGATGGAAGATGCTCCTCTTACAGAGCACTGCCTTTACTGCATGGCCTTAACCACTGGCTAAAGTGGCTGCCCAAAGGGGACCCTCCAGAACCCTGCTCACAGGGAGCTGATGAGCACAGGACAGCAACAGGCCAGGTTATGGCAATAAAATGTCAGAAATGATCCAGATCTGAAGCATGCTGAAGACTGCTCAGCTCACTCTAATGAACAGACCAGCAGATGGTTCAGTGCTGCATCCTTAGGGGCTCAGGTAGCTAAAGCTGGGAGAGAAATCCCACCTGGTCTCTTGTCTCAGCCTCCTGAATCTGGATACCTTGCAACTGCTTCTCGTAATTGGAGCACATATCACAGCGTCTGCCCAGCTTGCTCCCTGCATTCTGCACCTGCACAACACAGAGGCAGCAGCTGCCACACAGCCACACAAGCCCCCAAGGAGGGCAGCAGTGCTGCTGCATGCTCCCAGGTCTGCTGTGTGGTCACAACACTGCACAGCTAAAGGACAGTGGCAGAACCATGGAACGGCAAGGAAGGGTGAGAGGAAATGAGGTTGGGTTGGGCCAAGGGAGGCTTAGGTTGGATATCTGGGAAAGAGAGGAGGAGGCTGAGGGAGAGCTCATGGCTCTCTACAGATCCATGAAAGGAGGTTGGAGCCAGGAGGGGGCTTGGTCTCTTTTCCTAGCATGAGGTGATAGGACAAGAGAAAATGGCTTAAAATTGTGTCAGAGGAGGTCTAGGCTGGAGATGAGGAAAGATTTCTCTGCTGCAGGAGTGGTCAGGGGGTGGCAGAGGCTGCCCAGGGAGGTGGTGGAGTCCCCATGCCTGGAGGGGTTCAAGAAGCTGCAGCTGTGGTGCTTCAGATACAGTTTAGGTCGTGGTCATGGCACTTGGGTTATGGCTGGACTGGATGATCTTAAAGGTCTTTTCCAGCCTTCACGATGCTGTGATGCTAAAAGCAAAGGCCAAGGTGAGCCAGCTGCAGGCCATGGCCCTGCTGGCAGGAGTGCTGCTCTCACAACAAAAGCAGCAAGCCATGGCAGGCAAGAGCTCCTCAGGGTGGTCCCTCAAAGTGATTCACCTGATAAACTTTGCAGAAGCTGACATCTCAGAGAAGGGCTTTCAACAGGCCACAGCATTTCAGTCACAGAATGGGTTGGGTTGGAAGGGACCTTCAACATCATCCAGTGCCAGCCCCCTGCCCTGGGCAGGCACAGGCTGCTCAAGGCCTCATCCAGCCTGACCTTGAACACCTCCAGGCAGGAGGCAGCCACAGCCTCCCTGGGCAGCCTGTGCCAGAGTCTCCCCACCCTCACTGCAAAGAATTTCTTCCTCACCTCCAGTCTCAATCTGCTCTCTTCCAGCTTAGCTCACACAATGATTTTGCACTGCAAATCAAATCCTGAACTCTCCACTGTGAGCCTGGTTGGGTTCTTGGGCTTGGGGTCTCTTCTGTGTGTGTGATTTGGGGTTTGGTTGGGTTTGAGGTTTTGGTTGGGTTTGGCCATTTGTTGCTGTGGGATTTTTTGCCTGCTTTGGTTTTAATCAGCACAAAGCAATTTAAACCCAAGCCAGCTCCTCAGAGCAGGACTTCTTGTGCCTGCCTGTAAGTGAGCTTTGCCTGAGTCCCAATGGCACAGACAAATTCTGCTCTGGAACATTCACCAAGCTTTATTTTCCTCTTCATACTCCCCTCAGCACTGCTCAGGATCCCAGAGTGGCTAACCAGCTAAAAGGGCAGCTGGGAAAGGATGAAGCAGAAGACAGCAGATTGAAAAAACAACCACACAAACCACCAAGCAGGAGAGGAAACATCCAAGTGCTGGGCTGTGCGGCAGGGACAGCCCAGGGGCTCTCTGCACTGCTCTAACTGCCTCAGTGGGTGAGGGAATACCTTCAGTAAAGCCTTTGACTCAGCCCCACAGCAACTCTGAGCTGGAGAGATGTGGATTGGATGGGCAGACTGCCCAGTGGGTAAGGAATTGGCTGGATGATAGCAGCCAAAGGGTAGTGGTCAGCAGCTCAGTGTCCAGATGGAGCTGGGTGACAGTGGTGTCCCTCAGGGGTCTGTACTGGGAGCAGAGCTGTTCAGAGCCTGCAGCAGTGACAGACAGTGAGACTGAGGCTCCCTCAGCCAGCTTGCAGATGACACCAAGCTGAGTGGTGCTGTTGATAAGACTGAAAGACAGGATGGAACCATCCAGAGGGACCTGGACAGGCTGGAGAGGTGGCTGAGGAGAATCTCCTGAGGTTCAATGAGGCTAAGTGCAAGGTCCTGTGCCTAGGTCAGGGTGACCCTCAATACCAGTCCAGGCTGGGGGTGATGAGATTGAGAGCAGCCCTGCAGGGAAGGGCTTGGGGGTGCTGGTGGGGAGAAGCTGGGCAGCAGCCAGCAATGGGCACTGGCAGCACAGAGGGCCAAGGGCAGCCTGGGCTGCATCCAAAGCAGTGAGGCCAGAGATGGAGAGTGAGATCCTGCCCCTCTGCTCTGGGGACATCTCACCTGCAGGGCTGTGTCCAGCTCTGGAGCCCTCAGCACAGGAAGGACTTGAACCTGCTGGAGAAGGTCCAGAGGAGGCCATGAAGATGATCAGACAGATGGAGAAACTCTGCTGTGGGGGACAGGATGGGAGAGCTGGGGCTGTTCATTTGGGGCTGCTGGGGTTCCTGTCCTCATGGAGAGGAAATGGCTCCAGGCAGACCTTAAAGCTACATTTCAACATCTGCAGGGGACCTACAGGCTGGGGAGAGGGACTGTTCAGAAGGGCCTGTGGGGACAGGACAAGAGGCAATGGTTTGAAACTGGAGCAGGGCAGAGCTAGGTTGGACATCAGGAGGAAGCTCTGCACAAAGAGAGTGGTGAGACACTGGAACAGGCTGTGCAGGGATGGGGCCTCCATCCCTGGAGACATTAAGAATCAGCCTGGCTGTGGCCCTGGGCAGCCTGCTCCAGCTGGAGGTGTCCCTGCTGCCTGCAGGGGTTGGACAGGATGATCTTGGAGGGTCCCTTCCAGCCCAATGCCATCTGTGACTCTGTGAAGCAGTAAGCCAGATGCCCTTTGGCAATTGGAATGGTTTTGGCCAAGGGGAAGTTTGAACAAAGCCTCAGCTGTGAGACCTGAGCTGACACTGGGTTTGGATTTGCTGTTCCATGACTGCCCCACACAGAGGGCCACTCCCACACCCTGCCTGTACTCCTGCCCCCAGGAACATGTGGGCAGCAGTGCAGCTCTTCTCTGAACTCTGGGAAAGGGTTAGAGCAAAATGCCACCAAAATGTCCCCCAGGGCAAGGGAATGCTCCAGGGTGGAGGAGCTGACTCTGCTCTGAGCTCACAGGGCTGGAATTTCTCCAGGTATTACAAACCAGCAGCAACACAAAACCCAAGCCACTTGAAAGTGGTTTGGAGAGACCTCCTAGGTACTGATTTACAGATCAGCTGAATTCCAACCAGCTGAGGAAATCAAATATCCCCAGATCCTCATTTCATCTGGGCTCTGCCTGGCCTCTCCTCTGGCACTGCATTCTTCTGGCTGGAGCACTGTGCACAGTTCTGGGCTGCCCAGTCAGAGAGGGACAGGGAGCTGCTGCAGACAGCCTATGGACGCTATGAGGATGATGAAGGGGCTGGAGCAGCTCTGTGATGAGGAAGGACAGAGGCCTGGGGCTGGTGGGCCTGGAGAAAGCTGAGAGGAGACCCTGTGAATGTCTACAAATGTCTGCAGGGTGGCTGTCAGGAGGATGCAGCCAGGCTCTCTCCAGGGACACCCAGTGCCAGCAGGAGGCAGGGATGGAAACCCAGTCACAGGACATTCCACCTCAACATGAGGAGAAACTTGTTTGGGGTGAGGCTGCTGGAGGCCTGGAGCAGGCTGCCCCAGAGAGGCTGAGGAGGCTCCTTGTGTGGAGAGCTTCCAACCCCTCCTGGATGTGTTCTGTGTGGCCTGCCCTGGGTGCTCTGCTTTGTAGAGGGGTTGGACTGGATGACAGAATAGAACAGAATAAACCAGGTTGGAGGAGACCTTCAAGATCATCAAATCCAACCTCTCACCCAGCACCATCTGATCAACTAACCCATGGCACAAAGCACCCCATCCAGTCTCCTCCTGAACACCTCCAGGGGACGGTGACTCCACCACCTCCCTGGGCAGCACATCCCAAGGGCCAATCTCTCTCTCTGTATAGAATTTCTTCCTCACCTCCAGCCTAAACCTCCCCTGGCACAGCCTGAGACTGTGTCCTCTTGTTCTGGGGCTGGTTGCCTGGGAGAAGAGACCAACCCCCACCTGGCTACAACCTCCCTGCAGGGAGTTGGAGAGAGCAACCTGAGCTCCCTGAGCCTCCTCTTCTCCAGGCTAAGCAACCCCAGCTCCCTCAGCCTCTCCTCACAGGGCTGTGCTCAAGGCCTCTCCCCAGCCTTGTTGCCCTTCTCTGGACACCTTCAAGTGTCTCAATGTCCTTCCTAAACTGGGGCCCAGCTGGACACAGGACTCAAGTGTGGCCTAACCAGTGCAGTGTACGGGGAATGACCTCCCTGCTCCTGCTGCCACACTCTTCCTGATGCAGGCCAGGATGCCATTGGCCTTCTTGGCTGCCTGGGCACACTGCTGGCTCATGTTCAGCCTACCATCAACAGCACCCCCAGGTCCCTCTCTGCCTGGCTCTCAGCCACTCTGCCCCAGCCTGTAGCACTGCCTGGGGTTGCTGTGGCCAATGTGCAGCCTGGCACTTGGATGTGTTCAATCTCTGCCCTTGGCCTCTGCCCATCTGTCCAGCCTGGCAAGGTCCCTCTGCAGAGCTCTCCCACCAGATCAACTCCTGCCCCCAGCTTGGTGTCATCTGCACATTTACTGCTGATGGACTCAATGCCCTCATCCATATCATCATGAAGACTGGCTGGGGCCAGCACTGATCCCTGGGGCACACCACTGGTGCCTGGCTGCCAGCTGGCTGTGGCACCATTCACCACCACTCTCTGGGCTCAGCCTCCAGCCAGTTCCTCACCCAGCTCAGAGTGCTGCTGTCCCAGCCAGGGGCTGACACTTGGCCAGGAGGTTGCTGTGGGGGATGGTGTCAAAGGCCTTGCTGAGGTCCAGGCAGACTCCATCCACAGCCTGCCCCACAGCCACCAGGCAGTCACCTGGGCATGGAAGGAGCTCAGGTTGGTCAGGCAGGACCTGCCCTGCCTAAATCCCTGCTGGCTGGGCCTGAGCCCTTGGCCATCCTGTCAGTGCTGTGTGGTTGCACTCCAGATGAGCTGCTCCATAGCCTTGCCTGGCACTGAGGTCAGGCTGCCAGGCCTGGAATTCCCTGGCTCCTCCAACCTGCCCTGCTTGTGGCTGGGCACCACCTTGGCAGCTTCCAGTCTTCTGGGATCTCCAGAGGTCCCTTCCAACCCTGACCATGCTGGGACTCTATTCCATTTTTCACCCCCATTTTGCCTTCCTTTCCACTCATGGATTGTTACCTCCCTCCTTTTGCCTTTTCTTCCCCAGGAAGTGTTCAACCTTGGCCTCTCTTCCTTTGACAGAGTAACCACAGGAGCCCCACTGCACTTCCCTTTTCTGCCAGAACCCCAAAGCAGGCTTTGAGCTGCCACCCCCCTGAGCTGCTGCAAACCTAGGAGGCAGCACAGCCAGGAGCAGCCCTTTCCTTGCTCCCCCAGCACAGTGCTGGGGCCGAGCTGCCCTCAGGAACTGTTCTCTGATGATACAAGCCCCCAGAAACTTCCCAAAGCTTTCTCTGTGGTAGCTGTGTGTGCCATGCATGCTTGGGCTGCTCAGTGCACTCCATGCACGGAGCATCACAGGGTGCCAGGGGCTGGAAGGGACCAATGCCCTGCCAGAGCAGGGTCACCCAGGGCAGGCCACACAGAACACATCCAGGGGGGGTTGGAAGCTCTCCACACAAGGACACTCCTCAGCCTCTCTGGGCAGCCTGCTCCAGGCCTCCAGCAGCCTCACCCCAAACAAGTTCTCCTCATGTTGAGGTGGAATGTCCTGTGACTGGGTTTCCATCCCTGCCTTCTGCTGGCACTGGGTGTCCCTGGAGAGAGCCTGGCTGCATCCTCCTGACAGCCACCCTGCAGACATTTGTAGACATTCACAGGGTCTCCACTCAGCCTCCTCCAGGCCAACCAGCCCCAGGCCTCACCACAGAGATGCTCCAGCCCCTTCATCATCCTCAAATAACCATTCCTCAGTCCAACTCTTGGGCAGACAAAGCAGCACTGTTAGCTTGGCACCCTTTGTTCATGGCTGCACTCCCTAGTCAGCCCCAGCTGCGTTACAGCATCCTTTCCTTAGCTTCCCATCTTCTCCTGCCCTTAGGGCTCTCTCCTCTTTTTTCCCCTCCTCACATATTTCCCAGTTCAACAGCCAGCCCTGCCCTAAGTGCCAAATCCCCCTGTGGTCAGCTCTGCTGACCTCCCCTCGCACAGAGTCAGCCACTATGGTGTACATCAGCTGTGCTTCACCTGCAGGAGCATTCCAGGAGTGCAGGGGGAAGAGCTGGGTGTGCTGTGAGGGGGACTGTGACCTTCGGGGGGCTTTTGACAAGGCCTGGGAGTACCAGGATGAGAGACAATGGCTTTGAGCTGGGAGAGGGGAGATGGAGACTGGAGATGAGCAAGAGATTCTTGAGAGTGAGGGTGGGGAGAGACTGGCACAGGTTGCCCAGGGAGGCTGTGGCTGCCTCCTGCCAGGAGGTGTTGCAGGCCAGGCTGGATGAGGCCCTGAGCAGCCTGTGCTGGTGGGAGGTGTCCCTGCCCATGGCAGGGGTTTGGAACCGGCTGAGCTTTGAGGTTCCTTCCAACCCACCCCATTCTGTGATGGCTCTGTGAGAGGTATTTCCTTCCAAGCCTGGCTGTGCAGAGCAGCCTCAGCAGAGCTGCCCCAGCAGGCAGAGCAGGGGTGCTCACCTCCTTCTGCAGCAGGTTCCACTCGGTCTCGCTGACCAGGCGGTAGCCGCTGGGCGACACGTAAGCGCTCTCCAGCCCCTGAGTCACGCTGGAGAGCAGGGAAGCTGTCTCCTCTTGCTCTGGGGTCATTGCTTTGATTGCTTTCTCCTGGTCTTTGGTTAACATGAACCCACTTGGCATCTGCAGGGACCCAAGGGAGGCTGTATCAAAGTTCTCAGAGGCTGAGTCTGCTCCAACGAGAGGTCCGAAATCCGACTCGTCCAGGTTCCCGGCGGACTTGGCTTTGTTGTTGTAGCCTAAAGCTTTGGACTGCAGGGAGCCAGAGGTGCCCAGGCTGTCTGTGGACTGTGCCCTCCTCAGGCCATCCTTGAACAGGTCATTGTCTGCCTTGTTGAAAGATTCAGCAGAAGAGAGCAGCAGGTCTGCATCCAGCGAGTGCACCGAGCCGTGGGTGCTGTTGACTTGCACCTGGGATGGAGAAACAAGGGAGAAAACATCAAACACTGCAGGCTGGGAGCAGGGCACAGGAGCAATGCACCAAGGGGGAGGCAAGCTGAAAGTGGCTTTGACAACAACATCTGGTCACCAAGTTTAACCTGGCAGAGGAAAGGCAGGAGAACTGAAATGTATCAGCTGGAATCGAAACCCAAAGCAAACACCAAGGGGAAAAGGAATCCTCTGTAAAGAGGCTCTGGGAGGGATCTGTCCTCCTGCCAGACCAGCAAGGACACAGGCACCTGAGAGCTGCCAGTGTCTCAGACAGGGAGCCTCCTCCACTGCAGGCAGCACTTCCAGAAGCAGAGGCATGGAATCAAGGAATCTTAAGGTTGGAAAAGACCTTTAAGATCACCCAGCCCAGCCATAACCCAACTGCCAGGACCACTAAACCTGATCCTGAAGCACCACAGCTACAGCTTCTTGAACCCCTCCAGGCATGGGCACTCCACCACCTCCCTGGGCAGCCTCTGCCAGTCCCTGACCACTCTGGCAGCAAAGGAATTTTCCTCATCTCCAACCTACCCCTCCCCTGCCACAACTTCAGGCCATTGCCTCTCATCCTGTTGCTGCTTGCCTGGGAGAGAGACCAGCACCAGCCTCACTGCAGCCTCCTTTCAGGCCCTTGTAGAGGGCAGTGAGGTCTCTCCTCAGCCTCCTCTGCTCCAGACTCAACAGCCCCAGCTCCCCTCAGCTGCTCCTCTTAGGAGGCCCTCCAAGCCCCTCTCCAGCCTGCTTGCTCTTCTCTGGACACCCTCCAGCCCCTCAAGGTCTTTCCTAACCTGTGGCACCCAAAACTGAACCCAGTGCTCCAGCTGTGGCCTCAAGGAGGGCACAGTCCCTGCCCTGCTCCTGCTGGCCACACCATTGCTGCTCCAGGCCAGGCTGCTGGTGGCCTTCTTGGCCAGCTGGGCACACTGCTGCCTCATCTTCAGCTGCTCTCACCCAGCACTCCCAGGGGAGTTTCCACCAGGCAGTTTCCAGCCACCCTGCCCCCAGCCTGTGGTGTTCTTGGGGTTGTTGTGGCCCAAGGTCAGCAGCCAGCCCTTGGCCTGGTTGAACCTCATCCCACTGCCCTCAGCCCATGGATCCAGCCTGGCCAGATCCCTCTGCAGCTCCAACTCAACTTGTTGCTCTCTGCAAACTTGCTGAGGGTGCCCTGATCTCCTCACCACTGATGAAGATGTTAAGTACAACTGGTCCCAGTGCTGAGCCCTGGGGACACTGCCTGTGACTGGCCACCAACTGGATTTGACTCTGTTTGTCACAACTCTTTGGGCCTGGCCGGCCAGCCAGCAATCTACCCAGCAAGGTAATTACTTCACTGCCACAGGTAAACCCAGAGGCCTGGTGTAAAGGTTTCACATCAGTACTACAATAACTGGAGAAGGAAGCAGTTAACATCTGCTCTAGACTGCCAAGGGAATAAACTTCTGTTTCTTCTGCTTGGAGTCTGCTTGGTTGCCTCTCCAACCTGATCTCCTTCCATGCCCAGGTGACTGCCTGGTGGCTGTGGGGCAGGCTGTGGATGGAGTCTGCCTGGACTGCAGCAAGGCCTTTGACACCATCCCCCACAGCAACCTCCTGGCCAAGCTGTCAGCCCCTGGCTTGGACAGCAGCACTCTGAGCTGGGTGAGGAACTGGCTGGAGGCTGAGCCCAGAGAGGGGTGGTGAATGGTGCCACAGCCAGCTGGCAGCCAGGCACCAGTGGTGTGCCCCAGGGATCAGTGCTGGGCCCCAGCCTGTTCAATATCTTCAATAACTTCAAGATCAATATCTTCATTGATGATCTGGAGGAGGGGATTGAGACAGTCATCAGCAAATGTGCAGATGACACCAAGCTGGGAGCAGATGTTGGTCAGTCAGAGGGCAGAAGGGCTCTGCAGAGGGACCTTGCCAGGCTGGACAGATGGGCAGAGGCCAACAGGATGGCATTCAACAAGTCCAAGTGCCAGGGGCTGCACTTTGGCCACAGCAACCCCAGGCAGAGCTACAGGCTGGGGGCAGAGTGGCTGAGAGCTGCCAAACAGAGAGGGACCTGGGGGGTGCTGATTGACAGCTGCCTGAACATGAGCCAGCAGTGTGCCCAGGGGGCCAAGAAGGCCAATGGCATCCTGGCCTGCAGCAGGAACAGTGTGGCCAGCAGGAGCAGGGAGGTCATTGTGCCCTGTGCTCAGCACTGCTGAGGCCACACCTTGAGTCCTGTGTCCAGCTCTGGGCCCCTCAGTTTAGGAAGGACATTGAGAGACTTGAAGGTGTCCAGAGAAGGGCAACAAGGCTGGGGAGAGGCCTTGAGCACAGCCCTGTGAGGAGAGGCTGAGGGAGCTGGGGTTGCTGAGCCTGGAGAAGAGGAGGCTCAGGGGAGACCTCATTGCTCTCTACAGCTACCTGAAGGGAGGTTGTAGCAAGGAAGGGGTTGGCCTCTTCTCTCTAGCACCCAGCACCAGAACAAGAGGACACAGTCTCAAGGTGTGCCAGGGGAGGTTTAGGCTGGAGGTGAGGAGAAAGTTCTTCCCAGAGAGAGTCATTGGCCATTGGGATGTGCTGCCCAGGGAGGTGGTGGAGTCACCGTCCCTGGAGGATGTGGCACTTGGTGCCATGGTCTGGCCATGGGCTCTGTGGTGACAGCTTGGACTCGATGATCTTTGAGGCCTCTTCCAGCCTTGGTGATACTGTGAGACTGTGACACTGTGAGACTGAGTCTTTGGCAGAACACAGGAACAAAAAGAAATCTTTTCTTTGAAAGGTTATTTGTACCCAAAACAAAAAGGCAGAGGCTGGGCTGGAACAGAGAGGGGCATGCCAGCACCAAAGCCACACTACCTGCCCTGTGATGCAGGTGAGGCACACTGAGGCTCCTGATCTAGTTTTGGTTATTGATAGCGCTGCAAAGAGAGCAGAAATGGCTGCCCTGGCACAGCCTGGCCCTGCTGGCAGCACACCTGCCATTAGATCAACCACTTGTGCTGTCTCATGGCCATGCCCAGGGCGGCACTCTGCAAACAGGCCCCTGGAGAGAGAGAAGCATTTCTGCACTCCAGCCACAGAATGGGCTGGGTTGGAAGGGGCCTCCACAGCTCATCCAGCCCAACCCCCTGCAGCAGCAGGGACATCCTCCCCTGCAGCAGCCTTGTCCAGCCTGACCTGGAATATCTCCAGGGATGGAGCCTCAACCACTTCTCTGGGCAACCTGTTCCAGTGCTCCACCATGCTCATGGTGCACAACTTGTCCCTCACAGCCAATCTCAATCTGCTCTGCTCCCATTTCAAACCATTGCCTCTTGTGTGTCCCTGCAGGCCTTTGGGATCAGTCCCTCTGCAGCCTTCTTGTAGCCTCTTCAGGTACTGGAAGGCTGCTCCAAGGTGTCCCTGAAGCCTTCTCTTCTCCAAGCTGAACAGCCCCAACTCTCAGCCTCTGATCATCTTTATGGCATCCTCTGGCCCCTCTCCATCAGCTCCAGGTCCTTCCTGTGTGGAGGGCTCCAGAGCTGGACCCAGCCCTGCAGGTGAGGTCTCCCCAGAGCAGAGCAGAGGGGCAGGATACCCCCTCTCCATCTCTGGCCACACTGCTTTGGATGCAGCCCAGGCCTTCTGGAGCTCCTGTCCAGCTTCTCACCTACCAGAACTCCCAAACCCTTTTCCACAGGGCTCCTTTTCATCACCTCAACAGGTCCAGCACCTTCCAGCCTTTACTACAATTTACACACTGGGGTGGCTCTCAGGAGTTACAAGGCACAGAGGGCAAAGGGCACTAGGTTTGCATTTCCATTTGGAACCAACAGCCTGAGGCATGCATGGGAGCTCAAAGCTGCTCTGAAGCACCCTGCTGGTTTACCTCTTCACTAGAGAGCTGGGGCAGGGTTTCCTCAGTGGCTAGAGAACATGAAGCTTTTGTTTCATCATCTGAATCCTTCTGCTTCTGCTCCTTTCTCTTGCTAAGCCTTTGCTGATCATCTTCTTCCTAGAAATCAGGATCAAGAGAACAGACATAAGCAGCAATTTCTCTGCAGTAAGCTGTAAGGGTGGCACTAGAAAGAGTCTTTTGGTTAAAGCCCCAGCAGTTATCATCTAAGGACTCCTGGGGTTAACAGTCTAGAGTCCATTCCACCAGGCAGCCCCTGGGATGTAAAGCAGAGCTTACTTTTCAAGTTTGGTGACCAGTTCAAGCTCCAGACTCATTTTATTCACAGATCATAGCACCATGACACAGTTCTTAACACAGAGGTACCAAATAAACAATCAAAGCAGCTGTGACATTGCTCAGTGGGTGCAGTCTGATCATGGATCTGCAGCACTAACAGCCCCTGTGCCCAGAAGGCCACCAGCAGCCTGGCCTGGAGCAGCAGTGGTGTGGCCAGCAGGAGCAGGGCAGGGATTGTGCCCCTGGGCTCAGCACTGGGGAGGCCACACTTTGAATCCTGGGTTCAGTTTTGTGCCCTCGCTCCAAGAAGGACACTGAGGGGCTGGAGCAGGTCCAGAGGAGGGCAAAAAGCTGGAGAAGGGTGTGGAGAAGAGGGCTGGGAAGAAGCAGCTGAGGGAACTGGGGGTGTTGAGTGTGGAGGAGGGGATGCTGAGGGGAGACCTCATTGCTCTCCACAGCTCCCTGAGAGGAGGTTGCAGTGAGGTGGGGGTTGGTCTCTGCTCCCAAGGAACAAAGGACAGGACAAGAGAAAACAAAGGAAACAAGAGAAAACAGCCTCAAGTTGCAAGTCCCCATCCCTGCAGGGGTTTCAAAGTCATGGTTCAGTGGTGCCCTGGCAGTGCTGGGGTAAGGCTTGGACTGGATAATCTCAAAGGTCTCTCCCAACTAAACTGATTCTCTGATTCCCTGTAATTAGACAAGATCAACACTGGCAGGGGCAGGGGGAAGTGAACCAAAGCTGTGCCTTGATCACTCTGAGCAATGAACACAATGATGGAAAAGGACAGCACAGAGCAGCAGCTCATGAAGCTTGTTCACCTGCCCCTGGCTCAGCCAACTTCAAATGAAGTTCTTCATTCATGCCTGAGCTAGGGAGGTCCTTTCCAACCCCTACCACTCTGTGTTTCTGTGATACCTTACTCTGAGCTGAACTTCTGGCTGTCAGTTATCAGCTCTTCATTTAACAATCCTGGCACCAGCCCCTGTCAAGTTGCTCTGTGCACTAACAGTGAAACCTTGGCCCAAATGGAGGGAGCCTGCTGGAGCTGTCAGCTGGCATGCGAGCGGAGAACGCTGGGCACCGCCTGCCGGCATCTGCTGAGACAACAATCTCCACCAGCCTGTGGCCTCCACCCCTGGTACCCCACATGCAACCAGGCTCACTCCACAAGAGGAGAGGAAGGCAGCAAGCAACCTGATCCTTCTTCTTCAGCTCCTCGACCTGGCGCAGCTGCTCGGAGGTGAGGACGACCTCCATGCGCTGCATGTCCCTCATCAGCAGGCGCTGCGACTCCAGGAACTGGTCGTTGGCCTTCTGCCAGGTGTGCTTCAGCTGGTTGTGCTGCTGCCTCTCCTGCTCCAAGAGATGGCAGACTGTTCAAAAAGAAAGGGGTGTTCAGCACATGCTGGTTCAGAACCTCACAGAGCAGCACTGTGACGAGCTCAAGTCACTGCTGTTCCTGTCATGGGCAGCCAGGCTCTGGGCAGCGCTTCAGGATCATGGAATTGCTGGGGTGGGAAAAGGCCTCTGAGATCATCCATCTAACCAGCACCACCACAGCCCCAGCTGCCATGGCCACCTCCAGGGATGGGGACTCCACCACCTCCCTGGGCAGCCTGTGCCAATCCCTGACCTCTCCTGAAGCGCTCCTCATCTCCACCCTAGCCCTCCCCCGGTGCAGTTCCAGGGCTGGCTCACACGTGGGGAAAGGCTGAGAATGCTGGGGCTGGTTAGCCTGGAGAAGAGGAGGCTGAGGGGGGGATCTCATCAGTGCTTACAGTATCTAAGGGCTGGGGGGCCAGACTCTTCTCAGTGGTCCCCAGTGACAGGACAAGAGGACTGGCCATAAGCTTGAACATAGGAAGTTCCATCTAAACATGAGAAGGAACTGTGAGGGTGCTGAGCCCTGGAGCAGGCTGCCCACAGAGGTGGTGGAGACTCCTTCCCTGGAGATTTTCAATGCCAACCTGGATGTGTTCCTGTGTGACCTGCCCTAGGTGACCCTGCTCTGGCAGGGGGGTTAGACTCCATGGTCTGTGGAGGTCTCCTCTATCCCCTACCTTCCTGTGCTTTCCTCTCACTGCAAGTAAGACATCTGGATTCCCAGACTCAGCTTGTCCTGAGGGCTGTGTCGCTGACATGTGACACAGAGGCCTGAGGCCTTAACTGCATTCATGAAGTCTGAGAGTTTATTCTTCAGTGCTGGTTTCAAAAGCTTGTCTTTAGACTCTGGTTTCTTTCAGCTGAAGGTTCCCTTTTCACTTCCCCACAGAGATTCTGCTCTCTGCTGGCATGCATGTGATAGCATCAGAGGAAACAGCCTCAAGTTGCACCAGGGGGAGGGTTAGGTGGGACATAAGAAGAAACTTCTTCACTGAGAGAGTTCTCAAGCACTGGCACAGGCTGCCCTTGGAGGTGGTTGAATCCCCATCCCTGGAGGGGTTTAAAAGCCACAGAGATGTGGTGCTGAGGGCTGTGGTTTAGCACCAGCCCTGCAGAGTTAGAGAATGGTTGGACTCCAGGATCTTCCAAGATCCTTTGCAGCAGAAACAATTCAATGGCCCCATGCACACTCACACACCCATCCCAGCACCAGGCACTCAGAAGTGAGATACCTCAGGGAGGTGAATCAAAATGTCATGGCCCAGAGCTGCACACAACTGCAGGGCACCAGCAGAAGCCCTTCAGTAAGAGGCAAGCATGCAACACTCAGAGCACTCAGCAGGAATTCAATGGCATCCCTCACAATGAGTCTCTGTTTTCTTCTCCATCACAGAGAGCTCCACATTCCACCCTGCTTTAACCTCTCACCCTGCTGCTTCTCCCCACCGATTTTTGAATCCCATGGCTAAGCCATTGGAAATGAACAGCCCTGTTGGGTTTACACCCTCCATGGAAGAGAGCCAAAATCATTAGAGAGGTACCTTCATGCAGCTCTTTCCTCAGCTTCTCTGCATCTTCTTGCAGGACTGATTTCTGTGTGTTGAGAACAGCCACATACATCTCCAAGGTCAGTCCTGCAGGATTTCTCAGCTTCCAGGTAATGGTTCAGTTCTTTAACCTGAAGAAAAAAGAAGGAAATCTCAGTCCTACCATCCCAGTGGGCAACACTCTCAGGCATTTCCTTCTGGGTAGAAGCCACAGTGTGAGCTGTTGGGGTAAGGTGCAGGTGTAGCAGGGCAAGTTTCTCTCCAGAAATCACAAAGATCTGCCTTCCAGTGCCTGTATTTATGCCTGAAATGGTTCCTCAGTAACCTTCTGCTAAGCCAAAGCTATCAGTGTACCACAGCTGGGTTCCAACAAGATGGTCAAGAGGCAAACACATAAGAAGAGCAGAGAGTGGTGGAATCTTTAACCAGCACTGATAAGCACACAGCTAAGAGGCTGTGGATCCAGCTCAAAACAGAGCAATGACAGCAGTCAGGAGACATGACTGTGGGCAAGCTCATCACAGAATGGCTCAGGTTGGAAGTGACCTCAGAGATCATCTCCTCCAAACTCCCTGCCATGGGGAGGGAAAGCTCTCAACTAGCCCAGCTTGCTCAAGGCTTCATCCAACCTGCCCTTGAGCACCTCCAGGCAGGAGGCAGCCACAGCCTCCCTGGGCAGCCTGTGCCAGAGTCTCACCATCCCCCTACTGAAGAATTTCTTCCTCAGCTCCACTCTAACCCTGCTCTGCCTCAGCTTCAAACCATTCCCCCTTGGCCTGGCTCCAGACACCCTCAGGAAAACTCTCTCTGCAGCCTTCCTGAAGGATCCCTTCAGGCAGCTCTGAAGCCTCCCTGGAATCTTCTCTTCTCCAGGCTGAACACCCCCAGCTCCCTCAGCCTGAACTCACAGCTCCAGCTCTTGGAGACAGAGAAGACAAAACAACATTCAAAGTCCTTAAAGACCTCTGCAAGAGAAAGGAAGATCTGTCACTGAAAGGAGGACACCAGGAAAGACTCAACAAACATACCAGGAGTTTTCTGCTTGTTTGTCTAAATGACCAATCTAACAAAGGCTTGGACTGAAGATCCTGCAGCCACTGCAGAGCTCTGCTGAGAGCTTTCAGACAGCTTTACCCAAGCAGCTGTCCTGTAGCCATGGATCCTGTCTTGGAGCAAGGAATGAGTTGCCAAGGCACCACCCAGCTTTATGGCTTGCTGAGGCAGCAATCACAGAGTTTTTATTCCAAAGGAAACAAAAACCTTCAGGCAATTCCCAACAGGCTGCAGAAGGCTGCTGGATGGCACCACAGCCACCAGAGTGTCCTGAAGTCAGAGTGCAGCTCGAGCCTGCCACTGCTGCTGGGGACACCTTATCCTGCTGCAGAACACCAACTCTGCTAGCCCTTCAGCCTTTGAGATGGGGAAATGTGACTCCCAGAGAGCAGCCCCTGGGAAGCAGGGAAGGGGAGGGGTGAGGGGGTGAAGAGAAAGAGAAAAAAGAAATGCCTTGTTTCACTGCTCCAGCTAAACACACTGAAAGCCAGGCCAGGACTGCAGCAGATCCAAAGGACTGCACTTGGACAGCACTGCAGGTCGCAGGACTGAACTGCCAATGCTTGTGCTTCAGACCCCAGAGCAGCCTTCAGCACCTGGAGGGGCTCCAGGGGAGCTGGGGAGGGACTTGTGACAAGGGCTGGGAGTGCCAGGATGAGGAACAATGGCTTTGAGCTGGGAGAGAGGAGACTGAGACTGGAGATGAGCAAGAAATTCTTGGCAGTGAGGGTGGGGAGGCTCTGGCACAGGCTGCCCAGGGAGGCTCTGGATGTTCCCTCCCTGGAGGTGTTGCAGGCCAGGCTGGATGAGGCCTTGAGCAGCCTGTGCTGGTGGGAGGTGTCCCTGCCCATGGCAGGGGGTTGGAACTGGCTGAGCTTTAAGGTCCCTTCCAACCCAACCTATTCTGTGATTCCCTACCTTGATTTCTTGCAGCAAGTGCCCAGCAACCCTTGCCATGAACCTGAGGGTGACTCAAATTTTAAGATACAGAAATCCTGGTGAAGTTCCCCAGATTATAGCCAGGATTAGAAAGTGAGATTAGGGAGTCTGGGTGGAAATACATGAAAAGGATTGCACCACATGCAAACCTTTCTGTGGCTGCAAGTGTGACAACTGAAATGCCAGGCTGCTGGAGAGGAGCACAGCAGCTCAAGCCTGCTGTGCTGCTGCCAGCAGAGCTGAAGCCATGCAGCTGAAGCTCAGCACAGGTGACACAGACTCAAACACAGAGAGATGGAGACACACACAGCCTTTAGTGATCTGCATCAAACCAGCCTGATGGAAGACAGAAGTCAGGAAAGAGTTACAGCTCCAGCTCACCTTTGATGCCTCTAACTCTTTAATCTTTTCTTCAGCTGCTGTCAGTTTCTCCTTCAGTGCTGCAATCTCCTTCTCCATAGGCATCACCACCGAACGCAGCTTCTCGGCGTCCTCCTGGGCCTGGGGTCGAGACAAGACACAAGTCAGGCACAGCAGGGGCTCAGCCAGCAGGGCCACCCATGGACACAGGAGGACCAAATCTCCTTGCCAAGGGAATTAGATGCTTGAACTCCCCCGTCCCAGACTTGCCAGAATGGAAAAGAAATGCCTCTAGAGAGACCTCAGAGCAGCCTGCCAGTGCCTGAAGGGCTCCGGGAGAGCTGGGGAGGGACTTGTGACAAGGGCTGGGAGTGCCAGGATGAGGAACAATGGCTTTGAGCTGGGAGAGAGGAGACTGAGACTGGAGATGAGCAAGAAATTCTTGGCAGTGAGGGTGGGGAGGCTCTGGCACAGGCTGCCCCAGGGAGGCTCTGGATGTTCCCTCCCTGGAGGTGTTGCAGGCCAGGCTGGACGAGGCCTTGAGCAGCCTGTGCTGGTGGGAGGTGTCCCTGCCCATGGCAGGGGCTTGGAGCTGGGTCCTTACCTGCCAACCTCCCCCCCTCTTTTGAAGGAACCATTTGCACTGTGCTGCAACCACAGTGTCAAACCTCAGCTCTGTTTAACCAGCAGCCAAAGCTGGAGTAACTTCCCTGTCCAGTCTTATCTTTCCAGTTGTCCTGGACATGTCACAGTACCCACAGTCTCACAGTCTCACAGTATCACCAAGGCTGGAAGAGACCTCAAAGATCATCGAGTCCAAGCTGTCACCACAGACCCCATGGCCAGACCATGGCACCAAGTGCCACATCCAATCCCCTCTGGAACACCTCCAGGGACGGTGACTCCACCACCTCCCTGGGCAGCACAGCCCAAGGGCCAATGACTCTCTCTGGGAAGAACTTTCTCCTCACCTCCAGCCTGAACTTCCCCTGGCACAGCTTGAGACTGTGTCCTCTTGTTCTGGTGCTGGGTGCTAGAGAGAAGAGGCCAACCCCTTCCTGGCTACAACCTCCCTTCAGGTAGCTGTAGAGAGCAATGAGGTCTCCCCTGAGCCTCCTCTTCTCCAGGCTCAGCAACCCCAGCTCCCTCAGCCTCTCCTCACAGGGCTGTGCTCCAGACCCCTCCCCAGCTTTGTTGCCCTTCTCTGGACACCTTCCAGCAGCTCAACATCTTTCCTAAACTGAGTGGCCCAGAGCTGGACACAGGACTCAAGGTGTGGCCTAACCAGTGCTGAGCACAGGGCACAATGACCTCCCTGCTCCTGCTGGCCACACTGTTCCTGATGCAGGCCAGGATGCCCTTGGCCTTCTTGGCCCCCTGGGCACACTGCTGGCTCATGTTCAGGCAGCTGTCAATCAGCACCCCCAGGTCCCTCTCTGTTTGGCAGCTCTCAGCCACTCTGCCCCCAGCCTGTAGCTCTGCCTGGGGTTGCTGTGGCCAAAGTGCAGCCCCTGGCACTTGGACTTGTTGAATGCCATCCTGTTGGCCTCTGCCCATCTGTCCAGCCTGGCAAGGTCCCTCTGCAGAGCCCTTCTGCCCTCCAGCAGATCAACTCCTGCTCCCAGCTTGGTGTCATCTGCACATTTGCTGATGATGGACTCAATCCCCCTCCTCCAGATCATCAATGAAGATATTGATCAGGCTGGGGCCCAGCACTGATCCCTGGGGCACACCACTGGTGCCTGGCTGCCAGCTGGCTGTGGCACCATTCACCACCACTCTCTGGGCTCAGCCTCCAGCCAGTTCCTCACCCAGCTCAGAGTGCTGCTGTCCCAGCCAGGGGCTGGCAGCTTGGCCAGGAGGTTGCTGTGGGGGATGGTGCCAAAGGCCTTGCTGAGGTCCAGGCAGACTCCATCCACAGCCTGCCCCACATCCACCAGGCAGTCACCTGGGCATGGAAGGAGCTCAGGTTGGTCAGGCAGGACCTGCCCTGCCTAAATCCCTGCTGGCTGGGCCTGAGCCCTTGGCCATCCTGCAGGTGTGCAGTTATTGCCCCCAGGATAATCTGCTCCATAATCTTGCCTGGCACTGAGGTCAGGCTGCCAGGCCTGGAGTTTCCAGGTTCCTCCATATGACCCTTCCTGTGGATGGGGACCACACTGGCCAGTTCCCAGTCATCTGGGACCTCTCCAGTGAGCCAGGACTGGAGGGAAATGCTGGAGAGTGGCTTGGAGCTCATCTGCAGCTCTCCCAGCACCCTAGGGTGGATCCCATCCAGCCCCATGGACTTGTGAGTGTCCAAGTGGCTCAGCAGGTCCCGAACTGATTCCTCATGGATTTCAGGGGCACTGCACTGCTCCCTGACCCCATCACCCAGCTCAGGAGGCCACTCGTCCTGAACTCCTCCTGCCTTGCTGTTAAAGATTGAGGCAAAGAAGGTGTTCAGGACCTCAGCCTTTTCCTCATCTCCAGTCACTGTGTTCCCCTTCAGGTCCAATAGGCAGTGCAGGTTCTTCTTGCCCTCTTTTTAGTGTTAATGTATCTGTAAAAATGCTTTTTGTTGCCTTTCACAGAGGTGTTCAGCTTCAGTTCCAACTGGGCCTTTGCTCTCCTACACAATCTAACAACATCCTTAAACACATCAGGAGAAGCCTTCCCCTCTTTCCAAAGGTGATACAGCCTCTGTTTTCCCCCTTAACCCCTGCAGGAGCTGCTTGCTCACCCAGGCCCAGAGCCTTCCCCTCGGCTCATCTTTCGGCACACGGGCACTGTGTTCATGGATTCACAGTCACAGGCTGGGTTGGCTTGGAAGGGACCACAAAGCTCAGCCAGTCCCAGCCCCTGCCATGGGCAGGGACACCTCATAGTTTCATAGTTTCAGTTAGGGTCGGAAGGGACCACAAGGATCATCTAGTTCCAACCCCCCTGCCATGGGCAGGGACACTCTACCCTAGATCAGGCTGGCCAGAGCCTCATCCAGCCTGGCCTTAAACACCTCCAGGGACAGGGCCTCAACCACCTCCCTGCACAACCCATTCCAGGGCCTCACCACCCTCACGGTGAAGAACTTCCTCCTCATGTCCAGCCTGAATCTCCCCACCTCCAGCTTCATCCCATTCCCCCTAGTCCTATCACTCCCTGATAGTCTGAAAAGTCCCTCCCCAGCCTTTTTCTGTAGCCCCCTTCAGATCCTGGAAGGCTACAATGAGGTCACCTGGGAGCCTTCTCTTCTCCAGCCTGAACAGCCCCAACTCCCTCAGTCTGTCCTCACAGGAGAGGTGCTCCAGCCCTCTGCTCATCCTCCTGGCCCTGCTCTGGACACCTTCCAGCACCTCCAGATCCCTCTTGTAATAGGGGCTTCAGAACTGGATGCAGTACTCCAGGTGGGGTCTCCCCAGGGCTGAGCAGAGGGGGGAGAATCCCCTCCCTTGCCCTGCTGGCCACACTTCTCCTGCTGCAGCCCAGGCTCTGATTGGCTTTCCGGGCTGCAAGTGCACCCTGAGAGCTCCTGGGGAGCTTCTCCTCCCCCAGCACCCCCAAGTCTCTCTCCTCAGGGCTGCTCCCCAGCCAGTCCCTGCCCAGCCTGGATTGGTGCCTGGGGTTGCCTCGACCCAGCTGCAGGACCCTGCCCTTGGTCTTGTTGAAGCTCATGAGGTTGGCTTGTGCCCACCTCTCCAGCCTGCCCAGGTCCCTCTGGATGGATCCTTCCCTCCAGCTGTCTGCTGCACCACACAGCTTGGTGTCAGCAGCAACCTTGCTGAGGCTGCACTCAGTGCCACTGCCCATGGCCCCCACAAAGATGTTGAACAAGCCTGGTCCCAGGACTGATCCCTGAGGGACTCTGCTTGTCCCTGGCCTCCCCTGGGACATGGACCCATTGACAGCCACTCTCTGGGTGCAGCCATCAAGCCAGTTCTTTATCCATCTGGTGGTCCATCCATCAAACCCATGTGTCACCAGCTTGGAGACCAGGATGTGGTGCAGGACAGTGCCAAAGGCTTTGCTCAGGGCCAGGTGAACGACATCAGTTGCTCTCCCCTCAGCTATTAATGCTGTCACCTGTTCATAGAAGGCCACCAGGTTTGTCAGGCAGGATTTGCCCTTGGCAAAGCCATGCTGACTGCTCCCAATCACCTCTTCACTACTCTTCTGAGTCAGCAGTGCCTCCAGGAGGATCTGCTCCATGATCTTTCTGGGCACAGAGGTGAGACTGACCGGCCTGGATTTCCCTGGTTCCTCCTTCTTACCCTTTTTGAAAATGGGAGCAATGTTTGCCCTTTTCCAATCTGTGGGGACTGCCCCAGGCTGCCATGACTTTTGGAATATACCAGCACAGGCTGCTCAAGGCCTCATCCAGCCTGGCCTTCAACACCACCAGGGAGGAAGCAGCCACAGCCTCCCTGGGCAGCCTGTGCCAGAGTCTCCCCAGCTCACTGCCAAGAGCATTCCTGCACTTGTGATGGGAGAAGCTCATTCAAGAGCCCTGAAAACATTTGGTTATCTTTAGCCCTTATGAGCCAGCTGTGGGCAGCACTCAGTGAACAGAACTGAGAGAAGATGTGAAGCACTCTGTGAAGCTCAGCTCCTGCTGCCATCTGTGAGCGAGGAGCAGCTGGCTGCAGGTGGCAGGGGGTGGCTGTGGGACACCAGCACGTGGCCCTGCCGCTGTTGGCTGTGCCACTGCCTCTGCTCACAGCCTCTGTTTGTGCTCTGGACAAGCAAAAGGGCAGAGACAAAATGCAGCAGAACTGAACAAAAGGAAGGTTAGTTCAGTTTCACTGGCAGAGGTCTCTGAAGCCTGCAGGGCCAGGGCCTGGGGCTGTTTGTGGAACTGAAGGTCACTCTGGTGTTTTGCCTTTCAATTCTCAGTTTAGAAAACTTAATCACAGAATGGTTTGGGTTGGAAGGGACCTTCAAGATTGTCCAGTTCCAGCCCCCTGCCATGGGCAGGGACACCTCCCACCAGCACAGGCTGCTCAGGGAGGCTGTGGCTCAGCCTGGCCTGCAACACCTCCAGGGAGGGGGCAGCCACAGCCTCCCTGGGCAGCCTGTGCCAGAGTCTCCCCAGCCTCACTGCCAACAATTGCTTCCTCATCTCCACTCTCAGTCCCCCCTCTCCCCGCTCAAGGCCATTGTTCCTCATCCTGGCACTCCCAGCCCTTGTCACAAATCCCTCCCCAGCTCTCCTGGAGCCCTTGAGGTACTGGAGGCTGCTCTGAGGTCTCCCTGGAGCCTTCTCTTCTCCAGGCTGAACAGTCCCAGCTCTCACATCTGCTTACAGGGTGAGTGCTGGTCACTGGGTCTGTTCTGAAGGTCCAGTGTAACCACTGAGACCCCTGAACTGAGGTTAAATTTGCTACTGGATGAAATGAGAGTGTCTGTCCCACTGAAAACTGCTCCATGAACAGTCCCATGGGCAAGGGGTGCCACAGTATCACATTGCCTGTGTTAAAGTGTTTCTCAAAACCACTCCCAGGGTGTGACCCTGCAAACCTTTATTTCCTTCTTTCTGCCAGCTAAATTTTCCTGTTCACAAGCAAGCTTCTACACCTTGCCAGCTTCCATCTGCTCATCCCCTCATCAATACCCAAAGGGCTTCTGCAGGAGCAAGCCCTGCTTCCCCCAGCCCAGCAGCTGCAGAACGTGCTGCAAGGGCTGTGCAGAGCACAGGGAAGGTGCTGAGAATGAGTCCAGGCCAGCCCACAAACCACGGCCCTGCCTGCTGGCAGCTGCCTGCAGCAGCCCTCAACATCCTTTGCTGCTCCTCCAACCAACATCTACAGAAGGTGTTTGTGGATGCCCCCTCCCTGGAGGTGTTGAAGGCCAGGCTGGATGAGGCCCTGAGCAGCCTGTGCTGGTGGGAGGTGTCCCTGCCCATGGCAGGGGCTTGGTGCTGGCTGAGCCTTGTGGTCCCTTGCAGCCCAACCCCTTCTGTGATTCTCTGAAGAACAAAAGCCTGGCTGGAGGAGCCTCAGGCAACACCTGGGTTTGCTCCTCACAAACAAGCAGCAGAAGCTGCACAGAGAGCATTTGACAACCACTCCTCACAGCAGGAAGAAACCATTTCAAGTTCCTCTGAGTCCCCTCCACTGTTCTTGAGCATCACCACTGACAGCAGCTTGCTGTGTTATCAGATTCTGTGGCCTGCTCTGGCACAGCAATCAGAAGTCTCTCCCCTCCCAGCTTCCCCTCTTCTGACTAATGAGCACCCTTCCCAGCAGGAGGATTGTCCGTTTTGCTCTCTCCATATGCAAAATACCTGCTCTGCAGGATTCTGCTGCTCAGAGCCTGACACAACTGTGCTAAGCAGTGGCTTTATATTCATCACAGCTCCCACTGCAAGCCAGATCCTCTCCAGAATGGACAATGAGGGCTGGATACAATCACAGAATGGGCTGGGTTGGAAGGGACCTTAAGGTTCATCCAGTTCCAGCCCCCTGCCATGGGCAGGGACACCTCCTGCTAGACCCCATCCAACTCATTACTTTGCTTCCCAATCCTTTGCTCCCCCAGTTCACTCCTTTGCCAGCCAGACACAACTCTTCATGGGCTTGGGATTCACTCCTTGGTTTGTAGGTAAAACTGAATGTCCTTTTCCCCACTTCTCATCTCATTCTTAGTCTCCTTGAGGACAAAGCTCACAGGCTGAAGGAGAGAGAAGATCAGAAAAGCCAAGCACAGCAGCTGAAGCAATTCTCTCAGGCTGTGCTCTGGAGACCAGGTTTGCCTCTCCCTCTCCTGCTACACAGAGCCCACCTTCCCCTGCTTTGCAGACCTGGAAAGCTTGCCAAGAGACTGCTGCACCAATCACCACCTCCTTCAGGCTCCCCAGGAATCCTCATTTCCCTTTCAAAGGGGTACAGTTAAAAACGTTATTTCCCTGCTCTTCTGATTGCTAACTGGCACACAGCTACAGCAGTGATGGGTGAGGGCACCCTCAGTCAGTCTGCAGACAACACTACACTGAGCAGGAAGGCCCTGCAGAGGGATCTGGCCAGGCTGGATCCATGGGCTGAGGGCAATGGGATGAGGTTCAACCAGGCCAAGGGCTGGCTGCTGACCTTGGGCCACAACAACCCCAAGAACACCACAGGCTGGGATCAGGGTGGCTGGAAACTGCCTGGTGGAAATTCCCCTGGGAGTGCTGGGTGAGAGCAGCTGAAGATGAGGCAGCAGTGTGCCCAGCTGGCCAAGAAGGCCACCAGCAGCCTGGCCTGGAGCAGCAATGGTGTGGCCAGCAGGAGCAGGGCAGGGACTGTGCCCTCCTTGAGGCCACAGCTGGAGCACTGGGTTCAGTTTTGGGTGCCACAGGTTAGGAAAGACCTTGAGGGGCTGGAGGGTGTCCAGAGAAGAGCAAGCAGGCTGGAGAGGGGCTTGGAGGGCCTCCTAAGAGGAGCAGCTGAGGGAGCTGGGGCTGTTGAGTCTGGAGCAGAGGAGGCTGAGAAGAGGCCTCACTGCCCTCTACAGGGGCCTGAAAGGAGGCTGCAGTGAGGCTGGTGCTGGTCTCTCTCCCAGGCAAGCAGCAACAGGATGAGAGGCAATGGCCTGAAGTTGTGGCAGGGGAGGGGTAGGTTGGAGATGAGGAAAATTCCTTTGCTGCCAGAGTGGTCAGGGACTGGCAGAGGCTGCCCAGGGAGGTGGTGGAGTGCCCATGCCTGGAGGGGTTTCATAGTTTCATAGTTTCAGTCAGGGTTGGAAGGGACCACAAGGATCAGCTAGTTCCAACCCCCCTGCCATGGGCAGGGACACCCCACACTAGAGCAGCCTGGCCAGAGCCTCATCCAGCCTGGCCTTAAACACCTCCAGGGACAGGGCCTCAACCACCTCCCTGCACAACCCATTCCAGGGCTTCACCACTCTCATGGGGAAGAACTTCCTCCTCCCCTCCAGCCTGAATCTCCCCACTTCCAGCTTCAGTCCATCCCCCCTAGTCCTATCACTCCCTGAGATCCTGAGCAGTCCCTCCCCAGCCTTCCTGGAGCCCCCTTCAGATCCTGGAAGGCCACAATGAGGTCACCTGGGAGCCTTCTCTTCTCCAGCCTGAACAGCCCCAACTCCTTCAGTCTGTCCTCACAGGAGAGGTGCTCCAGCCCTCTGCTCATCCTCCTGGCCCTGCTCTGGGCACCTTCCAGCACCTCCAGATCCCTCTTGCAATAGGGGCTTCAGAACTGGATGCAGTACTCCAGGTGGGGTCTCAGCAGGGCTGAGCAGAGGGGGAGAATCCCCTCCCTTGCCCTGCTGGCCACACTTCTCCTGCTGCAGCCCAGGCTCTGATTGGCTTTCCGGGCTGCAAGTGCACCCTGAGAGCTCCTGGGGAGCTTCTCCTCCCCCAGCACCCCCAAGTCTCTCTCCTCAGGGCTGCTCCCCAGCCAGTCCCTGCCCAGCCTGGATTTGTGCCTGGGGTTGCCTCGACCCAGCTGCAGGACCCTGCCCTTGGTCTTGTTGCACCTCCTGAGGTTGGCTTGTGCCCACCTCTCCAGCCTGCCCAGGTCCCTCTGGATGGATCCTTCCCTCCAGCTGTCTGCTGCACCACACAGCTTGGTGTCAGCAGCAACCTTGCTGAGGCTGCACTCACTGCCACTGCCCATGGCACCCACAAAGGTGTTGAACAAGCCTGGTCCCAGGACTGATCCCTGAGGGACTCTGCTTGTCCCTGGCCTCCCCTGGGACATGGACCATTGACAGCCACTCTCTGGGTGCAGCCATCAAGCCAGTTCCTTACCCATCTAGTGGTCACCCATCCAACCCATGTGTCACCAGCCTAGAGACCAGGATGTGGTGGTGTGGGACAGTGTCAAAGGCTTTGCTCAGGGCCAGGTGAACGACATCAGTTGCTCTCCCCTCAGCTATTGATGTTGTGACCTGTTCAGAGAAGGCCACCAGAGGTTTGTCAGGCAGGATTTGCCCTTGGCAAAGCCATGCTGACTGCTCCCAATCACCTCTTCACTACTCTTCTGAGTCAGCAGTGCCTCCAGGAGGATCTGCTCCATGATCTTTCTGGGCACAGAGGTGAGACTGCCTGGCCTGGAGTTCCCTGGTTCCTCCTTCTCACCCTTTTTGCAGATGGGAGCAATGTTTCCCCTTCTCCAGCCTGTGGGGACTGCCCCAGGCTGCCAGGGCTTTTGGAATAGACTAGAGAGGGGCTTAGCAGCCTCCTCTGCCAGTTCTCTCAGCACCCGTGGGGTATCCCGTGGGGTCCCATGGACTTGAAGAAGCTGTAGCTGTGGTGCTTCAGGATCAGGTTTAGTGGTCCTGGCAGTTGGGTTATGGCTGGGCTGGGTGATCTCAAAAGTTTTATCAACCTTAATGATTCTGTGACTCCTGATGTCAGTTACTGGACAGAGCTCTTAGCCAGGACAGATTGCCTCCTGAGCATCCAGCTGGTAGTTTGTTGGGACTTTTAAACTATGAACTCTACCTCTTCAGAGCTGCTTCAAAAGACTCCCCACCAGACAGAACTTTGAACCTTCCTTCCAGCCTCAACCAAAGTCTTTTTGCTCTAAATTGGGCCAAACCCAGTTATAAACCAGTTTTTGTCTTAAAATTCCAATGGCAGGGATTCTCTTGTCATAACAATCCCCTGCCAGATCAGGCTCACCCAGGGCAGGTCACACAGGAACACCTTCAGATGGGTCTTGAAAGTCTCCAGAGGAGACTCCACAACCTCTCTGGGCAGCCTGCTCCAGGCCTCCAGCACCCTCACTCCAAACAAGATTTTCCTCATGTTGAAGTGGAATTTCCTGGGTTCCAGTTTGTGTTCCTTGCCCCTTGTCCCATCACAGACACCCTGGAGATGGCCTTGCCCTTTCCTGACCCCCCCTGCAGATATTTATAAACACCAGTAAGATCCCCTCTGGGGCTGCTCCTCTCCAGGCCCAACCCTTCCTCCTCACAGAGGTGCTCCAGTCCCTTCATCATCCTCAGCACAGGCTTTACACTGACTCCTCCCTTTGTAAATCAAGACCCTGTTGAAGTGGCCTCAGGGAAGGCCAAACTACAACCAGCAATACTCAAGAATCTCTTTAGAAGCCTTTAGAATTCCATTCTGCAACTCAGGTTGCTTATGCCAGCACAAGGAAAGAGGTAAAATACTGATGGGGAATTGCCTCACACTGCATTGCTGCTGCTGCTGGCAGTGAGCAGAGACAAGGGACTCGGAGAATCACAGAATCCTTTGGTTGGAAAAGCTCCTTAGGATCATCCAGGCCAACCATTCTCTGCCTCTACCCATGGCCCTCAGCACCACCTCTCTGCCTCTTTGAAATTGCTCCAGGGATGGGGATTCCACCTCCCTGGGCAGCCTGTGCCAGGCTTTGAAAACCCTTTCAGTGAAGAAGTCTCTTCTGATGTCCAACCTAAACCTGCCCTGGTGCAACCTGAGGCCATTTCCTCTTGTCCTGTCTCCTGCTACTAAGGAGAAGAGACAAGCTCCTGCCTGGCTCCAGCCTCCTTTCAGAGAGCTGTAGAGGGCAGTTGGGGACAGCCACTTCCCTGGTCCTGTTAGGCACTGATCCTGACCCACACCAGGATGCTGTTTGCCTTCCCAGCCTCCTGAGCACACTGCTGGCTGCTGTCCAGCCTGCTGTCACTAACTGCTGTGCTGTGGCAGACTGGCAGCTGCTCCTCCACTCCTGGATTGAATACAGTCACTTACTGCATTCAAACTGGCTCAGGAGACCCTGAAGACTGCTGGAAGCCAGCTGAGAAGGCCAATGCACCTCAGTGCAAGTTGGAATGAGAGGAGAAACAAAGGTTTCCAAACACTGATCTATTATGACAGGTTCCATTTCCTTCCTGCCTGCAAGAGAAACAGACCAAGCCTTCAACCTCCAGAGCAACAAAACAAGCCCAGCTCAATCCAAGGCACCTCAACCCCCTTCCAGGAGCTCTTCAGAGTCACAAATCCTCGAAGAACAAGAAGACAATTTGGAGCTTTCCAAACCCCAGGGCAACTACCTTTCACCATCTGTATTTGTGTGACAGCAGGGCTGTAGGTATTTATTTCCTAGGTGCTTCCTCCCAGGTATTCTCCAGGAACCCAGCAGCACTGTGCTGCACGAAGATGGCTTCTCTTGCAGAAAGATGAAAGACATTTTAGATCTAATGGCCATTGAAAACCTCACCACACACTGAGAAGGTGTGAGGAGAGGAACAGAGGTGCAGAAATTGCCTAAAGGGGGCTTCACCTGAGCTCAGCTGATCTCACCACAGCCTTTGCAAGGCCTCCTGCTCTGAGACAAGCTGAAGGCCAAACTTCACCACACCCTGAGGTGCAAGCCCCTTGCTGAACCCACGTGAGGAGGTACAATACAGAATCACAGAATGCATCAGGCTGGAAGGGATCCTCCAAGGTCATCCTGTCCAACCCCTTGCAGGCAGCAGGGACACCTCCAGCTGGAGCAGGCTGCCCAGGGCCACAGCCAGGCTGATCTTGAATGTCTCCAGGGCTGGAGCCTCCACCACCTTTCTGGGCAGCCTGTTCCAGTGTCTCCCCAGCCTCACTGTGCAGAGCTTCCTCCTGATGTCCAACCTAACTCCTCCCTGCTCCAGTTTCAAACCATTGGCTCTTGTCCTGTTCCCACAGGCCCTTCCAAATAGTCCCTACCCAGCCCTCCTGAGGGTCCACTTCAGGTACTGGAAGGCTGCTCTAAGATCTCCCTGGAGCCTTCTCTTCTCCAGGCTGAACAGCCCCAACTCTCCCAGCCTGTGCCCATAGCAGAGCTGCTCCAGCCTCTGATCATCTTTGTGGCCTCCTCCAGACCCACTCCACCAGTTCCATGTCCTTCTTGTGTGGGGGATCTCGAGTTGGACACAGCCCTGCAGGTGAGGTCTCCCCAGAGCAGAGCAGAGGGGCAGGATCCCCTCCCTCCAGCTCTGGCCAAGCTGCTTTGCTGCAGCCCAGGCTGCCCTTGGCCTTCTGTGCTGCCAGTGCCCACTGCTGGCTCCAGTCTGGCTTCTGCCCCACCAGCACCCCCAAGTCCTCCTCTGCAGGGCTGCTCTCAATCTCATCACCCCCAGCCTGGGCTGACAGGGAGGACTGCCCCAACAAACACCTTTGTGGCTTCAAACACAAGATGAGCTCAGGACTTCCATCGACAAAGAGCTGAGCCTTGGCAGAAGGCTCTGTGCACGTCTGAGGCATTCCAGCAGGCCACAGAAATGAACTCATGCATGGCAACAGGTCTTGAAGCGAGGAGCTAGGTCCCAGCCTACCTTTTTCATCTCATTCTCCAGGTTCTCCTCCTCCTGGCCCTCGGAGAGGCGGCGCCGCAGCTCGGCGATCTCCCGCTCCAGGTTGTCGCGGTACTGGCTCCACTGCGCGCGCTCCTGCTCCAGCCGGTGGTGGTACTGCAGCTCGTAGTCACGGACGGTCTCTGCAACGCCAGGGGCACGGCTCAGCCCCCAACACACCCCAGCTGCACCACCTCCACCGCCAGCCAGGCAGGCACCTGCCACGCTTCAGCAGCAGCCAGCTCTCCCTTCCTCCCTCTTCCCTTTTGCCGCTTCAAACCCCAGCTGCACGAAGCTCCAGAGGAGCTGCAGCTCAATCTGTACCCAGCTGCACAAAGCTCCAGAGGAGCTGCAGCTCAATCTGTACCCAGCTGCACGAAGCTCCAGAGGAGCTGCAGCTCAATCTGTACCCAGCTGCACAAAGCTCCAGAGGAGCTGCAGCTCAAGCTGTACCCAGCTGCACAAAGATCCAGAGGAGCTGCAGCTCAATCTGTACCCAGCTGCACAAAGCTCCAGAGGAGCTGCAGCTCAATCTGTACCCAGCTGCACAAAGCTCCAGAGGAGCTGCAGCTCAATCTGTACCCAGCTGCACAAAGCTCCAGAGGAGCTGCAGCTCAATCTGTACCCAGCTGCACTAAGCTCCAGAGGAGCTGCACCTCAATCTGTACCCAGCTGCACAAAGATCCAGAGGAGCTGCAGCTCAATCTGTACCCAGCTGCACAAAGATCCAGACCCAGCTGCACAAAGCTCCAGAGGAGCTGCAGCTCAATCTGTACCCAGCTGCACAAAGATCCAGAGGAGCTGCAGCTCAAGCTGTACCCAGCTGCACAAAGCTCCAGAGGAGCTGCAGCTCAATCTGTACCCAGCTGCACAAAGCTCCAGAGGAGCTGCAGCTCAATCTGTACCCAGCTGCACAAGCAGAGGATCCAGAGGAGCTGCAGCTCAATCTGTACCCAGCTGCACAAGCAGAGGATCCAGAGGAGCTGCAGCTCAATACCATCACTAGAGCACAAAGGAGCCCCCCCCAACCTGTGTAAGTGCTGATTTCAAAACAGCTTCACACATCTACCTCCCTGTTTAGCAGCACTCTCTGTACCTCCAAGCACATCAACCCAAACCCTGCTTCATGAGCCCAAAATGCAGAAGGAAATAGCACTTGCCACACTTCCCTGGTATTAATGCTGCCTCTGGAGGGAAGGAGCTGCCTTTGGCTACACAGGGACAGCAGCTGGCACAACTGAGCCTTGATCCTGGTTCAGGTATCAATGTAGATCATAAACAAACTGAACTCTGTGTACTCAGGATTTGTTTTCTCAGGGGGAAAAGGATAATCAGGTATGGAGCAAACTGCCCAGGGCCAGTTGGCTCAGGATGCTGTGATCCTCTTAGTGAACCTTGAAGCAAACCAGGCAGTAATGGCAATAGCCTGTCCCCAGCTCACAGCCTGCACTGTGCCCTGCACAGAGCTGGGCTCACAAATGTCAGCAGCTGTGCAACATGCAAGGATGGTAAAGGATGGCTCAGAGCAGCCAGAAGACAACAAAAGGCCCAGGCCTGACACAGAGCAGCAGGTTCAGGCTCCAGCCTGGGTAGAAGGCCATGTGACAGCACTGGGGGACACCTGATTGCCTGCCAGCAGAGCTGTGCTCACACAGGAGAGCTCTTCCCAGGCTCGGCAGGTCACGTGCACCATCCTCATCTTCCTGGAGAGATGGAGCACCACATGCAGAGTCCCTCAGGAATGCTTTGTGCTTTGTGGGAGTTCTCATTGCCATGATTCCTTCTACAATCCAATCCTCCTCTTAACAGACAAGAGCCACCAAGCCCCTCCCACACACTCCAACCACAGCTCCCCATCACTTCCACAGCCCAGCCTTGCCCAGCCATGGGAGGCAGCTACCCATGCTCTGTGCAAGAGCAGGCACGAACCACCGAGCACCTCCTGAAGAGGTGTCTGCCCCAGCAGCAGCAGCTTGACTGCCTCTTACCTTTCATAATGGCTTGTAGGGAAGCTACTTCTTCTTGCCACTGCCTCTTCACTTCATCAATAGCTTCCTGCTTTGTGGTCTCAGACACTGTAGCTATAGCCTTGATGTTCTCCATCTCAGCATGAGCTTCCATCAGCTGCGTCCGCAGCTGCCCCAGGTCATCCTGGGCTGCTTGCAGCACTGCATTCTGTCTTTTGAGGTCCTCTGCAAGGCAGCATGGTTTACATTCAGTTGGATTAACAAATTCAGAAATGGCACAGCCAGCAGGAGTAAGGAAGTGAGGGTGCTCCTGCACTCAGCACTGGGGAGGCTGCACCTTGAGTCCTGTGCCCAGTTTTGGGCTCCGCAGCATAAGAAGGACACTGAGGGGCTGGAAAGTTGCCTCAGCAGAAAAGGGCCTGGGGGTGTTGGCCAACAGCAGCTGAAGATGAGCCAGGGGGTGCCCAGGTGACCAAGGAGGCCACCAGCATCCTGGCCTGGATCAGCAATGGTGTGGCCAGCAGGAGCAGGGCAGGGATTGTGCCCCTGCACTTGGCACTGTGAGGCTGCACCTCACATACTGGGTTCAGCTTTGGGGCCCTCACTCCAAGAAGGACAGTGAGGGGCTGGAGAAGGCCAAGAAAGGGGCAACAAAGCTGGGGACGGGTTTGAAGAACAGGGCTGGGGAGAAGCAGCTGAGGGAACTGAGGTTGTTTAGCCCAAAGAAGAGAGAAGACCTCATTGCTCTCTCTGGCTACCTGACAGGAGGTTGGAGTAAGGTGGGGTTTGGTCTCTTCCCCCAAGTAATTAAAAACAAGACAAGAGGAAATGGTCTCAAGCTCTGCCAGGGGAGGTTCAGGTTGGGTATTAGGAAGTATTCCTTTCCTGAAGAGTGGGGGCTACTGGAACAGGCTGCCCAGGGAGGTGGTGGAGTTCCTGGAGGTGTTCAAGCAATGAGTGGATGTGGCACTTCAGGACATAGTCTAGTGGCCATGGAGATGTTGGGCAGAGGGATGGGCCTGGATGATCTTAGAGGGCTTTTCAAACCCTTCCTGGTTCTATGATTCAATGTGAAGAGCAGCCATAGTGACTATGGCAAAGAAGAGTGGTGTAAGAAAGGGCTGGGGGAAGCACTGACAGTGCAGCAGCTACTCACAGCAGCTGGACTAAGGAGCACCTTTAGGGAACAGGACTTCACTTTGCTTGCCCTTGCACACAGGAACACATCCAGGCAGGTTTAGAATGTCTCCGGAGATGGAGACTCCACCACCTCTCTGGGCAGCCTGCCCCAGGGCTCTGTCACCCTCACATAAAAGAAGTTCCTCCTCGTGTTTAGATGTAGCTTCTCATGCTCAGGTTTGTGCCCACTGCCCCTTCTCCTGTCCCTGGGCACCACTGAACATAGCCTGGCCCCATCTTCCTGGCACCCACCCTGGCAGTGTTGACCAGCACTGATGAGACCCCCCTCAGGCTGCTCTTCTCCAGACTACAAGCCTCTCAGTCTCTCCTCACCAGCAGCATTTGGTGTTCCAAAGGTTATTCTTCATGCAGGAATTAGGTAAAACCAAAAGTTCAATAAACTTCAGAATGGTTGAGGGAACTGAGAACTCACCTTCCTTAGCCAAGTACAGCTCCTTGAATTTTGCTCTCTTTTGGTTGAACTCTTGCTCCAGCTGCTGCTTCGTGCGCAGGAACTCTGCATTGACCTTCTCCAGCTCTGCTACTCGCTGCAGAAGAGCAACTGCAAAGAAAGCAGCAGATCAGGCAGGGTGCCCCAGCCTGCAGGCTCAAGCTCTGGGGATCAGCCCTTCTGAAACACCTTTGCTCATTAGCTCACTTCTTGCCCCACCACACCACAACAAGCAGCCTGAGCCCTTCGAGCACCAAAGGAAGTCTCCTTAGCCTGCAGCACCCAACTGCACAGCACAGGGAGTGCAGAGCTCTGCAGCAAACAAGCAGCCTCTCAGAGGAAACAACAATCTTCTGCAGAGCATCAGAGAATGGTAAGGGTTGGAGCTCATTCAGTCCAACCCCCTGCTCCAGCAGGGCACCCACAGCACAATGCCCAGGGGCATACTGGCCAGGGGGGGTTGGAAGCTCTCCACACAAGGACACTCCACAACCTCTCCGAGCAGCCTGCTCCAGACCTCCAGCAGCCTCACTCCAAACAACTTTCTTCTCCTGCTCAGGTGGAACCTCCTGGGTTCCAGCCTGTCCCTGTTGTTCCTTGCCCTGTCCCTGGGCACCACCAAACAGAGCCTGGCCCCTTCCTCCTGACCCCCACCCCTCAGATATTTACAGACATTGGTACAGTCCCCTCTCAGCCTTCTCCCTCCACACCAGACACCCCCAGGTGTCACACAGCACAGGCACACACAAATGTTGACCCAGCAGAAGTATCTGCACACCCAGCATGCTTCCCACAAAAAGCCAGGAGTGACAACAGAGCCCAAAGGCTACAGCACTTCAGCATCAACCATTGAGAATGACAGAGAGCCAGACCCAGAGCTGGCAGTGGGAGAACACTGGCTGGTCACTGCCATTGACCCTGGGGCAGCTGTAGTTATTTGTAGCACCTGATGACTTAAAAGCAGACAGAAACCACAGGATCTTCTAAAAGCTGAGCTGTGGTTTAGTGCTTGCTGGGCATGAGGGCTTCTGCTCTCATGATCTGGTCAAGCCTGTATCAGTTTAAAGCACAGAGGAAAGTCCAATCTTGCTTTTTGAACTGAAATCCTCCTTTTGTTTATTTTTCAAGCACCTTAAATATCAACAGATTTGGTTTTCTGGCCAGCAACCCCTCCAGTGCAAAGCCAACTGCACAAAAGTGTTCTGGGGGCAACTTCACTGTTGCAGTTCTGGTGTCCCCAGCACAAGAAGGACCTGGAACTGCTGGAGAAGGCCCAGAGGAGGCCATGAAGATGATCAGAGGGTTTGAGAACCTCTCCTGTGGGGACAGGCTGAGAGAGTTGGGGCTGTTCAGCCTGGGAAGAGAAGGCTCCAGGGAGACCTTCCAGTACCTGAAGGGGCTTCAGGAGAGCTGGGGAAGGACCTGTGACAAGGCCTGGGAGTGCCAGGATGAGGCACAACGGCTTTGAGCTGGGAGAGGGGAGACTGAGACTGGAGATGAGGAAGAAATTGTTAAGAGTGAGGGTTTGGGGAGACTCTGGCACAGGCTGCCCAGGGAGGCTGTGGCTACCTCCTGTCTGGAGGTGTCCAAGGCCAGGCTGGATGAGGCCTTTGGGCAGCCTGTGCTGGTGGGAGATGTCCCTGCCCATGGCAGGGGGCTGGAACTGGCTGAGCTTTGTGGTCCCTTCCAACCCAAACCCTTCTGTGACTCTCTGATTCGCCAGCAACTGAAAGGAGCCTGCAGCAGACACAACACCCTGAGAGCAGAGCTTCAAGTTAGAAAAGCAGCTGGATCAAAACCAGGAAAGAAAGCGCAGACATGGAGTCAGGCCCAGGTAGCAAAAATGCTTCCCAAGGCTAAAAAGTTGCCTTTGGTCTCCTGTTAAGTATTCCAGAGAGAAAGGGCTTGCCTGTCTCCATACCCAGCTGACTTCTGGAAGAGGACAATGCTGCAGCCAGGGCAGAGCAGCTGCCAGCCTGGCCAGAGCCCCCTTCACACCTCTGAGGAGTGCAAAGCCCTGCCTGGCTCTGATGAGCTGGCTTTGATCTCAGAGGTCAGCTCCTGAAAGGGCACTGTCAGCGGCTCTGAGGCCCCTGTGAGCTGTGTGTGGGGCTCAGGGTGGTGTGAGAGCACAGCAGTCCAGCCAAGGCAGCTCAGCCTCTGCAGTCGGGAGGCCAAAAGCCACAGTCAAAGCAAAGCCAAGAGGAATCTGGACACTGCCCACCTCACCAACACTGCCTGAGCACCACACAGAAGTGTTTAACTCCTGCCCACAGGAGGGCTGGGCAGGGACTGATCCCAAGGGCCTGTGGGGATGGGATGAGAGGCAATGCTTTGGAACTGGAGCAGGGCAGAGTTAGGTTGGACACCAGGAGGAAGCTCTGCAGTGAGGCTGGGGAGACCCTGGAGCAGGCTGCCCAGGGAGGTGGGGGAAGCCCCATCCTTGGAGACACTCAAGGTCAAACCTGATGTGGCCCTGAGGAACCTGCTCTGCTTGGAGATGTCCCTGCTGGCTGCAGGGGTTTGGACAAGATGACCTTTGAGGGTCCCTTCCACCCCAGTGCATTCTGTGACTCTGATTCCCTAGTTGTGGATGCTGAACAACCAAATCAGACATCCCCCCCTCAGGAGACTCCAGCCCTCCCTGTGTACTTGCTTCCCTCCCATCCTTCTGCTGCAGAGAGACAGCAGCAGCTGGGCCACAGCTCCCAGCTGAAGGCTGTGTGCAAGGCACCCGAGTTGTATTTCTTCCCAAGGTGAGAGCTGCTTCTGCTGAGGATAAAGGACAGGAGGGCACCACAAGAGCAGAAAGCTCAAGTGCTCCACACTCAGGGAGGAACAGCCTCACCCCTAAGGATCCTCCCACCCAAAGGGGAAGAGAGATGGCAGTCACCAAGCAGACAATGCAATTGCAGCAGTTACATCTGTGCAGCATCCCTCTCTCTGCAGCTTCCCTGGGATGTGTAGCAGGGAATCGATACTCAACCCCCACCAGAACTGAGCTCTGGCAGCCATCAGGAGCAGCTGGAGGCAGTCAAACACCCAGCAGGTGTTTGACCTCACTGCAGGCCATGCATCACTGCAAGCACCAAAAGAAACTTCTTCACTGGAAAGGTTCTCAAAGCCTGGCACAGGCTGCCCAGGGAGGTGGCTGAGTCCCCATCCCTGGAGGGGTACCAAAGAGATGTGGTGCTGAGGGCCATGGCTCAGATTTGGCAGAGTTAGGGAATGATTGGACTCCATGATCTTGAAGGTCTTTTCCAGCCAGGCCAATCCCATAAGTGAGTGACTGTGTGCTGACAGCATCCTGTCATTCAGGTACTCAGCCTGAAGTGTTTTCATCATCTGTGGTAGGGGCAGGGCCAGGCCAGGCCTCGGCACAGCCACCCTGCAGGGACAGAAGGCAGCACAGGCAGCCGTGCAACAGACCTGAAGCACATGCACTGAAGATGAGGGCAGGAGGAAGCTTATTTTCCGAGAGAGCAGAACAACTCTCCCCTTTCCAGCAGGTGATTAGGTTTGAACAAAACACCCTTCTCTTCACTGGGGTGCACATGATGGCCACAGACCCCTTCTCTGACCACAGAATGGTTGGGCTGCAAGGGACCTTAAGGCTCAGCCAGCTCCAAGCCCCTGTCATGGGCAGGGACACCTCCCACCAGCACAGGCTGCCCAAGGCCTCATCCAGCCTGGCCTGCAACACCTCCAGGCAGGAGGCAGCCACAGCCTCCCTGGGCAGCCTGTGCCAGAGTCTCCCCCAGCCTCGCTGTCAAGAATTCCTTCCCCATCTCCAGTCTCAATCTGCCCTCTCCCAGCTCAGAGCAAATGAAGGCATGAACCCAGACCCGGGCTGCCAGATGCAGGTGTGTGCGCTACACGAGAGGTGAAAGCCCTGCTGGAGGTGCACTGAAGTCAGCAGCAGGGAATGGGCTGATTCATGCCTTTGCAATTATACTTTTGTCATTTACAGCTTCCTTCTTGCTCTGAATTTAGGGCTCAGCCCAAGTCTGTAAGAGAAAACCTGATCTGCCTTCAGAGGCTCTCAGCTTACACAAGCTCCCCATCGAGCAGCCCCTCCGCAGGGACAGGAGGCACGGCCCTGGCAGTGCTGCTGTCGCTGAGCTGCCGTTTGCAGGCACACAGAGCCTGCTATCAATGTTTAACAACAGCAGGCCGGCACGCAGCAAACAGCCCCAGAGAGGGCAGCTCCCTCCGGCGGAGCCGACCCGACTGAAACCGGATCTGCTGCTGCAGCGGAGAGCAGAGCAGGCACAGGCTGGGCTGCGCTTCCCCGCAGCAGCAGCGGGGCAGACCCAATTCCCTAATGAGGGCCCTGAGCCAAAAGGAACCAAATCCTGAAGACCCACTCCTGAGATAACACTGCAGGAATTTAAATTAAACATTTCAATGAAAGTTGAAATTGCCACCCTGAAAAGCCAACAAGTCCCAGGACCCCAGCATGGGGGGGCTGGAAGGGACCTCTGGGGATCACCCAGCCCAACCCCTGCTCCAGCAGGGCACCCACAGCACAGTGCCCAGCAGCACAATGCCCAGGGGGATTGGAAGCTCTCCACACAAGGACACTCCACAACCTCTCTGGGCAGCCTGCTCCAGGCCTCCAGCACCCTCACAACTTTCTCCTCCTCTTCACATCCAACCTCCTGGACTCCAGGCTGTGCCCCTTGCTGCCCCTTGTGCTGGCCCTGGGCACCACTCAGCAGAGTCTGGCCCCAGCCTCTTGCCCCCCACAGCTCCTTCAGCTCTTGCTGAGCATTGCTCAGCTGCCCTCTGGGGCTGCTCTTCTGCAGGCTCTCAGCCCCAGGGCTCTCAGCCTTTGCTCCTCCCAGAGCTGCTCCAGGCCCCTCAGCAGCTCTGCAGCCTCCCCTGGACTCTCTCCAGCACTTCTCTGTCTCTCCTGAACTGGGGAGCCCAGACCTGGACCTAGGACTCCAGATGTGACTGAGGGGAAGGAGAACCTCCCTTGCCCTGCAGGCTACACTCCTCTTCTTGCTCCCCAGAAGAGTACTGCGCTTCTTGGCCACAACCCCTCTGCCAAACTGTCCACAGCCTCTTTTGTCCAGGGTGTTTCAGCACACAGCCACAGTCAGACACAGGAATTCAGTGACTTGGTTTGTTTCTAACCATGGCCACAGACTTTGCAGAGCCCCTTGAAGTCAGAGGCCAGGCTGCCCCTGTCCCCAGCTGCCCAGCACACTGTGAGCTGCTTTAACCAGCTGCAGAACTGAACAGAAGGGCAGCAAAGTTCGTTTCAGAGAGGAGTCATCAACCCACAGGAGAAGCATGGAACCTGCTGGAGCAGGCAAAGAGAAAGTAGTGAGAGAGATTCAACCTTCTCTTAACCCTTTACACACCAAGAGCTCAACCCAAGGACAGCACAGGAGCAACCACACTTTTGTGATGTGCACAGTACCCGAAGGGGCTACAGGAGAGCTGGGAAGGGACTTTCAACAAAGGCTTTCAGCTGGGAGAGAGGAGATTGAGACTGGAGATGGGGAAGGAATTCTTGACAGTGAGGCTGGGGAGACTCTGGCACAGGCTGCCCAGGGAGGCTGTGGCTGCCTGCTGCCTGGAGCTGTTCAGGGCAAGGCTGGATGAGGCCCTGAGCAAGCTGTGCTGGTGGGAGGTGTCCCTGCCCATGGCAGGGGCTTGGAGCTGGCTGAGCTTTGTGGTCCCTTCCAACCCAACCCAGCCTGTGACTCTGTGCATTTCTTATGGATTTGCTCCCCCAGTGCTGCTCACAGCTCAGCTCCCAGGAGTCAGTGTTCTGTCTGACCACACTTCCAGTCACACGCTCTGGCAGTGGCCATCCCAGAGCTGAGGCACATAAAGCTGACTATCAATAAAGCTATTCTGGAGTGCTGCCTCTATTTGTAAAAGCAATGCCAGAAAGGTTTCTACTTGGCATGGGAAGTGTCAAGTGTGGCATCAAGAGCAGAGCCCTAGGGAGCTGGAACACAGAGCAGATAAATAAATACACACAACACCATTTGGGGGGGAAAAATAAAATCAAGATTAAAAAAATCACTTTATCATTCTACTCTCATCTTCCATCCCTGCCTTTTCCTGCCATGGCTGCTTGAGACTCCTGGAGATGTGCAGGGCCCTGCTGCGGGGAGGAATCACAGCAGGCACCAGGACAGGTCAGAGGCTGCCCTGCTGGAAAGCAGCTTCACAGAGACAGACCTTGGAGTGCTGGTGGGCAGCAAGTTCTGCATGGGACAGCAATGTGCCCTGGGGGCCAAGAGAGCCAAGGGGATCCTGGGGTGCAGCAAGGGAACTGTGGCCAGCAGGGCTGGGCAGGTTCTGCTCCCCCTCTGCTCTGCCCTGCTGAGACCACAGCTGCAGTCCTGTGTCCAGTTCCAGGCTCCCAGCGCAAGAGAGACAGAGACCTGCTGGGGAGATCCCAAGGGAGAGCCAGGAGGATGCTTAGGGGACTTGAGCATCTCCCTGTGAAGAGAGACTGAGAGCCCTGGGGCTGTTGAGTCTGGAGAAGAGAAGGCTGAGAGGGATCTGATCAATGTCCGTCAATAGCTGAGGGGTGGGGGTCAAGAGGAGGGGACCAAGCTCTTTTGGGGGGTGCACAGTAATCAGACAAGCAACAACAGGTTCAAACTTGAAGATATCAGCTCAACATGAGGAGAAACTTCTTTACAGTGCAGGTGCTGGAGGCCAGGAGCAGGCTGCCCAGAGAGACTGTGGAGTGTCCTCCTGTGGAGAGCTTCCAACCACCTGGATGCATTCCTGTGTGGACTACCCTGGGTGATGCTGCTCTGGCAGGGGGTTGGACTGGATGACCTCTGGAGGTCCCTTCCACTGTGATACTTTTCTCTTCATATTTACTTCTTAGGATTGCTAATTTTCATCTATCATGACCTGGCACAGGCTGCCCAGGGAGGTGCTGAGGTCCCCATCCCTGGAGGTGTTCCAGGTGTGGCCATGGCACTTGGGAACATGGTTTAGGGGCCATGGTGGTGCTGGGCTGAGGGTGGACTGGAAAATCTTAGAAGGCTTTTCCATCCCAAAGAGTTCTGTGATGCTGTGCTCATCTTCCAGCCACAGTTATGTTCCTAGTTAAATGTTTAGTCACAGGATGCTCTGGGCTGGAAGGCACTTCCAGTCCAACCCCCCTGCAGGCAGCAGGGACATCCTCCACTACACCAGGCTGCTCAGAGCCCTGTCCAGCCTGACCTGGAATATCTCCAGAGATGAGGTCTCAAACACATTCCCGGGCAACCTGTTGCAGTGTTCTGCACCATGAGGCTGCTGGAACTTGTTCCTCACATCCAATCTCAACCTGCTCTGCTCTCATTTCAAACCATTGCCTCTCATCCTGTCCCTGCAGACCTTTGCAAACAGTCCCTTTGCAGCTTTCTTGTAGCCCCTTCAGGGACTGAAAGGCTGCTCCAAGACTCCCTGGAGTCGTCTCTTCTTCAGGCTGACCTAAGAGTCTCCCACCAGGAGTTACAATGAGACTGCAAAAAACTTCAAGCAGAACCTCCCCCACTCAAAATGTACCCCAGGGCAGACCTTGGGCAACAGCAAAGGCACAGGGGATGGTCATCTGCTATGCAGGTTGAACATGGAGCAGAGGAGGCTGAGGGAGACCTCCTTGCTCTCTGCAGCTCCCTGAGAGCAGGCTGGAGCCAGGGGGGGGTTGGGCTCTGCTCCCTAGGCTCAGCTGATAGAAGGAGAGGAAATGGCCTGGAATTGTGCCAGGGAAGGCTTAGGTTGGAGATGAGGAACAAGGTCTCCACTGCCAGAGTGGTCAGGGGCTGGCAGAGGCTGCCCAGGGAAGTGGTGGAGGCCCCATGCCTGGAGGGGTTCAAGCAAGCTGTGGCCATGGCACTTGGGGCCAGGGTTTGGTGGCCATGGTGGTGCTGGGCTGAGGTTGGCCTGGAGGAGCTCAGAGGCCTTTTCCAACCCAGACAATTCTGTGACTCAGGAAATGGAGGCTGCTTTCTTTGCAAGGAACAAACTCTGCCCCTGTGCACAGATACTCAGCCAAGGTGAAGAGGGAAAAACAAACAAACAAACAAACAAAAGGCAGAATCATTTGCTCCTCCCAAGCCTGCATTTGGAAGCATCATGGATTTTATTTCCCTGGGCTACTGGGTGAAGCTCACTGGCCAGCACACAACTGTGCTGTTACACAGTTTTACTGGAATCACAAGTCCAACCTTCCACCTAACGCCTCAGAGACCAGCAGACCACGTCAGGGTGCCACATCTCCTTGTGTTTTGAACACCTCCAGGGACAGAGGTGTTCCACCACCTCCTGGAGACAGAGACTGACACCAGGCTGCTCACCTGCCACCTTTGTTTTCGGAGTGCCAACAAATCCCTGTGGATTGTCACTCCTCTGCTTTCCCAAGGACCTCCCTGAATGCAGTGATGATAACTAAGCTACAGCAAGCAAGAGAAAGGAAACCAAACATCAGCCCAAGGCCCCTGCCCTGCAGCTGTGCAGTGGCTGACATGCTGCTGCTTGCCAGCACTGCCACCAGGCACCGAACCTGCAGAAGTCACTTCTGTGCAGTGTGGCTCTCAGAGATGTTCCTGCATTCAGCCAGCAGCTCCCAGTCTCTGGCACAGCTGAGGGTCATGCTGCCCAGCAGAGAGCTGGGTGTCTCTTTCATCAGGGAGAATGAAGTGAATCCACACTTCGGAGGGCTTTAAAGTACTCTTGGAGGGGAAGCGGCGGCTCAGCTGGAGGTCTTGTTACAGGCTGAGGGAACTTCCTCTGCGTGTCTGCTTAAAGCACCCTCCAGTGAGCGTTCGGCTTCGCAGCTAATGAGGCAGGACAGCCCCAGGCCACGGCAGCAGCGGTGCAAGCCGAGAGGCTTGGCAGGCGCATTGTCTGAGCTCGGACGGATGAAATGCTCGGGGCAAGAAGGGAAACTGTGACTGCAGGGGACGTACATCTGCCTAGCCCAGCTTTGAGCTGCCGGCGGTGGATCCTCAGCAGCAGTGACCCTGGGCTCCGACATCTGACCGACACTCGGATGCTTCACCTGCCTGAGTCTGTGCTGCCATCACCGTGCTCTTGTTTGCTCAAGCAGCGACTGCCTTGGGTAAATGCAGGCAGCCCGGAGAGTAAATAAACCTTTCATCAGCCCAAGAAGTCGTGGAGCTGCTTTCCTGCAGGCTTTTAAAGCTGATCCTCTTGGACAGAGCAGCTCTAAATGACAAACTGATGAAGTGAGGGGAAGAACACCGAAGCACCGAGGGAGCAGGGAGAGCACTGCTGCTGGTGACGGGACTGGGAACTCGGCTCCCTCCGTTCTGTGTCACACAATCACACAACGGTAGGGGTTGGAATGGACCTCCAAGGGTCATCCAAGCCCAACCCCCATGCCAGAGCAGGTCACACAGGAGCACCTCCAGCTGGACCTTGAAAGTCTCCCCAGAAGGAGACTCCACCACCTCTGTGGGCAGCCTGCTCCAGGGCTCAGCACCCTCACAGTTCCTTCTCATGTTCAGATGGAACTTCCTATGTTCAAGCTTACGGCCAGTACCTCTTGTCCTGTCACTGGGGACCACTGAGAAGAGTCTGGCCCCATCTTCCTGACCCCCAGCCCTTAGATATTTGTAAGCATTCATAAGATTCCCCCTCAGCCTCCTTGCCCCAGTGCTCTCAGCCTTTCCCCATATGAGAGACGCTCCAGGTCCCTCAGCATCTCAGTGGCCTTGTGCTGAACTCTCTCCAGTGGTTCTTTGTCCTTCCTGAGCTGGGGTGCCCAGAACTGGACCCAGCACCCCAGGTGTGGCCACACCAGTTCAGAGTAGAGGAGGAGGAGAACCTCTCATGAACTGCTGGCCACACTGCTCTGAATGCACCCCAGGATGCCCTCAGCCCTCTTGGCCACGGGGGCACTGCTGGCTCCCAGCTATCCTGTTGTCCACCAGGACTCCCAGGTCCTTCTCCTCAGAGCTGCTCTCCAACAGGTCAGCCCCCAGCTGTACTGACCCCCGGGGTTGTTCTTCCCCAGCTGCAGGACCCCCCACTTGCCCTTGTTGAATTTCATTGGGTTTCCCTCCTTTGCCCAGCTCTCCAGCCTGGCCAGGCCATGCTGCCTTCTGCTCTGCCAGCCACTCCTCCCAGCTTGGTATCTCCAGCAGTCTTGCCCAGCTTGGCCACAGCTCATCATTTTGGATGACACAAGCACAAAAGCCAGAGCGGGATGAGAGCCCTGCACATGGCAGCTCCACTCCACAGCGAGCTCTGCAGGCAAAGCACAGCTCCAGGGGAGGCTGCTGTGTGCCTGAGGGAGCCTGCAGCAACCTGCTCCTCTGAGCAAAGCAGAGCATTTCAGATGGACAGACACTTAGGGAGAGCGCCTGGAAGGAGCCTTACCACACAGGGGACCTCTTAGGCAATTCCTCTGAACACAGCAGCAGCAATGTTGTCTTCAAATGTAAACATTTGCCCAAGCCAGCCAAGGAGCTCAGGACTGCTCTGCTTTCCAGAGAGTTTAATTGCTGACTCACTTGCTGTGGGAGGGGAACACACCACCATCCCCCCTGCCTCTTTACAATGTGTTTATCTCTTTGCCTACAGATTTATTAAAGGCTGTCCTCTTTGGGGGAAGAGAGAGAATACAGTATGACTCAGCTCCCAGGGAAAAACATCAACACCAAAAACAAGCCTCCTGTGCTGCTCTCTTGGATGAAGTCATTTCATACACTGAACAATGCCATTCCATTAATTCCCCAGTTCCCCCCAGACACCACTGGCCTGAGCTCTCCTGCTGTTTTGCTGCTTATCCCAGGGAGAGCTGAGGTGGGGCTTGGAGAGCATTCAGCTCCAGAGCATCCCCAATGCTCTGCTTCACAGAACCACAGACTGCATCAGCTTGGAAGAGACCCTCAAAGGTCATCTTGTCCAAACCCCCTGCACTTAGCAGGGACACCTCCAACCAGAGCAGGCTGCCCAGGGCCACTGATGTTTGACCTTGAACACCTCCACCAATGGGGCCTCAACCACCTCCCTGGGCAACCTGGGAGGCTGTGGAAGCCCCTCCCTGGAGGTGTTCAAGGTCTGGGTGGATGAGGCCCTGGGCAGCCTGGGCTGGTGGGAGTATTCCTTGCCTGTGGCAGGGGGGTTGGAGTAGATGACCTTTGAGGTTCCTCCCAACCTGAGCCATTCTGTGACTCTATGAATTCCAGAAGCTGACCCAATCAACAGCAGCAAGAAAACTGCCTGCTGTGTGCGCAGCTACCTGCCAGCACTGACTGCACTGCCGTGAGCCCCAGGAGTCCTTCAGAACCAGCAGCAATTCTCAACCACACAGCTGAGCCAGCCTGAGCTCCTGTGGCCACAGCCACCAGCACCCTGAGCAACAACTGTGGCCAGCAGGAGCAGGGCAGGGACTGTGCCCTGCACTCAGCACTGGGGAGGCCAAACCTTGAGGACTGGGTTGGGTTCTGGGCCCCTCACACCAAGAAGGACACTGAGGGCAACAAAGCTGGGGAAGGGTCTGGTGGATCAACAGGGCTGGGGAGGAGCAGCTGAGGGAGCTGGGGGTGTTCAGCCTGGAGCAGAGGAGGCTGAGGGAGACCTCATTGCTCTCTGCAGCTCCCTGAAAAGAGACTGGAGTGAGGTGGGGGTTGGGCTCTGCTCCTAGGGAACAAGTGATAGCAGAAGAGTTAAATGCCTCAGGCTGCACCAAGGCAGGTTTGGGTTGGACATCAGAAGAAATCTTTTCACTGGAAGGGGTCTCAATCACTGGCACAGGCTGCCCAGGGAGGGGGTTGAATCCCCATCCCTGAAGGAGTTTCAAAGAGGCAGAGCTGTGGTGCTGAGGGACATGGTTTAGCACCAGCCTTGGCAGAGACAGAGAAAGCTTGGACTTGAAGATCTTGAAGGTCTTTTTCCAAGCGCAACAATTCTGTGACTCTTGTGTTTTGAGGGGAACGTGAACATGCACCCCAAGAGGGAGTTAGCAGCAGATTTCTTTCCCTATACCTTCCTCAATAATTTGCTGACATTGGGAAGAGAGAAGAACCTGAGAAAGGGACCAGGAGGGCCTTCAAGGAACAGTAACAGAAAAGTGTTGTCAGGAAAGCAGGTTGCAGGCAGCAAAACCCTGGTGCCTGAGAGCAACCACTTAGAGGACATAAATCTTACTAAATGGCCTGGAAAATGTTGTTGCCAGATGTATTTATAGGGCTGCTGTGATGATAACTCCAGTAAGATGAGTAATAAAAGAGGATTAAGATCTTTATGTGATAAGGAAAAGGATACAGCTCCTATCAGCTGGAGGGAGGTTTCTGCAGCAATTCCCTAGTTTCCCTGACACCAGACTAGTCCTCCCCCAGGCCTCTCCAATCTATTTCCTGACACAAAACACTGCCATCCTTCCACAGAGTCGTATTTTGTGCTACCACTTGTCAACCAAATGAGCTCCTGAACAGCTAATGAGGAAGAAAATCCTCCTCCAGCATGAAATTATCAATACATTTTTATATGCCTGCAGTAGAAGCAATACAGAACATGATGGCTTCACCAGGTCTGCAGTTAGCATCATTTTAAGTCAGCTTAAGTCCTGGCACTCATCTGAAAGGGTAACTCAGCCCTCCCCCCTCCCCCTCACCACACCTCTCCTTTGTATCTGAAGGGTGGTGGCAAGAAGGAGCCAGAGGTGTCAAGGACTAAGGGCAATGGACACAAACTGGAACCCAGGAAGTTCCACCTCAACATGAGGAGAAAGTGGTTTGGTGTGAGGGTGCTGAGCCCTGGAGCAGGCTGCCCAGAGGGGCTGAGGAGTCTCCTTCTCCAGAGACCTTCAAGACGAATCAGGCTGTGTTCCTGTGGGACCTGCCCCAGGTGACCCTGCTCTGGCAGGGGGGGGTGGACTGGATGATCTTTTGAGGTCCCTTCTGACCCCTCCCATTCCATGATGCCCAGCATGCTACAAGAGCCTCTGAGGCTCTACAGGGATGGGATCAGAGAAGCAATGCAGTACGAAGTGAGGGTGGGGGGAGTGAGTCAAACCAGTTTTCAGTCAAATGAGGTCCCCAGTCACACTTACCACTTGGCTGAACACATACTAGAGCTGCCAGGGAGGTGACAAAGAGGATGTAGGCTGCTTTAAACCGTGAAAAAAAAAAACAGTCTGAGGCATCCCCTCGGACACCACATTGCTACTGTGTGGCCTCCACCTCCTTCGCAGCAGCTCTAGCGCACTACCTCCCTCACGCTCCCGCAGCGCGCAGCTCGCAGCTGGGTGACCGAGCGGCGCTGCCTCAGCGCTGGCTCCCATGGGCAGAGCTGGCAGCCAGGGAAGGACGGGAACACGACGGCGGGAGCAGGAAGGAGACAGCAGGATCCCTGCTTTCAACGGCAACCTCCCAGCCTGGCTTAGCTGCAACATGAAACCACAGCCCCCCGGGCACAGCCCGGCGATCAGCCTAACCCCAAGTGCAAACTGCTTGCCTACAGAAACAACCCGGCCGCCCTCCCCTGCACGGGGGGCAGCTGACATCCCTGCAGTGATGCAGCAGAACTTACTCTTTAAGACTCGATGACTGACATTTGTAAGTGCTAAATGACCTTCCTCAAAGTTCCCTTTCCATTCAGACTTTCCAGGGCAGCCCGCAGGCTCCAGCAGCTTCCAAAGCTCAGATTGCCCACTGGTGTTTAGCTACACAGGGGCCTGGAGCAAAGCCAGCTGCAAGGGAGTCTCCAGTGTGGATGCACTGAGAACTGGTACTTAGTGCTGTGGATAAAAATACACCAGAACACATCGGTACCGCAGACTACAGCCAGGCTCACACTTATTCCCACTCAAAAACAAGCCCTCTAGTATGAAACTGCAGTCAGGTGAGACCTCACAACCTGCCACTGCAACCCCTCCTGACACACCACCAGCCAAACCTGAGCCTCGGTGCCTCAGATCGTAGGAGGGGTTGGGCTGGAAAGGACCTTAAATGTCATAGAATGGTCCAGGATGGAAGGCACCTCCAAAGCTCATCCAGTCCAACACCCCTGCACTCAGCAGGGACATCCCCAGCTAGAGCAGGTTGCCCAGGGCCTCATTGAGCCTCACCCTGAGCATCTCCAGGGCTGGGGCCTCAAGCACCTCCCTGGGCAACCTGTTCCAGCAGCCTCATAGCAAAGAGCTTCTTCCTGATAGCCAACCTAAATCTGCCCTTCTCTAGTATGAAGCCATTGCCCCTGGTCCTGTCACTGCAGGCCCTTGCTAACAGTCTCTCTGCAGGCTTCCTGTAGCCCCCTCAGGTACTGGAATGCTACTATTAGGTCTCCCCAGAGCCTTCTCTTCTCCAGGCTGAATACCCCCAGCTCCTTCAGCCTGTCCCCATAGCAGAGCTGCTCCAACCCTAAATCAGTTCCAAGCCCCTGCCAGGGGCAGGGACACCTCCCACCAGCACAGGTTGCTCAAGGCCTCATCCAGCCTGGCCTTGAACACCTCCAGGCAGGGCACATCCACCGCCTCCCTGGGCAGCCTGTGCCAGGGTCTCCCCACCCTCACTCTCAAGAATTTCTCTCTCATCTCCAGTCTCAATCTTGCAGCTCAAAGCCATTGTCCTCACCCTGTTACTACAATGACTGTAATGCACATAACCTTTGTACCACCACCAGTTCTGCTCCATTCAGGGTTGGAGCATCTTACTGCTCTCTATGGCTACCTGAAAGGAGGCTGCAGTGAGGCTGATGCTGGTCTCTTCCCCTAACCAGTGATAAGAGGAATTGACCTTAAATTGTGCCAAGGGGAGGGTTAGGTTGGAGATGAAGCAAAATGGCTTTGCTGCAAGAGTGGTCAGGGATTGGAAGAGGCTGCCCAGGGAGGTGGTGGAGTCCCCATCCCCAGAGGAGGCCCAGAAGCTGCACCTGTGGTGTTTCAGGATACAGTTTAGTAGTCATGGGAGGTGGGTTACAGCTGGACATGATAATCTTATAGGTCTTTAGTTCTAACCTTTATGATTCTATGATCTTCACCTCCAGCTCCAAGAGAAGCTGTGCAGAGCAGACAGCTGCTGGAACATGTCTGCAGCCAGAAGCATCAGTCAAGCACAGAAGCCAGAGTTGGGCTAATTGCTTTCTCATTAATTTCTGCACTCATCTCTAGATGCAGCCCAAGGAAGAGGACTTAAACAGACACTGGGAGCTGACAATTAAGAAAGCCTTGAAACCAATCTTTGAAAGATGCAGCACATGAGAGAGAGATGCCAGAACTAGCAGAGCCAAATCGATGCTCCACCCTTCACCAAAATAAACCCAGCAACACCACAGCTGAAGCAGCTCAGAGGCACTCTGGCACTGGCTGCTGCTCATGGAAGATGAATGTTCCAGTGGCTGAAGTCAAGAGGAGGCTAACATGAACTTCTGAAGGCCTTAGGAAAGGCAATTTCCTTACAGGGTACCACTCACAACAATTCATAGTGGGTGGTTAACAGAGACATTGCTTGAGCAGTAACTCCAGGCACTGACCTGGGCTGCTTCCTGTCTGAAGGCAATGACACAGGCAGCAGAGATCAAGGGTGGTTTTATTCTCTGTGGCTGTATCAAGTGACTGTTGTTTAAGCAATCAACCATGGTGCTAGTCTGATCATTCTGCATAGAGAGATGGAAATGTCACATCAAAACCTCCTCTGTTGGGGAGTATTCCAGTGGTGACCACTCACCAGACACAAAACATTCCCTGCCATGGCCTGAGTGTGGGGGGTGAGCAGCTAAGAGATGGAAACACTTAGCAGCTGCAAGAGAGCTTGACCTTCTTTCATACAACAGGGTGGGTCTGAAGGGACCTTAAAGATCCTCTAGTTCCAAACCCCTGCCATGGGGACACCTTGCACTACATCAGGTTGATCAAAGTATCATCCTGAACACCTCCCTCCAACCTTGGAGCATCCACAGCCTCTCCTAGCAACCTGTTCCAGTGCTTCACCACCCTCAGGGGGGAGAGTCTCTTCCTCATGTCTTCCAGCTTTTTACAGTTTGAAGCCTTTCCCCCTTGCCCTGTCCCTCCATGCCACTGTACAAACTCCCTCTCCAGCTCTCCTCTAGCCCCCTTCAAATCCTGGAAGGCCACTTTAAGGTGTCCCTGGAGTCTTATCTTCTCCAGGATGAACAGCCCCAACTCTGCCTGCCTGCAGAGCAGAGGCACATTTTCTGTTGCCATTAAATAGCATTTCAAGCCTTGCTGCAGTTACTGTGAGTGAAAAACAAGTACTGATAAAAGATGCAACAGAACCCATCCAGATCCTGGCGACTTCCCTGAAGGCTGAGGACACTGCTGGAGCCAACCCTGCAGGTGTGCTCTGAGCCTCAGGGAATCCTTTTCTCTCACCTACAGGCTATTCCCTCTGGAGCACCACCTGGCTAATGCTTCTGTTGCCTTTCCATTATGGATCCCAATTCACTTTGCCACGCCTGCCTGCTCCCCGTCACTGCACTGTTGCTCTGCAAGTTTACTACAAAACATCTGCAGAAGCCACAAAATATTAACATGTATCTCCCTGCTGGAAACCACCCCACCTGGATCCAGAGTCCTCTCTCTGTGACTCACCACAGCAAGGCAAGGCTCCTGTGCTGGTTAACCAAGTGAATCAGGCTGCTTTTAGAGACCTTAGCTATCTTTCACTTCTTAACACTGCCGGGCACACAAGACAAGACTGCAGCTAGGAGCTCTCACAGAACAAAGCCAGCAGTGCAGGTTTCCTGTGCTGCTCCCTGCTGATGCAGACCCTCAGAACTGCTCTGAAAGCCAAGAGATGGAACTCTGCTGCTCTCCCACCACTCCAAGTTAATATCCAGTGGTTAATTTTCAAGCTCTGTGAGGCACTTCCCTGCTTTAGTTTACAAGTATCAGAAACATATCAAGGTAATAAAGAATTCAGTGCCAGCCAACCTCACGATAAACAGGTGAGCCACTGAAGGTCAGCAGCAGCAAAATACTACAGCCTGATCTGAGAACACAGAGCGATCGTGGCTTGTATCAGAAACCAGGAGCTGGGGGAGTTGGGTGACTGAGGATAAAGATGCCCAGGCTGGCAAGAAGGCCACCAGCATCCTGGCCTGGATCAGCAATACTGTGGCCAGCAGCAGCAGGACAGGGATTGTGCCCCTGGACTCAGCAGAGTGAGGCCACACCTTGAGGACTGAGATCAGTTTTTGGGTCCCTCACTTCAAGAAGGACACTGAGGGGGTGGAGCAGGTCCGGAAAGGGCAACAAATCTGGGGAAGGATCTGGTGGATCAACAGGGCTGGGGAGGAGCAGCTGAGGGAGCTGGGGGTGTTCAGCCTGGAGCAGAGGAGGCTGAGGGAGACCTCCTTGCTCTCTGCAGCTCCCTGAGAGGAGGCTGGAGCCAGGTGGGGGTTGGGCTCTTCTGCAAAGGAGCAAGTCATAGCATGAGAGGGCCTCAAGTTGCACCAGGGGAGGTTTAGAATGGACTTTAGAAACAACTTCTTCCCCAGAAGGGTTGTCAAGGCCTGGCCCAGGCTGCCCAGGGAGTTCCCATCCCTGGATGGGTTTCAAAGCTGTGGAGCAGTGGTGCTGAGGGCCATGGTTTAATGGTGACCTGGCAGTGCTGGGATAAAGGTTGGAATGGATGATCTGAAAGGTCTCTTCCAACCCAAACAATTCTGTGACCCTGCAATGCTTAGAGCCCTGACCATGTACAAGGCAGGGTTCAAAGGCAGCTGAGTTCTTGCTCTATGCAATGAGATTCCCCTTTCTTGCAAAAGGTACTGGAGAGCTCTTAACTAAAACTACATCTACAGACCAGCCAAGCAGCTAAGACCCACACAGCCAGGGAGCAGGGCACGGAGCAAAGAGTGAGGGCTGCCAGGCACTGGGTAGAGCAAGTGAAGAGCAGAAGAGCCAAAACAAGGGCAGGGTTCATGGGACACCCACAGACTGGAGGTTGCCCAAGGCCTGTGAGAAGGAAGAGCAGTGTTTGAAGACGAGGTGATGGCTGGGAAGGAGGGCTGAGGAAACTGGAGGAGCTGCTGAAGAGCAGCAGCAGCTCCCCAGACAAGGTCAAATGACTTGCTGAGCAGGGAGGAAAGGTCTGTGAGTAAAGGTCAAGCAAGGCCACATCTCTGCCACTGGACTGTGTGGCAGCAGCAATTGCCAGGGCAGATGGAAACATGATGTGAAGATCATTTGAAAGCTTTTGGTTTCCCTCTTTGTTGTATCTGGAGGCTTCAGGCCAGGGAAGACAAGCACAGGATGGGGACAGTAAGGTGGGAAGAAGCACCACAGGTCATCCAAATGCCAACAACAGCCAGGGCTGGGAGCAGATGTGAAGGGAATAAATCTTCACCATCATAGAACAGCTTAGATTGGAAGGCACCCTAGAGATCATCTACTCCAAGCTGCCTGCCATGGCTGCTCAAGGCCTCATCCAGCCTGGCCTGGCACACCTCCAGGCAGGAGGCAGCCACAGCCTCCCTGGGCAGCCTGTGCCAGAGTCTCCCCACCCTGGTACTGAAGACCCTTCTTCCTCAGATCCAGTCCAAGCCTCCTCTCCCTCAGCTTCAAACCATCTCCCCTTGTCCTGTCACTAGATTCCTCATCACCTGAGCAGCCATGAGGCAGTTCTGCATTCTTAAGGTACTGCTGGCACCACTACTAAAGCCACAGGGCCAGCCAGAAGTGTTCTCCAGCAGCAGGTGTCCCACAGTGCAGAGGGAACCAGCAATGCTCTTCTTGCTGGAAGACACCCAAAGGTTCACTATGGGTGCCCCTCACGTGGTCCTCCAGCGTCCATTGCTAGAAAGGCAGCCAGTGATTGCTGTTTTTCCAGGGGCAATTCATCATCATGCTCAAGTGACTCTGCCATGACTACAAGTGCACAATGCTGGCACTATTTATAGAGCAACTCACAGGCCAGCCCCATGAACCTGGACACCTCTAACCAGAGACTAAGGCCCATTCTGTGAGCAAAGACTGTGAGCCACGCAGAAGCACCAAACCTTTGGAGTGCAAGATGCCTCACAGTTGGTCATCTTGTCTTACAAGGTTGCTGTCAGCCTGCTTCGAAGCCTGCTCAGTGAGTGCTGCTTATCAGTGTTATCAGCTCTTGCCTCAGAAGACTTCAGTCATAAGCCTCAGCTTTCTCCTTCTTTCACCCAATCGTTAAGGTGGAAAACACCTCCAAAGCTCATCAAATCCAACTGTTAATCCAAGTCCACCACCAAAGCATGGCCCTCAGCACCACATCTCCACAGCTTTGAAACCCCTCCAGGGGCCAGGGGCTTGACAACTCCTTTGGGGAAGAAATTGTTTCTCATCTCCAACCTAAACCTCCCCTGGTGCAGCCTGAAGTATCACAGTATCGCTAAGGTTGGAAGAGACCTCGAAGATCATCTTGTCCTATCACTTGTTCCTTGGGAGCAGAACCCAACCCCCATCCGTCTCCAGCCTCCTTTCAGGGAGCTGTAGAGAGCAGCCCCTCAGCCTCCTTTCCCCCAGACTGAATAACTTGGGCTCCTCAGCTGCTCCTCAGAAGACTTGTGCTCTGGATCCTTCACCAGCTTCACTGCTCTTTCTTTGGACACACTCCAGCACCTCAAAGTCCTTCCTGCAGAGAAGGACCCAGTACTACATGCACCAAACAGAACAAAATCCCCAAGTGCAAGACAGAAAAGTTCCCATCTCAGCAGCAGTTTTTCATCACGTGCCCCAAGTGAAAGCCACTCAAGGCTGCTATTCAGCCACCACCCATGATGAAGCCTGTGGGATTTGTCCACTCCCACCCAAAAGAGATTGTTTGGTTTAGCTTTTTTAATGTATTAAACCAAAACTCCCTCCTCAATCCTTTTCAAGGGAGCACAGAGAAACCAGTTCCACTGTAGGAATCTGCTCCACCCACAAGGGCCTAGGGGACAGCAGTGAAGCATCTCAAGGAATCAGGCCAGAGGGGAAGAAATTGTTTACTAAGGGCATCTCTGTGAGGATAGGGAGTGAGAGAATGGCTCAGGTTGGAAGGGACCTCAGAGATCAGTCGATCCAATCCCCCTGCCATGGGCAGGGACACCTCTCAACTAGACTTGTCTGCCCAAGGCCTCATCCAACCTGGCCTTGAACACCCCCAGGGAGAAGACAGCCACAACCACCCTGGCCAACCTATTCCAGAGTCTCACCATCCCCCTACTGAAGAATTTCTTCCCCAGGTCCACTCTAACCCTGCTCTCCCTCAGCTTCAAACCATTCCCCCTTGCCCAGTCTCCAGACACATTCAGGAGAAGTCCTCTGCAGCCTTCCCGCAGGTTCCCGTCAGGCACTGGAAGGAGCTATGAGGTCCTCTCTGAAGCAGCCAACAAGATCAGAAATGATCCAAGAATTTGTCTCTTCCAGTGTTGAAATGCAGGAGAGGCAGCCCAGGAGGTAAGGTCCATTCCCTGTGCCTTGGGGGTGGGGGGCAAGAGCCAATGACACACAGCAGGGGCATGGTGCTTGTCACAAGTAGAGAGAGATGTGGCTGCCACATGAAACAGACCACCTGAACGTGCACATTCCCACTCCAGAGCAAAGTGACCTGCTGAGCACATCCAAACTTCCTCAGCAATCCCACAGGGGGAAACATGCAGGTTCAAGGGCTCTGCTGTGGTTTCAAAGCCCAATCTCTGACCTGCCCACTGAACTGACATGAAAACCCCCAACCACACAGCTTCAACCAAGTGTGAATCCTCTGAGTTCTCATGAAAAATGTATTCTCAACATCAGCAACCATGACATGGTAACAAGGCACAGAGCGAGCAAGATGAAAGCAGAGAGAGCTGCTCCTGGAAAGCACCAACAATTCTGAATCTACTCCCCAAGAGTTACACCAAAAAGAGAAAAGAGAGCTGCAGGGCTCAAAAGTGATCCCCTACCAACCACACCTAGCTCTGGGGATGAGTAACGCCCGTTGCAGATAGCTCAATGTCAGTTAAAAATGACAGGGGTCAGGGAAAGAACTGGACATGGACCTGCATCTAAGGTGTAAGGTCACAGTCACAGAATGGGTTGGAAGGGAACTTCAAGCTCATCCAGTTCCAACCCCTTGCCACAGGCAGGGACACCTCCCACCAGCACAGCTTGCTCAAGGCCTCATCCAGTTTTCTGTGTGACACCTCAGACCCCTCCACTAGCAAAGCTCAGCCTCTGGGGTGTGAAAAGTGCAGTGACACCAATCCTCAGCTCTTGCCAGGCTCCTGTACTACAGCCACAGGGAAATAACCCAGCTTGTGGTGCTGCTGGTGGGACTAAGACCAACATGGCAGCAGCCTCCAGGCTCCTCTATCCAGCTGAGCAGGACCCTACCTTGAACACTGCATCCAGTTCTGGTGTCCCCAGCATAAAAAGGACACAGAGCAGCTGGAGAGAGTCCAGGGGAGGCCACAAGGATAATCCAAGGGCTGGTGGAGCAGCTCTGATGTTAGTACAGGCTGAGGGAGCTGGAGGTGCTCAGCCTGCAGAAGAGAAGACTCCAGGGGGACCTCAGGGCTGCCTTCCAGTACCTGAAGGGATCCCACAGTGTCTGGAGACAGGACAAGGGGGAATGGTTTGAAGCTGAGGGAGAGCAGGGTTAGAATGGAGCTGAGGAAGAAGTTCTTCAGTACAAGGGTGGTGAGATTCTGGCACAGGCTGCCCAGGGAGGCTGTGGCTGCCTCCTGCCAGGAGGTGTTGAAGGCCAGGCTGGATGAGGCCTTGGGCAACCAAGTGTAGTTGAGAGGTGTCCCTGCCCACGACAGGGAGGCTGGAGATGATCTCTGAGGTGCCTTCCAAACTAAGCCAATCCATGGTTCACTTTCACTGGCCTAAGCACAGGGGTAAGAACAAGTTACTCCAATGTTGAAGGTTCTCTTTCTGCTGGCAAATACTTACTAAAATATGTGATAGAGCCAACAGTTTATCAGGCAATGACATCAGCAGATGTGCTGCCATTGGTCTGACTGCACTTGGGCCTCTTCTCACCTGCAACAAGTGACAGGAGAAGAGGAAACAGCTTCAGGTTGTGCCAGGGGAGGTTCAGGTTGGCTATTAAGGAAACCTTCTTCCCAGAAGGGTTTCCCAGGCACTGGCCCAGGCTGCCCAGGCAGGTGGTGGAGTCCCCATCCCTGGAGCCACATGGATGTGGTGCTGAGGGCTGTGGCTCAGCAACAGTGGTGGCACTGTGAGCTCTGGGTGATAGGCTGGACTTGGTGATCCCAAAGGTCTCTTCCAACCTCACCAGCTCCATGGTTCTAGGATTCAAGCAGTTTCAGTTTACTAGCACAGCAAGAAGAGTTGAATAATTTGCATACCATTGTAACTAACTTTAGTCTCCCAGAACTGGTGCTGGATGTGACTGCAGCTTCTGCAGGGAAGCATTTTGCAGCCATGAGAAGGGGAATGGTACCAAAGCCTGAGCATCCTGACAGGGAAAACTCTGCCAAAATGTGCTGTTTGGTAACCCCTCCTTTTCAGAGATGGCAGCCATCCAGATCTGAATCCAGCCAGGGAGGCTGAAAGCACATCCCCCCCAAAAAGAACAGTGTTTGGAAAATGTGGCATTACTGCCCCACTCCTGCAGCCCAGACACACACACCCCCAATTACAAGCTCCACACAAAGCCCCTTGACCAGGATCAATAAGCAGCACACACCTCCTAGCAGCAGAGCTTGACATCATTAGCTAACAGTTCACAGCCCCAAGGACTCTGCACTCAGCCTTGCAGCCATTGTTATCACACAGGAACTCTTATTACCCCCCACAAAAGAATCAGAGAGTTATTAACATCCACAGCAAGCCAAAGTACAACCACAGGGTAGGACCTGACACCCTGACATCCATTCTTCTCCTGGTTTATGGTGCTCTTCCTTCCCCTCATCTCAGGCCTGCTTTCCTTTCAGTGTGGGCACTGGAATGGAATATCCAGTCGAGATCACAGTCCTCTCACCTTCTTCCAGACATGTTATCTCCACTCCAGCAGAAGCAGCTCTTCTGGAGCTGCTCTCAACAAGAAAGTCACAGCTGATGTGTCTTGCCCAAATAAAGAACACCTGAGGTATTTACAATCAAGTCAAGTCACTACAAAAAGCCATTCCTCCTCCTCCTGAGGGGAACTCACTCATCCAGCTCTGTTCTGTCCCACAGAACCTCCAAGCAGAGGGTACTTTGCTCCTTTAAGCAAGGAATCCAGTGCAGAGAACTCAAAACATTAGTAAATCCTTTCTGCAACATTTCCTCCTCATTAGAACAGGAGAGAGGAGTTTCAAGGCACACTTCTGGCAAGGTACTTAAAACGAAACCCCACACAGGTGAGAACAATAGCCTAGCAGTGGCTAAACAACCCTAGCTGGGGAGAGGAGCCATTTTAGCAGCTCACATTCACAGATCCATAGAAGGGTTTGGGTTGGAAGGGACCTGAAAGACCATCTCTTTCCAACCCCCTGCCATGGGCAGAGACACCTCCCACCAGCACAGGCTGCTCGAGGCCTCATCCAGCCTCATTCAACACCTCCAGGCAGGAGGCAGCCACAGCCTCCCTGGGCAACCTGTGCCAGAGTCTCCCCACCCTCACTGCAAAGAATTTCTTCCTTATCTCCAGCCTCAACCTCCTCTCTCCCAGCTCAAAGCCATTGTGCCTCGTCCTGGCACTCCCAGCCCTTGTCACAAGTCCCTCCCCAGCTCTCCTGGAGTCCTTTCAGGTACTGGAAGGCTGCTCTAAGGTCTCCCTGGTACCTTCTCTTCTCCAGGATGAGCAGCCTCAACTCTCCCAGCCTGTCCCCACAGGGGAGGTTCTCCAGCCCTTGCAATTCCTCGCTGCAAGAACGTAACCACTTTCAGAATCCATCCATCCTGCAACCAGTTCCCCCTTGCCACATGCCTTAATTACAGCTTCCTCCTCCTCCTGCAGCTAGAAAGCATGAGGAAGACAGAGCAATCTGCACCTTAGATGTGGGATTTAAACTTGGATTAACTAGCATGACACAGAATCATGGAACACTTTGGGTTGGAAGGGTTCCCCCAATTCCACCCCCCTGCCATGGGCAGGGACACCTCCCACTAGACTGGGTGGCTCAAGGCCTCATCCAACCTGGCTTTCAGTATTTCATCCACCTCCACCATCAGCCTTCTTTTTCAACAATAACCCAAACCAGATCCAACTTGGGACGTCTAATAGACTGCAAACATAGAGCCACCACTCCTGGTCAAGGGACAATGCACAGCTCCACAGCACACCTGCAGCCAGGCTGCAAGAGCCAAATCTGTTGGAAGTTGTTCTGCAGCTCAGAAGGAAAAGCTGAATAACAATAAACAATGGTTATTCACCAGAAAGGACAGAGAGCAACCCAGAGCACACAAGCATGGCAGCAAGCACATTCACTTTCCCCTCACGCTCTAGGACAAGCATCGAGAGTCACAGTATTGTGGTGGTTGGAAAAGGCCTCTGAGCTCATCCAGTTCAACCTCAGCCCAGCACCACCACGGCCACCAAACCCTGGCCCCAAGTGCCATGGCCACACCTTGCTGGAACACCTCCAGGCATGAAGACTCCACCACTGCCCTGGGCAGCCTCTGCCAATCCCTGACCACTCTTGAAGCAGACAAATCTTTCCTCATCCCCAACCTAACCCTCCCCTGGCACAGTTTCAGGCCAGTTCCTCTCTTTCTATCATGTGAAACTAGGTAGAAGAGCCCAACCCCTACCTGGCTCCAGCCTCCTCTCAGGGAGCTGCAGAGAGCAGTGAGGTCTCCCTCAGCCTCCTCTTCTCCAGGCTGAACACCACCAGCTCCCCCTCCCCAGCCCTGTTCTCCAGACCCTTCCCCAGCCTTGTTGCCCTTCTCTGGACCTGCTCCAGACCCACTCCAGACCCTCAACATCCTTCTTGGACCCCAAGATCGAAGGAGCAGCCGCAGCAGTCCATTATATTTCAGCTGATCACCTTCATGTAGTTCAACCCCCCCCAATCTAAGCACCCTCATCATCAAAACCTTGAAAAGCTTGACTGAACTACTGAAAGCCCTGAGGAGGAGCACTTCCTCGTGAAGCTCCACACAATTCCCTAGATGTGCATAATTAGCAGTGCACCACTGCCCTTTTCCTGCAGAGTGCTCCCCCAGGGAAAGTCATCTGCCCTCTGCACACCCAACTCTGGCCCAGTCCCATGGCTGGGGCTACCCTTGAAGCTTCTGTACATTTTTCTATTCCTCCTACATTATGACCAGCCTCAAATTTCTTGCTCTCTACCCCCTCCCCATACATCTCCTGTACCACACATGGTCCCTTCGGTGCCATCTTCCAAGGAGATGGCCTCAAGTTGCACCAGGGGAGGTTCAGGATGGAGATGAGGAAAAATGTCTTTGCTGCAAGAGAGGTCAGGGACTGGCACAGGCTGCCCAGGGAGGTGGTGGAGTCCCCATGCCTGGAGGTGTCCAAGAAACCTGTGGCCCTGGCACCTGGGGACAGGGTTTGGTGGCCATGGTGGTGCTGGGCTGGTGTTGGACTGGGTGATCTTGGAGGCCTTTTCCAACCTACAACAGCTCTCTGACTCCATGTAAGGAGCCCCACGGATGTGTTGCTGTCCTGGGGCACGGCTTTGCTGCAGCCCTTTAGATCAGTGGGGCCTGCAGGGCACATGGTTTGATGGCCATGGTGGTGTTGAAGGTTGGACTCAATGACTTCAGAGACCTTTCCCAACTGAAACCATTCTATTGTAGGGTTTATTTTCTGCTGTGCACAAGGTTCCACGACCTATTCCAAGGGAAAAAAAAAACACAAAACACTTCCTTGTCTGCAATTCCTCCTCAAGCCAGAAACAAATAACCCTTCCACAATGAGAACCTGCAGGGAAAGCTCAGCTCCCTCCCGCACAGGTAAACACCACCTTGAGAGAGGAGCTGTCGTTTCCTTTTGTCTTTTCCAGCACTGGAACAGCCTGTCCACGCCAAGCAGCCTGACCCCGACCTCTCGGGCTGCCTTCCTGCCACACGCGCCGGGTGGGTACGGCCCCACACCGCCTGCCGCGGCCAATCCACGGCAGAGTGCTGCCCAGCCCCTCAGGAGCTACCCGTCTCCCGCCCCGGGGCGGGGAGGCCCCGCCGCTCCCGGCGCGGCTGCAGCCCCTCTCCCGCAGCGTTCCGCTCCCTGCCCGTGCGCGCCGGGGAGCCGCCCTCGCCCCACGCGAACACGTCCACGGACCGGCCCCCACCCGCCGCGGCCCCCTCCTGCGCCCAGGGCCGTCCCTGCCGGCCCAGCTGCCTGCCGCCCCCCCCGCCCGCCTGCCCCCACGCCGCGGCTCCGCCGCCAGGCCACAGCCCCTGCCGCCCCGCAGGCCTCTCCGCGGCTCTGCCCTTCCCTCTTCGCCGCCCCCGCCCCGTGTGCGCCGGCCCCGTCCCGCCGCCGCGGCGCGGCCAGGCCGCCGAGCGCAGGCCGCTGCCCCCGCCCCCCGCCGGCAGGGCTGGCAGGCGAGCCCGGGGCTAGGCAGGCCGCGGTGCCCGGCTCCGCGGAGCGAGGCCGCCGCCGCTGCCTTACCGTCGGTCGGGGGGCTCGGCCCGGGCTGCGCCATGGCGCGGGCGGGCGGGCGGCGTCTGCGCGGCCTCGGCCGCGGCGGAGCGGGAACCGCTACACCAGGGGGCCCCGGCGAGAGACAGGAGCTGCCGGCCCGGGCCTCCGCCTCCTCCGCCTCATCCTGACAGCGGCCGCCGGCGGCGGGAGGAGAAGAGGGAGGAGAGGGAGGAGGAGCGCCGCGCAGGCGCCCCGGCGCCCAGGCTGACACCGCGGGACCGGCAGCACGGGCGGCGCGGCAGGGGCCGGGCGGCTGCCCCCGGGCCGACCCGGAGCCGCTTCGTTACACAGCGGCCCCGAGGGGAGCGAGAGCCGGCCCGGAGCTGCTTCGTCACACAGCGGCCCCGAGGGGAGCGAGAGCCGGGCCGCTAGGGCTCCTGACGGGCAGCACCGAGGCCGACGTAGGAGCCGTGGGGCCGGACGCGCCCCGCGGGGGCTCCGGGCTCCCCTGAGCCGCCCTGAGGCTGCCCCAGGGACCGGTCCCAGGCTGAGCCACCGCCTGCCCCCGTGCCCGGCCGGTCCCCATCGCCTTGCCGCTCCTCTTAGCTTCCCCTGCAGGTCCTGCTGCTCTTCAGGCCTGCAGCAAAGCCCTGCCCCAGGACAGCAGCACATCCGTGGGGCTCCTCACGTAGAGTAACAGAACTGTTCGGGTTGGGAAAGGCCTCCGAGATCACCCAGTCCACCATCAGCCCAGCACCACCGTGGCTATCGAACCCTGTTCCCGAGTGCCATGGTCACAGGTTTCTTGGACACCTCCAGGGCTGGGGACTCCACCACCTCCCTGGGCAGCCTGTGCCAGTCCCTGACTACTCTTGCAGCAGAGACGTTTTTCCTCATCCCCAACCTGAACCTCCCCTGGTGCAACTTGAGACTGTTTTCTCTTGTTCCATCACTTGTTATGAGAGAGAAGTGACCAACACCTACCTCACCCCAGCCTCCTTCCTGGTAGTTGCAGAGAGCAATTAGCACTTCTAGGCTAGCTCACAATTAGGCCAGCTTAAAAGTATTGTTAGTGGTTATTATATAGGAAGTGGTAAAATGGCACTAACAAAATACTGTTCTGCTGCCTGCCTGATGCAGGGAGGGAAGCTGGTGTGGCCAGGATGGGAGGTGGCAGCAGCCTTCCCAGCCAGGACACCATGGTGCCTTGGTGTATACTGATGGAGGACAGCATCAACCCTTCCACCTAACTGGGAGAGCATGTCTAAACGAAGCATTTTACCCAGAAGAAGGTAGATTTATGTGCTTTGCCTGTAAAATGACACAGTTGGGGTGGGAGAGTAAGATACCAGGTCTTACTCTGGGCAGGGTCTCATGGTTAGAGTTTCTCATGGCTTGCAGACCCTAAAAATCCAACCTGTTGCTGCAGCTTCTCAGGCCTTGCTCTCAAGGCATGGGATTCTGCACTTCCCAGGAAATCTGTGCCCAGCTGAACCAAACACAGGCTTGAAACAGGGAGTCCTTGAAAATTGTTCCTTTGCATTTTGCCATTCTGCTCAGCTGGGTGAATCTTCTCTTTCTGTTGTAAAAAGCAGGCATACAGGCTGAACTCTTCAGCGTTCCAAACTCGAGATGCGTAGGGCTTGCTTTCCAGGGGTGTTTGGAGCACCCAGAGCTGCTGCTGGCTCACAGAACTGCTGCCTTAGTGACAAAATGATCCAAGAATCAAAGAATGCAGAATCCCATTGGGGTGGGGGCTGGAAGATCTGGAATTCAAGTCCAGCCCCCCTGCCAGGTCAGATTCAGCTAGGGCAGGCAACACAGGATCAGGATGTCCAGGTGGGTCTTGAAAGTCTCTTGAGGAGACTCCACAGCCTCTGGGCAGCCTGCTCCAGGGCTGCAGCGCCCTCATGCCAAAGAAGTTTCTCCTCTTCTTGAGGCAGAACTTCCTTGTGTTCCTCTTTGTGTTCTGTGTTATCACTGGGCACCACCAAAAAGCATCTGGCCCCTTCTTGATACCCACTTGATGCAGGGAATTAGGAATTAAGGAAGGATCACACTCTTAAGGTATTTGTAAACATCATTCAGATCTCCTCCATTGTCCTCCAGGCTCTCAGCTCCAGGGCTCTCAGCCTTTGCACCTCACAGAGACGCTCCAGGCACCTCAGCATTTTTGTGGCATCTGCCAGTAGTTCCCTCTTGAACTGGGGAGCCCAGAAGTGGACCCAGTCCTCCAGGTGAGGCCTCACTAGGGCAGAGTGGAACTGAAGGCTAAGTATCCATCACTTGCTGTACATTCACAACTTCCTTAGCTCCTTCTTAGGCTCTTCTAGGAGGAACTCTACAGGTGTTCAACACAATCCCCTTTTGACAACCTTGTCCTAACCGTGGGCCCTGTGCTCCTGAAGCTCTGTCCCTGTGGATGTTCACAGGGGTACCCCAACCCAGCTGTACTCTCAGCTGCTTGTTCAGCTTGGCCCTGTCAAGGCAGAACTCCCACAGGTTTTATTTGGCCTGGGGTCAAACTCTTACACATCCCTCCTGCTGCAAGCAGAGGGTAAGCTAATACCAAGCTTGATACCTGCTGTACCTGCAAGTGCTTATTAAGGGATGAGTATCGTATCCCTTCCCTCAGCACAATGAGCTCCTGAGCTTACAGAGCAAATGGGGTTCATGCAGTAGTGTGAAGAGTGGGAAAACTCTCACAGGGTTCAGACTTGGTTCTTATTCTCCAGCCTAGCTTTCTAGGTGTGCTTCCTAATCTTTCTTTTTCTGGACAGTGACTGGACAGAGGCAGAGGTTTCAGTTGTACCTAGTCACGGAGTCTTGTAACCCAGACACTTGGGTCACTTCCTCTGTGCCTCCCAAAATGTCCCATTTGGTTCTAATCACATGCAGCTCTTGATCTCAAAGGCTTTGCCAACATTGCTCAGCTACACCTTACAAGAAGTAAACAAGGTTCTACCAGCAGTTTGCAGTTGGAGATGGGAATATTGCAGTGGCAGAATCAGCAGAGACCCAAGGTCCTGAATTCCAGCCCTCACACTCTGGATGTGGGACAAGCACAGAGTTAATGAAGCAGTGAGGCATGGGGCAGCTGACAGCTGCAGGATTGTTTCTGGAATAAGGCACTTCAGGAGTAACACCCTGCTACAATCCTCTCTGTTTGTATTGAACATGTCTCGCCTAAAAGGTTTGCTGGAGATTTGGGTGGAGGAAACCTCATGAAGTTCAACAAGAACAACCTGGGGATGAACAACCTCCACACCAGTACAGGTGAGGGAGGCCCTGCTAAGAAGCAGCCCCAAGGAGAAGGACCTGGGGGTGCTGGTGGACAAATTCCCCATGAGCCAGCAATGTGCCCTCTTGGCCAAGAAAGCAAATGGTGACCTGGATGTGTGAAGAAGAGTGTGGCCAGCAGGTGAAGGAAGGTTCTCCTGCCTCTCTACTCTGCCTTAGGCCACATCTGCAGTGCTGGGTCCAGGTCTGGACTCCCCAGTTCAGAGAGACAGAGAAGTGCTGGAGAGAGTCCAGGGGAGGCTGCAGAGCTGCTGAGGGGCCTGGAGCAGCTCTGGGAGGAGCAAAGGCTGAGAGCCCTGGGGCTGAGAGCCTGGAACAGAGCAGCCCCAGAGGGCAGCTGAGCAATGCTCAGCAAGAGCTAAAGGAGCTGTGGGGGGCAAGAGGCTGGGGCCAGACTCAGCTGAGTGGTGCCCAGGGACAGCACAAGGGGCAGCAAGTGGCACAGCCTGGAAGCCAGGAGGTTGGATGTGAAGAGGAGGAGCAAGTTGTTTGTTGTGAGGGTGCTGGAGGCCTGGAGCAGGCTGCCCAGAGAGGTTGTGGAGTGTCCTTGTGTGGAGAACTTCCAACCCCCCCTGGGCATTGTGCTGCTGGGCACTGTGCTGTGGGTGCCCTGTTGGAGCAGGGGGTTGGAGTAGATGATCTCCAGAGATCTCTCCCAACCCCTCCATGCTGGGGGCTCTAGGATTCTCTCAAAGTCTACCATGTGTGTTTTCAGCACCAGTGCCACAAGCTGCAGCTTCTGGAGAGTGCCTGCTGGGCTGGTCCAGGCTGGAGCAGCAGCTGGCACCGTGCCCTCTGCCTGAGCTCTAATCTTGCAGGTTGGTGCAGGGCTGAGGTGGCTGGTTTTCTTTGCACAGTGACATGCAGGGGGAAGCAGTAAGTGTGTGCACTGTGTGGAGAGCAGGGGGACTGTGGTTGCAAAGAGCATTGTGAAGTAACTGAGGTGACGGTTCCAGGAGAGGAGAAGTGCTTTCTTTCTGCCTGAGCAAAGTAATCAAGTAGCTCATGAGCTAATTCAGTCCTGTTCTCCTAATTGATCTGTCTTGATGCTGACTGACTTCAGTGCTTGTCAATGCTCAAGTGCCAATGAAATGTTTCCTACTTTCCTTTTGATCATGTAGAAAAATTCTTCTAGGTCTAGGGAGGTTCTCCTCCTCCTCTGCTCTGCCCTGCTGAGACCACACCTGCAATACTGTGTCCAGTTTTGGGGTCCCCAGTTCAAGAGAGACAGAGACCTGCTGGAGAGAGTGGAGGCTACAAGGGTGATGAAGGGACTTGGAACCTCTGCTGTAAAAAACCCTGAGAGCCCTGGGGCTGCTTAGTCTGGAGAGAAGGCTGAGAGGGGACATGGTCACTGTCTCTCAATATCTGAGGGGTGGGGGTCAGGAGGAAGGGGCCAGGCTCTGTTTGGTGGTGCCCAGGGACAGGACAAGGAACAGCAGGGACAGGCTGGAGCCCAGGAGGTTCCACCTCAACACGAGGAGAAACTTCTGTGGAGTGAGGCTGCTGGAGGCCTGGAGCAGGCTGCCCAGAGAGGCTGAGGAGTCTTTCAAAACCTGTGTGTGTGCCCGCCCTGGATGCCCCTGCTCTGGCAGGGGGTTGGATTCAATGATCTCTGGAGGACCCTTCCAACCCCTACCTGTGATCCTGTGATGCTTTGTCTGGCTCTTTGCTTTACCTTTCCCCCCCTCTTTAATTGGGGCACTTTAAACTCAGCTGAAGCCATTTTCATGAGGCTCTGAAGAATGTAGCAGTCACTGTCCTTATCTGTGAAACTAGTCCCAGATCCTGGGACTGCTTGAGTTACC